>CAUOFW020005880.1:107197-139800 GCA_963454935.2 Ilex paraguariensis
AAAATACCCCTGTACCGTACCGCGGGGGCGTTGCCCCCGCACCCCCAACTAATCAACGTCCCCTATATATAAATCCCACAAGGCAAATGCCGTCACGAGCTCCGCCCGCTCCGGCATTTTCCTCCTTGCCATTATGCACACAGCAAATATGAGCTACACATACTCTAACACTGTGATTGATGGTGAGACTGCTTTTGGTTTCGAAAATGTTCTGTAGATAATTTTTGTAGTAATTAAAAAAGAGTGAAATGAAATCTAATATATTATGTGTTTCTTTAATATCACTGATTGCAAATCCTCCACATAAATTTAAATGGGACTTGTGTTCAGAAGTACACCTCTCACCCGTGGTCAACCGTAGAAAGGAAGACTTTGAACAGTACCATCAACATAACCATAAACACCTGACTCTTAAGAACTGGTGGACATAGTTCATGCTAGAGAAGTCTAAGACGATGGAGATGTAATTCTTGATGTTGGAGATGGAGTGGGTTCGATGAGGGGTGGAAGGTAAATGAATAATATGTGGAGTTGAGGATGTGGGATTAGCAGAACAAGAGGAGATAGTAGTGGAAGACATGTTGAACTAATGGAAAAACAAAAAAATCAAGGTCTCAGAGGAGACTCTGATACCATGTAGAAGTGTGGAATACCTTAATTGATGGAGTGTTGCATTATCATTTATATAATAAAGTAGTTTACAATTCAAATTTCAAAAGATAAACAAAAATGAATTTTGTTTTTTGCTGTTCAGATCGCTTTAAATTTTATTTTAAAGTTAATTTAACAGTTATTATTAACACCTTAAATTTAATAGAAAAAATAAAACCCTAAGAATGTGTTTGAAGTGATTTTTTAAAAATACTTCTATAAATTATTTCTCATAAGTACTTCAAAAAAAATCGTGTTTGAAACTACCCCACCACTATCTCTACCACACCACCCTCACCACCACCACCGCCGCCGCCACCGCCACTCCCCCACCACCATCACTACAGTCGCCGCCACCACCACCATCATCGCCTTTACCGTTGTCACCACCATTGCCGTCATCACCACCACCACCATCGTCGTCGTCACCACCACCACCATCATTGTCATCCACCACAACCATCACTGTCTCCTACCACCATCATTGCAGCCCACCACCTCCACTACAATCGATACGTAAATTCATTTATCTCTCCTCTATGTTAGTGATTTGATTTTAAATATGAATACAAATATGTTTATTGTTTACTATCTTTTATTATTTAGTGTCTTCAGGTACAGACAATAACTAGTATATATATATATAGGAGAATTACATGAGTATATTGACAAAACTAATCCTACTGACTAATACAAGAATACAAAATGTCCCTCTAATATTCAATAACCGTATACTCGTGAGAGAGATTGAGTCGAAGTATAATAATTCTAGGTTTCCTTGCATTGAGATTAAGAAAAATGTGAGTTGTACTTAATTTAAAAACTTAATTTTAGGATTTAATTACTTATTGTCGTCAAATTGAAATNATTGAGTCGAAGTATAATAATTCTAGGTTTCCTTGCATTGAGATTAAGAAAAATGTGAGTTGTACTTAATTTAAAAACTTAATTTTAGGATTTAGTTACTTATTGTCGTCAAATTGAAATTAGGTAATATGCAATATTAAATTCACAACTCATTTAATGGCTACAATATATTAGACTCCTATATTAAATCTTCAAATTAAATGAGGCTCGTTGGATATGGGCTTTAAATTCACTATGGATTTCATGCAGAACAAGGATCAAGATTTCGATTAAGATTTTTTTCTTTTGAAACATTCTAAAATATTGATCGAAACTTATCAAAACACATCAAACACCTCAGTACANTATATACGGGACTCTACTTTGAGTTTGAGTATCCCTTTCACATATTCCAAGTCTTTTAAAACATTCTAAAATATTGATCGAAACTTATCAAAACACATCAAACACCTCAGTACATAAAAAAAACTAATATTCAATTATCAATTTATCTAAAAAAACCTACAATTAATTCGATGAAAATGTAATTCATCAATGTGAAACAGAGCTACACGAAGAACACAAGGAATCACAATTTCCTTACACTGTAATTAAAGAAAGGCTCCTATCATCTTTCACTTATCACATTTAATCCATCCTCTAACTACTTACATTGATACTTTTACCATCTCTCAATTAGACTGCAGTTGGATATCTATGTTACGCCCATTAACTTTTGGGCTTATTATAATATTGAATCAAGATCAAAAATACATTTAGACCTGAAATTTGTTCTACATCACAATTCCAAAGGAAAAGATATTTTCTGGAAGGTAAAAATTGTATTGAAAAGAAGCTTTATAGGAGCATACCAGCAGAACAAACCAAATGCTGTCCATCGAAGAAAACAAAAAAGAATTAGGAACAGAATTTAGTGGGAAATATAGAGAATAAGCAGTACTTCCCAAAGAATCTAAGTCCTAAGTTTACAAAAGATTACAGTAAAAAAAAAAAATCGAAATCATGCTAAGCAGTTGTGAGCGAGATCCCATAATTGTAGCATCCAAAGATTCTGAGGGAAATTCTTGAATTTAGTAGACATGAGCCTGTCTTTGATAGCTTGTTTGATAATTTGAGTCAAGGAATAGCAGTCCCTGAATTGGTTGGAAAAAACTCTGAAGGTCCTCTCAATCCATATATGAAAATATATTTTCATAAGACACTTTAACCAACTAAATTGGAATAGAAAAGCTAAAATTTGGATCCTACAGCATACTTCATTTTTTATTGGAATTCGATTTCTCACCCGTAAGCAAAAGATAGGAGGTCATCGTGGTCTCCTTTTTGGCTTCCAATTCATACGATACACCCCAAAAGATTATTAACATAACAGTAAGAGTCATGTACAACTGTACAAGCTTGCCAATTTAGGTGCAAGAATAGTTTTGTTTGATTTTTGTATAAGCTTGCCTATGCATGTCAGCCACTCGACTTTGCCCCCAATACTTTACCTCTTGTTTCCATAGTTTTCCAATTTCACCTGTCATTGCTTCCGATACTTTAATGTTTGGGTTGAATTATAGGCCTAAGTGATTGAACTTAAAACTTTTTTTTTTTAATTAGACTTTTGTGTTTATAAGGCTTTTTTTATAGGTTTAAAGTTTATATGAATTTAATTTTTTCACATTAGTTAATTATGGTACTTAAAATTTTACACCTTCCTCACGAATGAGACCTAAAGTTCAGACTTTTTTTTTACCTTCACTTTCACTGTTGGGCCGGCGCTGCTGGTGCCTTACAGTTTTTGTACTCCTTCCTATTGTTCAACATATTGAATTCATTTTCCTTATTTTTTTCCTGGATTTGTTAATCTAGTATCCAGGCATTGAAATTTTACAGAGAGAATACTAAGTATTTGTGGCACCTCCTAATTTCTTTTCAAATTCAATAATCTACCAAATGTTGTTGGAAGGCTCAACTCTGTCAGTGCTCTTCCTCGGACAAAGTTCTCGTTATGAGCTATTTCTCCTCTACTCATCATGTTATGTTTTTTCCACCCTTGCCCCTATTTCTTCATCAAGGAAATGTTGGTTTAGTTAGTCTCTCTGGTGTCTTGGGTTTCTGGTAGTATTGGGTTGCTACCATGTTCTTCTTCGTAACATTCTTCCACCAAGTAACACTGTTGGGCCTTTTTGTTATACCCATATAATTTTTCAGCCTAGCATAAGGGAATTTCTTATATTTTGTTTAGGGGTGTAACTTGGGTTGGGCAGGTTGAGAGGTCAACCCTAGCCCAATTTTAAATATATAATCTTCAACCCTAATCCTAATTCTAATTCTAACCCTACCTCAACCCGAGGTACTCAACTCGAGTACTGCCCGGATTGAATTCGGATTACTTAATTTAGGATGATTTTGAGTTAAAAATCGGGTTGCGTTTAAGTTACTTAATTTGAGCTGATTTTTTAAAGTGTAAATTTGATTTTTTTTTCAAATGTAAATATAATTTTTTCAAATGATCTAAAATGAAGGGCGGGACACAGATGAAGAGAGAGAGAGAGAGTGAGAGAGGGAAGAGTGACAAGTGAGAGGAGGTTGAGAGTCTGAGACCAGATGAGAGAGGGGATCTGAGAGTGATAGAGACACATGGGTGAAAACTTGAAATGAAGTGAAAGTCTGGACTCTGAAGAGTGAAGATAAATATTAATCTTAGTTAAATATATCTATATATTTATGTATAGTCAGATTGAACCAGACAACCCGAGGCTTGCCTAAATTTCATTCGGGTTGGAGTTTTTTATCCCAGACCCAATCCAAGTATTAAAAATTTAATACAAACCCTATTTTTTCCGGATTAAACTCAAATTGAATTCAAATTAATCCACCCAAGTTACACCCCTAATTTTATTTCCTTCTTCTTCTACATTTATCTCCAGATTGTTCTAACGGCATTGCCATTGACATAAGCTTGGATCATGCAAGAGGTTAGTAACAAACTCCTCCTTAAGTTTCCTTGTTATTTGAGATTTGCACGTTCCTAATTTCTTGCCAGCTGATATTAACTTTGTTGCATATATTATGGTTCATTTGACAGATGTATTATGAGGAAATTAAATATTAAATTATATTATTTTTTATTTAATTGAGTCTAATACTTTATTTGATAAACAAATTTGATATCGCATTAATTTTTAAAATGTATATTAATCCTATATTTTGTGAATAATAGACCTATATTATGAAAATCTTTCAATACTTATATTGTGTATCGTCAAACATTAGATAAAATTATATATTATTTTAATATTATATTTAATCTTATTTTTTATCCATATGTATTAACTTAATTAGTATGTGTTTGTTTTATATATAAACTCAATGACCCGTTGTCATCATTTTCATGCCAGCAATCAAATGAACCGTAATATAAACATAAATTGGAGAACTCGTGTTTTCTTGTCCAACACGTGAAGGACTTTGGGGAAATAGGTTTTTGACTTTTCAAGGCTAGGTTCCTTTCTCCATTATGAAGGATGTTTATGCTAGCAAGGATATTTGCTTCTACGGTCTACCACAAATTGGAGAACTCATAGTTTTTTCCAACGCGTCAAGGACATTGGGGAAAAAGACTTTTGACTTGATAAAGCTTCGGTCTTCAGCGGCATGCGGGGCGATGACGTCCACGAGTTTTACCATTTGTCAAAAATTATTTGGTTTGCTCTATTTTATGTTGGTCTAATAATTTCAATAATATTGGAATAATGCATGTGATTGTTCTCTATTTTATGTTGTTCTATATTGTCGTTGTGTTTGATTCGTAGACGTAGACTTGATTGTTGAGTCGAACCACTTAAATCTTTTATGTTATATTTTTATTTTATTTTATTGTGTTATTATTTTTCTTGTGATTTTGATTCATAATAATACATTTTTATAATCAACTACTATGAATAAATGACTCGAAATTTACTCATCAAGTCAGTTATAATATCATTTAACCTTATTTACGATCTTAGTTTTGATCATTGTTATCTTTTTATAATCAATCAAATCTATTTGTTCTAGCCATAAGCAAGCGGGTCACTTTTCTAATATTTAATGTAAAAAAGAAAATTACGATCATCACTTTTCTAATTTGACCTTTCGTTTCTGATTGCTTAAGGGGGAAGATTCAAATCAGTTACGTCACTCCATTTGTCTTCACATACGACCCAAATGTAATTTAAATACAATTCACTATGCAATGTAGGGGAATGCTACGGTACCTACTTCACTGCCGTACCGAAATTTATCATCGTACAGGATTAAATAATAATTATTTTAAAATGTAAAGTACAATTTTTAAAAATCATGATCATAATAGATTGTGATTAATATTGAAGTTAAAATTTTTAAAGATCAAATTAAAACTCATAAGGAGGAAGTTACAATTATTTAGAAAAAATCCATGATTGAATGTAATTTAAGTAGAATGAGTCAAACTCATAATCTAGCGGGACTAGTGATATTTGGTTTGGATTGGGTAAATGATTAAAATTCATTGTTGTCGCTATAAGCTCTTTTAATTTTGAGTCAAATTCCATTGTTTAGGTCCTCAATGTTTTTTTTGACAATTTAGAAAAAAAAGAATAATAATAATTAATAATAAATCATTTAAGATTGCAAAATCGTGGCCGTTAGTTTTGTACACCGGAGACAATACATGTTTTTATATTGACTCATTGAATTATGTAATAAGTTTTAGTTGTTCACAATGTAAGGGTTATGTGATTTTTTTTTGGTTTAACAGTAAGGGTGTCTGGATTTGTTTATGTACATTTTGATTAATTTTATTTATTGTTCGGTTAAAGACAAATTATCCACGTCAGAATTAAAGTATTTATAAGAGATAAATTTCTCACGATCTGGTCCTAAAAAGTTACTAATATTCGAACTCAGAAAATCTGAATTTACAGTTCATCCCTATTACCATTTGAAATACCTTTGAATTAGGGATTATGTGGTTTAGCTCTTCACGCGTAATGATAAAGATCAGTTGTTATCCATTTTTCGTTTTCTGTTAATTATGTGGGATCAAATATAAGCGAATTTCATAATACTCATATTGATTAAAGTGCATATCGCAATTCACACTCTAAAAGATTCAAGATTTCTTGTTTTTTATCCTTAAAGATTAAATTTTTCATATTATATTATTAATATACTAAAAATTTCACCAAAAGACTTTTCTATTTGTTTATGTTGCTTCGTTTGTTAAAAACCATTCTATTGATGTTGACAGACTGAATAACAAAAGTTAACAAAGTGGTCACCTTATAATGTTTTTAATGCATTTAGGGTACAATGTGAAAAAAAATTAATCTTTAAAGGTACAAGGTAAAAATTTTTAAATTTTCAAAATTTTAAAATGAAAAGTGAAATTCAGCCTTGATTAAATTAAAATTTTATTACAACTGTCAAACTTAGGACATCAAAATAGTATACTCAAGTCTTACCATCATGTCATCTTAGGAATTTCCAACATTAATTGTAATACGAGACAGAATTTTTAAGTGACAAAAAATAAATAAATAAAAGAAGCTTCAACAAAGATTAGATTTAACACAAAACTAATGGGGAATGAAAGGTTGGGTCACCACCAAATGAACAATGTTTTTGGTATCTAATTTGAGGATTTAATTAGAGAATCTATTGTACAATGATCATTAGATTAAGAGTATAAGTGTGAACATTCCATTAAATTGACTTTCAATCCAATTTCTACAATGAAAGTATTAAATCATCAAATTAGATTAACAAATTATATTATTTTAACCAAAATGAGACATAATATAATGGTCCACATAACATACACCGGTCATCTTTAAATAAACAAGTTGGGAAACTGCTAAAAAATTCAAGTTTCCCAAACCCAAAAGACTAATCTAATTTCTTTATAACTCTTTAATTGAGGGTAACCCGTAAAATATTAAAACCCGGTAGTTATAATAAAACTATATCTTTAGTTTAATAAATTAAATGTAAATAACATTAGTCTACATTTTATTAGTCCATCCTGCTAATTTATTGTCCATGGTTATGGTAGTGTGGCGATTTGGACCCTACGATTTTATGACTTTAAAATTAGAGCCGTATCTGACCATCTGATTTGGATGTAAACAATTCATTTAAACCTCTTTCGTGGGCTATAAAACTGGACCTACTTCTTGCTGAGAGAGAGAGAGAGAGAGAATGGGTTCCATTACTTTGACAGAGAAGCCTCATGCCGTCTGCATACCATACCCAGCTCAAGGCCACATAAACCCCATGCTGAAGCTAGCAAAACTCCTCCATCACAAAGGCTTTCATATCACCTTTGTAAACACCGAGTTCAACCACAGACGCCTCCTGAAATCTGGAGGTCCTGATTCACTCAACGGCCTGTCATCGTTCCGATTCGAAACCATTCCCGATGGGCTTCCTCCATCAGATGATTCAGATCCTGATGCCACCCAAGACGTCATCGCTCTTTGTGAGTCCATCACTAACCACGGCTTGGCTCCATTCAGAGACCTCCTTTTCAAACTCAATGAAACCTCGTCGTCAAGGGTACCTCCTGTTACATGTATAATTTCTGATGCTGTCATGACCTTCACACTTGCAGCAGCCGAAGAACTGGGCATCCCCGAAGTTCTCTTCTGGTCCGCCAGTGCTTGTAGCTTCCTGGCTTGCTTACAATATCAGAAACTCATCGAAGAGGGTTATACACCACTCAAAGGTATTAATTAACTTCTAACCAACTTCATATGAACATATGCATCGACATCCTTTACATTACGCTTTTATTTTTCGGGAAAGTAAAATATATTTATCATTGTAAAATTACATGTACTTGTAAAGAAACAATCTATTTATCAAACAGACCAAAAAACAAAAGAAGGGGACAAGCACCTGAATTGCTATAAGTTCTGCTTTGTGATAGAACTGATGGCAGTTCATAGCATTCATGATGGAAGATTAGAGTAGCGAGCATTAGACACAGAATTGTTCCAATGCTGGAGAAAAGTAATATTCCGGATGGATTGTTTGAAGTTGGCAGAAGTTTACTGCTAATAACATGAAGGATGGACTTCAAAACCGTAGTTGCATCCTTGAATTCATTCTTGAAGACTTTGACATTTCTTTCTCACCAAATCATATGGACAGAACTGGAAAGGCTGAGCTTGAGCACAATGGATTTGAGGGATTTCCCTTTCCACTGGGTGGAGGCCAAGTGGATAGCTGTAACCAACAGGGCTGGAACCAAGAGGCCATAGAATGACTAAACTCCATGTTCTATATTTCACTTGCGAAAGGGTATTCAAAAAACAAATGATTGATTCTTTCTACTGTTAGTCTATAAAAGACACATGTCATATTGATGTTTTGCACATAAGTCTTGATTCGATCCTTCGTTCCAAGCTTCCCATGAATAGAAATCAAGAGAACAAAAGACATCCTAGGGATGTATTGAGGATACCATACAAGCATGTGCCAAGGAACCTTAGGACTAGAGGTATAAAAAGATTTCCATGCTGAATGAGATGTATAATTACCACTAGGATTCAGGAGCCATTTAATTCTATCAGCATGCAGAGAGTTGAGATTATAGGACGACATAGAATTGATAATTTGCAGTAGCTCTGGAGTACCTGAAGAAGATCATTCCCAACAAGTACCATTAACAATGGTTTCTACCTTTGTGGTAGATGGCAGATTTGGAAGTTTAATGATTATCTTCAACCATTTAAGAAGAAGAGGCCCAAGCAAGTGCCAATTCTCATGCCACAAGTGTGTTGATTTACATTACGCTTTTATTTAATTTTTCTTAATAGTAGGCTTCCTACCACGTATGCCTAAAGGATAACTTATAAATAGTGAGTTTTACTTTAATTTTAAAAAACGCTATCGAGAATAGCTTCCAAACGATGGAAGGTAATCAACCACCAAGAAATCTTCATCATGTGCGTATATAATATACATCACACAATTATGTAGGTGTGTGTCTCTTTTTGTTACTCATTTTGTCGTGGCTCATATGTATGTCCCTTTAAATACTTACATTTATGTATGCATGTTTGAAATGAATTTTGTTACATTGAATGTGAATCAAAAGTAAATCTTGAAGACACTGTTTCACTAGTTTTATTTTCACATTGGCATTTTAATTTTCTTGATGTGCAGATGCTAGTTACTTAACAAATGGATATTTGGAAACCATCATAGATTGGATACCTAGTATGAAAGGTATACGTTTGAAGGATTTTCCAAGTTTCATAAGAACAACAGACCCAAATGATTTTATGTTGAAAGTTATTATAAGTGAATTTGAAAAGGCTAAAAAGGCCTCTGCGATAATTTTGAACTCATTCGATGAACTAAAGCATGATGTTATTGATGCTCTTTCATCTATTCTTCCTCCAATTTATTCAGTCGGACCATTGCCTATTCTCCAAAATCATATCCAAGATAACGACTTGAAGTTGCTTGGATTAAATCTTTGGAAAGAAGAGTCTGAGTGTCTTCAATGGCTTGACACGAAAGAACATAAATCTGTGGTGTATGTGAATTTTGGAAGCTTCACTGTCATGACACCAAACCAAATGATTGAATTTGCTTGGGGGCTAGCTAATAGCAGTCAAAACTTTTTGTGGATAATAAGGTCTGATCTTGTTATTGGTGATTTGGCTGTTCTTCCACCTGAATTTGTGGACGAGATAAAAGATAGAGGCATGTTAGCAAGGTGGTGCCCACAAGAAAAAGTTCTCGGCCACCCGGCAATTGGAGGATTCTTAACTCACTGTGGGTGGAATTCAACTCTTGAAAGCATAAGTGCCGGAGTGCCAATGATTTGTTGGCCATTTTTTGCTGATCAACAGACCAATTGTTGGTTTTGCTGCAGTCAATGGGGCATTGGAATGGAGATAGAAAATGATGCTACGAGAAATAAAATTGAGAGCTTTGTGAGAGAGTTGATGAATGGAGAGAGAGGCAAAGAGATGAAGAATAATGCATTGGATTGGAAGAAAAAGGCTGCGGAGGCCACTGCAGGTGCAGCTTATGTGATTCTGGAGAAAATGATCAACCAAGTGCTTCTTACTCAAAAAAATTAGAATTGTATGTCTTCTCGTTAAGTATTGGGAACATGGTTTGGAGCTTTCAATCATCTCTGACGGTCATTTCATATTTGTAATAAAGGTTGAGATCAAAATTTTGTCCCTATGGCAAATTGATAACTAGTTATATTTAAAAAGCACTAGAAGGGGGAAAAATAGTCTCCTTTTTAATATTTTTAAATAAATTTTGAGTTCGTTATATCATTCTTCATGGATTTTAATTTTTATATATGAATATTCAATTACACTGTGACCCAATCTGAAGTCTCTTTATATACACACATGACGAAATTAACTATTTATTTGATGAAATTGACTTGAACTTTACATATAATTTTCTAAAATTCAACATAATTGAGATATTTAGACATTCTAATCGGTGGTTAAATTCTTTCAAAGTGAGGGATTGAGTGTTTCACCAGTTTCTTTTGGAATAAAAAAACAAAACAAAAAAGATATTAGATATGAGCAGATTTGTAAAAGCTTGCCTTTTTATCATGTTTAATTCAGATATAAATTGCATGATTAAAATTAATTCAATTTCCAGATCAAAATTTATACATTGAATTTAGATTCAGATCGGCCATGATTTAATTTGTTGATAGCCTACATATAGCAAGGTTTGAGGACACACATTTGTTGACCGCCTTCCTTGTTCACACAATTTTATTTGATCCAACTTCACAATGTTGTCTCACTAGGCATGACAAAATATTGTCACTCCAACATCTATTGTTATCAACAGAGGAGACTCAATCAATACACAGTTTTTAGGTGATTATTAGTGATGGGTTCAATTGCCTTGTTTTAGGACTTCTTTAGATGAATTTAAAACAGTAAGCACACAAAATCGTGAATTAATAAAAAAGAATCCCTTTATTAATTCCATTGAAGGGTTTTTAGTTATAAAAAAACTGAATTAACAACCTTAATTATTGTAGTAACTACTTACTAAAAACTAACCTAACACTACTCCTAAAAACGCCTATATCTTGGGTCTTGTGAGGGTTTAAATGTATCCTTCAATTTCCTCTTTTTCTATTTTTTATAGTCACTATTTTTCGACGGTTATTTAACTTGTAATCTTTTTCTTGTTTAAAGAAGATCAATCATCCCTTTTGGTTTCACTTATGTACATGTTCACTTTTCTTTTATGATATTATCTTACTTACCGAAAAAAAATAAAAAAAAAACTCCCAAGCAGTTATCCTTTTTTTCAAATAAAATTGTGTTTGACCATCTCTCACCTTTTCTTAATTTTTTCCACGTGACCTCCAATTCGCGAGGTGTTGGTGCATCGAACATTCTCATAATTTTGCATTTTTAGGTCCAAACACTATTCTAGAAGATTGCAATCACACATAGATTGGAGTTGATCTTCTTGATTCTTATCCTTATCACCCCCCCCTCAAGGTGAGGGCGACGGAACCGACACACCCAGCTTGAATGCAAAATCAGTGAACAAACGGTTAGGTAGACTTTTTGTGAAGATGTCAGCAAGTTGTTCAGTAGATAGAACATAACGAACAAACAGCGACCCCGAAACAACTTTCTCATGAACAAAATGGTAGTCGAGTTCAATATGTTTGGTTCAAGCATGGAAAATTGGATTAGAAGCCATAGAAACAACACTATTGTTGTCACAACATAACTAAGGGAGTGGACTCAAGGTGACATTTAAATCTTGAAAAAGATAAGTAATCTAAATCATGTCAGCCGTGAAATGGGCAAGTGCACGACATTCCGCCTCAGCATTCAAAAGATCAATAGTAGGTTGTTTCTTTGAACTCCAAGAAACACAGTTGGTACCAAGGAAAATGGCGTAACCAGTAGTAGACCGTCTAGTGTTTGGACACCCTGCCCAATCGGCATCGCTATAGCCCGTTAAGTCAATAGAACTATTAGCATGAAGGAAAAGAGCATAAGTGAATGTCCCTTTAATATAGCGAAGAATACATTTCACAACGCCTAGGTGAGCAAGAATGGGCGAATGCATATGTTGACTAACAGAGTTTACGCTAAATGCAGTTCAATATTGCAAGGCACTCATAATACTCCTAAAGGCTGTTGGATCGGCAAGGGGAATACCAACTGCAAAAAGTTTCTGATGGACATTCAATTCAGGGGGGTAGCAAGGGATTTACAATCTATCATCGAAGCACAAGCAATCAAATCGTGGGCATTCTTGACTTGAGAGAGAAACAGTCCATGGGATAACGAATAGGCCTCGATGCCGAAAAAATAGTGTAGCAACCCAAGGTCCTTCATAGAGAACTCAAAGCCAAGCTGGGTGATAGTGCTATGCAAAGAGTTTCACCTTTGTTGGTGATGATCATATCATCGATGTAAAGAAGAATAACAACGATGTGATTATGATCGTGAAGGGGGAACATGTAATTGTCCCCAACATTTTGATGAAATCCCAGAGTATATAAATGATGATTAAACCGATCAAACCAAGCTCTTGGGGCTTGACGCAAACGTTAAAGGGCGTGGTGAAGTCGACATACCCGGTGGGGAAATTGAGCATCCACAAAACGAAGAGAGCCATGCAAGAATGCATTTTTCGCGTCTAATTGATGAATTTTCCTACCGTGTATATGAGTGACAACGAGAACTATAAAAATAGTAGTAGCTTTTACCACCAAAGTAAAGGTTTCATCAAAATCGATGCCATGGAGTTGGGAGTAGCATTTGGCCCCCAATCGGGCTTTGTATCATTCAACATCACCTGAAGATAAGAACTTGGTTTTGTAGACTCATTTAGTGTTAATAACATAATTGTCTAGATTTCGGGGAACCAAACTCCATGTTCCACTGCTGTGGAGAACCGCTAATTCCTTCTCCATGGTAGTTTGCCAGTGAAGAAGTTTCAAGGTTGAGTGAAGGTTTGTCAGCTCGGCATTATTTTCAATGGCAGCAAGAAGACATGAATGTGAAGAAGACAAAGTGGAAGAAACCAAAGAGCAAATTGGGTAAGGAGAGTGACGGGATTTACTGCGGGTTATCATTGGATGGGTGGAAACACTAGTATTTGTGCTGTTATGATTTATCAAAGAGGGAGGAATGGGAAGAACAATTTCGAGGTGACCATCTTTGGGAAAACATGTCGAACCAGAAGAAGGAAGGTGGGGAACTAGAATCTGCTGATGAAGAACCTGAACCTGATGGGCCAAGATGGCCGCTAAATGGGGTCGATGCAGCAATTACTAGTGAAGTAATAGAAGATGGAGGAAGCTTTGTCAAAGACGAAGAGCTTGGTTGCAACTCATCAGGAGAAATCCCCAAGGAAAATCGATATATCATAGATATTCACCATGAAGAGTAGGTGGCATGTGCAAGACGTCACGAGAGCGACAAGAGAAAATCATTTCATTGAATACGACAAGACAGAGAAATATATACTCTGCCTGAGGAGGATTCCAAGCAACGGAAACCCTTACCCTTGTGAAATTCACTGATTCCTAAGAAAGAATGGATAACTTAAGCATCCAAAGGGTCTTAGCTGTGAGTATTCCTTATTTTGTTTAGGTTTTGTCTTTTTGAGTTCAAGGGTTCAAGTCTCCCTCCAAAAAAAAAAAAAAGTGAGTAATCGAGGTCCTGGCCATATAAAGATATGTACGAAGTNTTTTTCTGTAATCCTTCTGGTAACGAGGATGGACGACAATTAGGAGTGTCAATTTTATCCATTAACATGGGCTTGATACAAAACTAAAAAATAATATAATTAACTGACACAAATAATAAATAGGTCAAATTAACGTTTGACACGAATAATAAATGGGTCAAATTAAAGTTCGACATGAATAATACGATTATCAGGTGTTGTAGATAGAAAAAAAAATATTTAACAAGTATTGTAGACAAAAAATAAAATTTTTTTAATTTTTTAAATAGTATTATATGAACTGTTATGAAATTAAATAATTTTTTNGTCAAAACAGGAGTAGGAAGTCGGTTAATCAAATAGGCAACTATAGAAAAAGCTTCAACCCATAAATGAAGAGGAGCACGACTATGGAATAAAAAAGTTAACCAAGTTTCCATAACAAGTATGTGTTTGCGTTGGGCCACACCATTTTATTGAGAAGTGTGGGGGCAAGACAACTGACGAATAATACCACAACTTGCCAAAAAAATGATCAATGGCTTGAGCTTTATATTCACCACCACCATCACTTAAAAGAAAAAATTTAACATGAGTATCAAAGATATTGACAATACTTTTCTTAAATCAAATAAAACAAGAAAACACCTCTAACTTTTACTTGAAATGATATAACTATAATATCAGATTAAATAACTAATTACTGTAATAAAATCTAAATCTCTTAAGTATATTGTTATATGCAAATAATTTAATTAAAAAAAGAATGTTAAAAATAGAAACTGAAATACACATACAGTGATACAAAACTGCAATAATAATATGGATCTGGATTTCTAGAAATAATAATAGTAATAAGAGTCTTGTATAATCACAATTTCTTTAAAACAGAATTGCGTCCTTTCAGTTCTTAAGGTTGGTAAGCAACTGTTTCTTAAGATAGAAATAAATTCATTCATGAAAATGCAGCACTTCAATCTTAAAGACTCAAATGAACACAATTGTGTGTTTATACTTGAACCGAACAAGAAAGAATAATACAACAATATCCACATAGAGAGAGAGAGACATAAATACTAAATACAGAATTTGGAATTGAGATAATGCAAAGAAGTAAGAATTGTTCAATGGTATTATTTAAGAGTGCAAGACATCACCTATTTATAGACTTACTAGTGACTTTTCATAAAGTGTGCAACCATATGTAATGATTCATTTTGGTTCAAAGGGTATCAATTGTGACTTTATGAAAAGATACAACCATTTGAAATTATGTTTTTTAACCAAAAGATATCAAATATGATTTTTATGCAAAGTTGTAATTATTTGTAATTGTGTCTTTTAAATAAAAAATGTTAATGGTGACTTTATGAAAGGATGTAACTATTTGGATTGACGTCTTTAATCAAAAGTTACCAATTTTGAACTAGTAATATTTTATGTTATCCTTTATTCACACCTTTTCAAGTTCTCTCAAAAGTTACAAAGAGTTTTTAAAAAATAACCTCCCAAAAAAGTTTTTATTTTGAAAATACTTTAACAATTTCTTATTTAATATTTAATGGTTTCAAACAAATAAATATACCACACTCATCTCCTCGTGGAAGATAACATATTTAGACTTGGTCCCACTAATTTCGAGTTACGAGTCCCACTTTAATTTAAGCCTTAGGTTGCTCAAAATATTTATTTAAAGACCATTATATCCAATAAGAACCACATATAACGAGTAGCATCATCAATAAACAAAACATAATAATGATATCTTGATACAGATTTAACGGGAGAATGAATCTTAATAAACGTGTTATCGGACGTAAAATCACTTAAAAAAAAACAAAACACAAACGATTATGTGGTTCAACAAACTGCTTACATCCACGGACAACACCTATGAGTTACATTGATGTATTATTGAAAGTAATTAATTACATATGGTTCAACCATATTTATATGGTGAGAATTACACACTAGATAAAGATAAATTACACATGTCTAACATCATCTCTACTTATCCAAACAAACCTAGATATCGATGGATCTCTTTAAATCCTATCATATATTTACTTGAATATTGATGAATTCTTTCTAATCTTATCATATCTCTAATACTCCCCCTTAAATTGGTACACTAAAATATGTTGAAATATCCAACTTAAATTGAAAAATGGGATGGTTGGTTGTCAATCAGATGATATAGCTTTGGTGTGAATAATAGATCGGGGTGAATGAACATGGAATAACTACATGTAAATTTTTTATTTTGCCTTTTTTTTTTATTGAGGGATTTTTTTTCTTTATTTTTTTACTCTATTTTTTTTCCCTAATGAAAAATCATTTGCACTACTTTGAAGTCTCCGTCTTCTCAAAAGTCTTTAGTCTTCATGAAGTGTTTTTCTGTAATCCTTCTGGTAACGAGGATGGACGACAATTAGGAGTGTCAATTTTATCCATTAACATGGGCTTGATACAAAACTAAAAAATAATATAATTAACTGACACAAATAATAAATAGGTCAAATTAACGTTTGACACGAATAATAAATGGGTCAAATTAAAGTTCGACATGAATAATACGATTATCAGGTGTTGTAGATAGAAAAAAAAATATTTAACAAGTATTGTAGACAAAAAATAAAATTTTTTTAATTTTTTAAATAGTATTATATGAACTGTTATGAAATTAAATAATTTTTTACTAACACGAATATTGACACAAAATGTACCAAAAGTAATCCGACACAAAAATAACATAGAACAAAAATAACACGATTGACAATGACAATAGCCTTGAAAGGCCTATATTGTATGCACTTCAGTAGACAGCAACGCAGGAGGGATTTGAACCACCGTATTGTGTCTCGGGCTAAATGGCCTGAAGAAAATTCTACCTCGGTCAACACTTTAAGCAGAACAACAACCTTATTTGTACAGATAAATCGAGTCAGATCCAAATAGTCGGAGACAAGANTCTTGTATAATCACAATTTCTTTAAAACAGAATTGCGTCCTTTCAGTTCTTAAGGTTGGTAAGCAACTGTTTCTTAAGATAGAAATAAATTCATTCATGAAAATGCAGCACTTCAATCTTAAAGACTCAAATGAACACAATTGTGTGTTTATACTTGAACCGAACAAGAAAGAATAATACAACAATATCCACATAGAGAGAGAGAGACATAAATACTAAATACAGAATTTGGAATTGAGATAATGCAAAGAAGTAAGAATTGTTCAANGAATGAAAAATATAGCAGCTAAGGATTGCGCGCTCTGATACGAAGATAGAATTTATTAATGAGTGGAGAAGAAGATCAACCATCCCAATCAGCAAAATAAAAAACGAGGAATACAAATCCAAAAGGACTGAACAAAAAATGTACAAAACAGAAGCTTATCTGATGGAGCATCCAGAAAAGAAAGAAGGAGGGAGCAGCCAGCAAAACTAGCGAANATTCATTTTGGTTCAAAGGGTATCAATTGTGACTTTATGAAAAGATACAACCATTTGAAATTATGTTTTTTAACCAAAAGATATCAAATATGATTTTTATGCAAAGTTGTAATTATTTGTAATTGTGTCTTTTAAATAAAAAATGTTAATGGTGACTTTATGAAAGGATGTAACTATTTGGATTGACGTCTTTAATCAAAAGTTACCAATTTTGAACTAGTAATATTTTATGTTATCCTTTATTCACACCTTTTCAAGTTCTCTCAAAAGTTACAAAGAGTTTTTAAAAAATAACCTCCCAAAAAAGTTTTTATTTTGAAAATACTTTAACAATTTCTTATTTAATATTTAATGGTTTCAAACAAATAAATATACCACACTCATCTCCTCGTGGAAGATAACATATTTAGACTTGGTCCCACTAATTTCGAGTTACGAGTCCCACTTTAATTTAAGCCTTAGGTTGCTCAAAATATTTATTTAAAGACCATTATATCCAATAAGAACCACATATAACGAGTAGCATCATCAATAAACAAAACATAATAATGATATCTTGATACAGATTTAACGGGAGAATGAATCTTAATAAACGTGTTGTCGGACGTAAAATCACTTAAAAGAAAACAAAACACAAACGATTATGTGGTTCAACAAACTGCTTACATCCACGGACAACACCTATGAGTTACATTGATGTATTATTGAAAGTAATTAATTACATATGGTTCAACCATATTTATATGGTGAGAATTACACACTAGATAAAGATAAATTACACATGTCTAACATCATCTCTACTTATCCAAACAAACCTAGATATCGATGGATCTCTTTAAATCCTATCATATATTTACTTGAATATTGATGAATTCTTTCTAATCTTATCATATCTCTAATACTCCCCCTTAAATTGGTACACTAAAATCTGTTGAAATATCCAACTTAAATTGAAAAATGGGATGGTTGGTTGTCAATCAGATGATATAGCTTTGGTGTGAATAATAGATCGGGGTGAATGAACATGGAATAACTACATGTAAATTTTTTATTTTGCCTTTTTTTTTTATTGAGGGATTTTTTTTCTTTATTTTTTTACTCTATTTTTTTTCCCTAATGAAAAATCATTTGCACTACTTTGAAGTCTCCGTCTTCTCAAAAGTCTTTAGTCTTCATGAAGTGCTTTTCTGTAATCCTTCTGGTAACGAGGATTGACGACAATTAGGAGTGTCAATTTTATCCATTAACATGGGCTCGATACAAAACTAAAAAATAATACAATTAATTGACACAAATAATAAATAAGTCAAATTAACGTTGGACACGAATAATAAATGGGCCAAATTAAGGTTCGACATGAATAATACGATTATCAGGTGTTGTAGATAGAAAAAAAAATATTTAACAAGTATTGTAGACAAAAAATAAAATTTTTTTAATTTTTTAAATAGTATTATATGAACTGTTATGAAATTAAATAATTTTTTACTACACGAATATTGACACGAAATGTACCAAAAGTAATCCGACACAAAAATAACATAGAACAAAAATAACACGATTGACAACCTCAATGACAATGGCCTTGAAAGGCCTATATTGTATGCACTTCAGTAGACAGCAACGCAGGAGGGATTTGAACCACCGTATTGTGTCTCGGGCTAAATGGCCTGAAGAAAATTCTACCTCGGTCAACACTTTAAGCAGAACAACAACCTTATTTGTACAGATAAATCGAGTCAGATCCAAATAGTCGGAGACAAGAAGAACAAGAGAATGGACTGCAATAAGGACTGCCAATTATGGGTGCAGCGGATTTGAATGAAAAATATAGCCGCTAAGGATTGCGCGCTCTGATACGAAGATAGAATTTATTAATGAGTGGAGAAGAAGATCAACCATCCCAATCAGCAAAATAAAAAACGAGGAATACAAATCCAAAAGGACTGAACAAAAAATGTACAAAACAGAAGCTTATCTGATGGAGCATCCAGAAAAGAAAGAAGGAGGGAGCAGCCAGCAAAACTAGCGAACCATCAGCAGCAAACATAACCTCCAATTCAAGCATCAGCAAGAAAGACAACAGCATGATGCATCCAANGTCTTTCTCATTCCTAATTGCAGAAATCAGATAGCCTAATCAACTAGCCTATTCTAGAAAATTACAAACAGACTTAGCTCGGAGTTGATCTTCTTGATTCTTATCCTTATTAGCATTGTACCATAAATTCCATTTTTTTAAAATATAAGTTATAATTGTAAAAAAAATATTATTGATCCCAAAATATTTTGATAAAAATTACTTTGAATAATTACAATTTTATGTTTAAAAAATATAACTTACCTATAAAAAATGATTACTGGTAACCCTTTTTCAATAGTGTCAGTTACGTGGCTACTTGTGTCATCTCATCTTAGATGGCACAATGTGGCCGTCACCCCATGACCCAATTGATTGTGTTAACTATGAAAGAGTGGTTATCAGTTTATTTTTTTTGGTAAGTAAGTTGAAAACATTAAACTAAAGAAAATGTACAAGGTGATACATGGAATGGGAGAAGAAGATCAACCATCCCAATCAGCAAAATAAAAAACGAGGAATACAAATCCAAAAGGACTGAACAAAAAATGTACAAAACATAAGCTTATCTGATGGAGCATCCAGAAAAGAAAGAAGGAGGGAGCAGCCAGCAAAACTAGCGAACCATCAACAACAAACATAACCTCCAATTCAAGCATCAGCAAGAAAGACAACAGCATGATGCATCCAAAACAAAACAAGAAGTCACTCAGGAAGACCAGGCTCCAGCAAGCCCAAGCAGCAGCAGGGCAAGACAAAAACCAGCAACACACTGGCCCTGTAAGCTTGCCCCCATAGTGATACAAAACACAAGACATCCCCAGCAAGCAGAACAACCACCAGCAACAAACAAGCAGCACCCACACAGCACGAAACCCGTAGCATGTGACAACACGAAACAAGCAGCAAAAATAGAGGATGAACCATTGCACCATTGACGTAACCAGAGCACCACACCCTCCACACATACCTCATAAACAAACGGGTCACAAGCATTCCACTGGAAAGGCCAACACCAACGAGTAACAGCCACATACGGTGAGCAAAGAACAAAGATATTGTCAGGCAAGCCCCATTGTCTTTGCAACCATGTATTAGGATTGTTCTTTTGATTCCACGGCANAGTGAGCAAAGAACAAAGATATTGTCAAGCAAGCCCCATTGTCTTTGCAACCATGTATTAGGATTGTTCTTTTGATTCCACGGCAGACATGAAGCTTGAGTCTAACATTTTCCACTATCTCCTTATAAATGGAGACCACATCTCTATAGGAGTTTTTAAAAACCCTGTGATTCCTCTCCCTCCAAATCATATAAATTGAGGTGGNTGAAGCTTGAGTCTAACATTTTCCACTATCTCCTTATAAATGGAGACCACATCTCTATAGGAGTTTTTAAAAACCCTGTGATTCCTCTCCCTCCAAATCATACAAATTGAGGTGGCGAGCATCAATTTGCAAGTTAGCTTTGGAAAAGCCTTTCCCTTCATATTTGTAGCATANGTGGTGAGCATCAATTTGCAAGTTAGCTTTGGAAAAGCCTTTCCCTTCATATTTGTAGCATACCAGTTAACCAAATCAAGCCAATCAAGTCTTGGCCATTGGACATTCACTTTGTCTTTCAATGAAGTCCATATTCTCTCAGTGAAATGGCATTCAAAAAAGAGGTGGTTATGAGTTTGCATTACTTCTCTACAAAACACACAGTGAGTTAAATGGATAACACCATATGATATAAGCTTGTCTTGGGTGGAAAGCCTGTTTTGAATAGCCAGCCATAAAATAAAAATGTATCTAGGCACAACACCAGAAAACCATACAATATCAGCCCAATCTTGCATATGGCCGTTCTCTCTACTTGCCTCCCAAGCAGATTTAGAGCTAAAAATCTTGGTTCTAGAAGGCAGCCACAAGACACNCCAGCCATAAAATAAAAATGTATCTAGGCACAGCACCAGAAAACCATACAATATCAGCCCAATCTTGAATATGGCCGTTCTCTCTACTTGCCTCCCAAGCAGATTTAGAGCTAAAAATCTTGGTTCTAGAAGGCAGCCACATGACACAGTCCCTCTGACTCAGAACAGGTTTCATATTAGGAGAAATACCTCTTAGTAGCTCCATCATGTTCCCATTTGCCGTCGGCCAGTCCCAATCACCATTATTAATTATAGAACTAACTTTAGCGTCTCTCCCAAGCCCTGATTCCCTGATAATGGACTCTCCCATATGTTGGTAGATAGAACCTATTGGATGCCATGGATCAAACCAGAGAAAAGTTGAGTCACCATTCCCAATCTTGTAATTCACCTTTGTGAAACTTTCCTTTCTCAAATTTAGAATCTTTCTCCATGCCCAAGATGACTTTTGAGGAATTTTCACACTCCAGAAGCTCCTGCCTTTTAGAAGATACAAATAAATCCAATCCACCCATATTGAGTTGTCACTTTTGCTTATAACATTCCATAGATGTTTCATAACAACAGTTTTGTTCCATTGTTCCATGCTTTTAAACCCAAGTCCCCCTTCATCCTTTGGGAGACACACTTTGTCCCAAGCCACCTTTGCTCCAGACATTTTAAGATCCATACCAGACCATAAGAATCTTCTCATAGTTTGCTCCGCCGCTTTGACTACTTTTTTTGGCAATATAAATAAAGAAGACCAAAAACCTTGAATTGAAAAGAGAACTGAGCTGATCAGTTGTACTCTGTCAGCATATGAAAGTGATTTGTTGCACCAGNTGGCAATATAAATAAAGAAGACCAAAAACCTTGAATTGAAAAAGAACTGAGCTGATCAGTTGTACTCTGTCAGCATATGAAAGTGATTTGTTGCACCAGGAACTTACAATGGTAGTAATCTTCTCAACCAACAGTTGACAATCCCCAGCCCTCAATTTAGTGATAATGAGAGGAATACTCAGATATCTCATAGGCAATTCACCTTTCGGAAACCCCATTAACTGCATGATCTCCACTTTATCCACATTATTAATGCCAGAGCAGTAAAAATGACACTTGCTTGGGTTAGCTTTAAGCCCAGAAAGTTCTTCAAAAATCTGGAGGGCATCCTTGATAGTCCTAATTGAATCAAGATTTCCTTTACTGAAGATCATAACATCGTCAGCAAAGCAAAGGTGAGAAATATGCTCCTTGCCACATCTCCAATGATACTTGAATTTACCCAGCTTAGCTGCCTCCTACATAATGCCATTAAAAACCTCCGTTGCAAGCACAAAAAGATAAGGAGACAAGGGATCTCCCTGTCTTAAACCTTTTTTTCCTTCAAAATAGCCTTTCAACTCACCGTTAAGACTCACTGAGTACATAAGAGAAGTAATCCACGTCTGAAACCCATCTAATCAACTGTTGGGGAAAACCCATGGCTTGCATCACTTCTAGAATAAACTCCCACCTTATATTATAATAAGCCTTCATAAGGTCAATTTTCAATATACGTCTAGGACTCCCTCTATCCAAATGATAGTTCCTTAAGAGTTCTTGGGAAAGTAGCATGTTATCAAACATTTTTCTACCTTGTATGAATGCAGTTTGAGATTTGTCAATTAGCTCAGGCAGCACTCTTTTGATTCTGATGGCCAAAATTTTTGAAATACATTTGTAAATGATGTTGCAACATGAAATTGGCCGGTAATCATTTAGCATAGATGGATTAAGTACCTTGGAAATCAAAGCAATAGTTGTAGAATTAACTTCCCTCAACAACTTCCCAGAAACAAAAAACGACATGATGGCATCAGTCACATCATCACCCACAATATGCCATGTTTTCTTGAAGAATCCAGTAGAATAGCCATCTGGACCTGGGGCCTTCCCATCCTTCATTGAGAATAATGCACGCTTGATTTCATCTCTGGTGACATCAAGGGACAAATGAGCTGTAAAATCTAAAGAGATTCTCCTTCTGATGTAGTGATTAACCCACTGCATAGGTATTGTAGAACTAGGAAGAGACCCACCAAGCAGCTGGTGGTAATAGCTAACAACCTCCTCCTAAATTTCACGATACTCAGTGACCTTGGTCCCATCTTCTTTCTGAATGGTAGTGATCCTCCTCTGTATTCTTTGCTTATTAATATGCTTGAAGAAGAAACTCGTGTTTTGATTCCCCAAGTTTAGCCACTGGACTCTAGATTTCTGCCTAAAAAAACTTTCCTCTGCTTCCCTGAGTTCAACATACTTTCTCAACTGCTTTCTTTCTTCCTCCCATAGGTGCATGTTCAAAGGACTTTTATCAGCTTTTGTTTGAATATCATGGAGGGCCTGCCTTGCAACTATAACTTTGGATGATATATCACTGTAATTCCTCTTATTCAAATCCTTTAATTCTTTCTTGAGAAGCTTCAGGTTTCGATAGATTTTGAACATAGGAGATCCTCTTATTTGAGTGGCCCAAACTCTAGTGACAGTTGGTAAGAAATCCTGATTATTAGCCCAAAAATTAAAGAATTTGAATGACTTCCTACCCTTCGGGAGTTCTAACCCCATTCTGACCAATGCTAATGNCTGATTATTAGCCCAAAAATTAAAGTATTTGAATGACTTCCTACCCTTCGGGAGTTCTAACCCCATTCTGACCAATGCTAATGAATGGTCGGAAATTCCTGGGGTAAGAAAATCAGCTTTTGAATTTGGATAGGCTCTTCGCCAAACCTCATTAACCAACACTCTATCCAGCTTCTTAGCAATTAAACCACCATCAAATCTCCTATTACCATGTGTATTGGTTTCTCAAATATTTTAAGTCTTCAAGATCAGTCCTGAATAAGCATTCACAAAAATCCTCACTCCCTTTGTCTCTCACACTAACCTCTCTTACCTTCTCAGAGTTGGATTTGAGCACATTAAAGTCTCCCAAAACAATCCATGCTTGTTCCTGTACAGCCGCGGCCCTTTGTTCAAGATTATACCATAATTGCTTTCTAAGTCCCTCCTCATTCTGGGCATAAACAAAAGATGCAGAAAAAATCTTCTGGTCAGTCAGGTTAACAATATTGCAATGCACAACCTGGTTAGTAAGCCCGTCCAATCTTACATAAAAAAAAATGGGATCCCAACATACCCATACTCTCCCTCTAGTTGAGTGATCATAATTATCAATGAGTCTCCAATTCGGCAACATTCGTCTAAAAATAACATCACAATTAATCTTTCTAACCTTGGTTTAGACAAGGCAGCACAAACCAACACCATATTGGGTCACTTGTTACCATACTTCCGCTTGCTTCACAGGACCATTCAACCCCCTCACATTCCAGCAATAGAAATTAGTCATTAGAAATTTTATGTGACAGTGACGATCTCAACCCATTGCAGGGAGCCACCAATCTTGAGTTCAAAGATTGTTTACTCTTTCCTCTGGTTTTCCTCTGTTTCTTTCTAGTTGATGTAGAAAGTAACTTTTCCACCTCGTCAATGGCCTTGATTTTGTCCATCATGGATCCCGGTTCAGGAGACTCAAAATCACTAGCGCCCTCTTCTGTCTCCTCCATCTCTGTAGCTGGTACTAAATCCAGAGCCTGGAACTTGTTGGAAGGTACTACAGCTCTCTTCACTGAGCACTCTATTTCAGATGACAAGCTTACCTCCGGTCTTAAAGGTTGCTCTTCTATCACTTTCTCCTTCCCTTTGCTCTTCACTATTTGCCACTGTTCACTTTGTCCATCTAAACTAAGATGATGATTTTGTGCCGGACTTTGTACCCCTTTGTATCCAGCATCCTCATTTCTGACTAGTTCACCCTGAACACAGTCCCTAACCTCAACTTGGTCAAACGCTTTAGAATTAGCATAAGCGTTTTCCTTCGCAATACTTTGTTGCTTCTTATAGGAGTAGCTATTATATGGCAGCTATGCCCAAAGACTTTGCATTGATCACATCGAATTGGTTTCCACTGGTAAACTACCTTAATTTCAATTTTCTCACTATCATCTTCACTGTCACCTTCCATCATTTGATCAAAGGCATCTAGTAAAGGCTCACTTGCATCAACCTCTACACAAATCCTAGCAAAAGTAGCTCTACTACCCTCCTCTGTCAACTTATCCATATACAAAGGTTTCCCAACTGCACTAGCTATGTAACTAAACCCAGTGGCAGTCCAATATCANCTTGATCAAAGGCATCTAGTAAAGGCTCACTTGCATCAACCTCTACACAAATCCTAGCAAAAGCAGCTCTACTACCCTCCTCTGTCAACTTATCCATATACAAAGGTTTCCCAACTGCACTAGCTATGTAACTAAACCCAGTGGCAGTCCAATATCAGTGGGTATATTATAAAATTTTACCCAAATTGGGATCTTCCTCACAGCCTCCTTTGTAAGCTTGAGTCTTTGCTGCCACTTCCTTAATATAATAGGCTGGCCACCAATATGCCAAGGACCCCATTCCAAGACCTCGTTTCTATTACCTGTACTTGAGAACTTAAAGAAGAAGANGTCACTTGTTACCATACTTCCGCTTGCTTCACAGGACCATTCAACCCCCTCACATTCCAGCAATAGAAATTAGTCATTAGAAATTTTATGTGACAGTGACGATCTCAACCCATTGCAGGGAGCCACCAATCTTGAGTTCAAAGATTGTTTACTCTTTCCTCTGGTTTTCCTCTGTTTCTTTCTAGTTGATGTAGAAAGTAACTTTTCCACCTCGTCAATGGCCTTGATTTTGTCCATCATGGATCCCGGTTCAGGAGACTCAAAATCACTAGCGCCCTCTTCTGTCTCCTCCATCTCTGTAGCTGGTACTAAATCCAGAGCCTGGAACTTGTTGGAAGGTACTACAGCTCTCTTCACTGAGCACTCTATTTCAGATGACAAGCTTACCTCCGGTCTTAAAGGTTGCTCTTCTATCACTTTCTCCTTCCCTTTGCTCTTCACTATTTGCCACTGTTCACTTTGTCCATCTAAACTAAGATGATGATTTTGTGCCGGACTTTGTACCCCTTTGTATCCAGCATCCTCATTTCTGACTAGTTCACCCTGAACACAGTCCCTAACCTCAACTTGGTCAAACGCTTTAGAATTAGCATAAGCGTTTTCCTTCGCAATACTTTGTTGCTTCTTATAGGAGTAGCTATTATATGGCAGCTATGCCCAAAGACTTTGCATTGATCACATCGAATTGGTTTCCACTGGTAAACTACCTTAATTTCAATTTTCTCACTATCATCTTCACTGTCACCTTCCATCATTTGATCAAAGGCATCTAGTAAAGGCTCACTTGCATCAACCTCTACACAAATCCTAGCAAAAGTAGCTCTACTACCCTCCTCTGTCAACTTATCCATATACAAAGGTTTCCCAACTGCACTAGCTATGTAACTAAACCCAGTGGCAGTCCAATATCAGTGGGTATATTATAAAATTTTACCCAAAATGGGATCTTCCTCACAACCTCCTTTGTAAGCTTGAGTCTTTGCTGCCACTTCCTTAATATAATAGGCTGGCCACCAATATGCCAAAGACCCCATTCCAAGACCTCGTTTCTATTACCTGTACTTGAGAACTTAAAGAAGAAGAATCCATTCTCATTGGCAATAACATCAAATAACCCTTTGTTTCCCCACATCCTCATAGCTGATGCTTTCACAACTTGGAAAGGCAATTTCTTGCCAATACAAGCTTCCCATTTGGAATATCCTTCCTGGGCTACCTCTTTGGGAGGTCTAACCATAACTTTTCCCATTTGTTTACTACGGGCCATGTACTACAGTTCTACTAGGGATCTCGGATCATTTTGAACCATATTAACCCAAGATCTATTCTTGTTCAGACCATTTGACCCACCCCCAGTATTAGGCTTGGGATTGCCCAAATGATCAGAAGAGGTTAAAGACTGCATACCTGCTCCTTGTGAATTCACCCTCGGCACATCCCTTGCAACTAATTTCTCTCTCCATCTGGGCCTGGCTTGTCCATTGCCTCCATTTCCAGCGGCACCGGAACTACCTTTGCCATCACTACTGCCACTAAACCTAATTTGAGACTTATTTCAACTTGGGTATTCCATTTTGGCTTCAAACAAATGCTTGAGAAGGTCATTCTCAATAATCAGTTCCTGCAACCTGCTTTGCTCGGTCACTGACTCAGTAACTTCTTCTCTATCGAACCTAGTCAAATCAGCGAGGACCTTAACAACTCGTGCTTGTGTTTTAGTAGATACATCCTCAACAATCATAGCTGAATTTATACCCTCTGCCGAAGTACTCCCACCAAGGCATGCATCAGGCCTGCCATCAATGCTATTCACTAGTGATTCACCGACCTTTGACCCATAATTGATTGGTAAAGGCCTTAAAGTCCTGTTGGTTTCCATAGATTATAGGATGGGGATGCAATAAATGCTAAGAAAAGGGTCAAAGATGGGAAATAATGGTGTAATTTGGGTTAGGGCAAATAGGAGAGAATGACTTTTGGGGAAAAGAGAGGCAGAGAAAACAGAGAAAGTGACATTGGCTATGGTAAAGAGAGGATGATATGGTGTGCAGTGATGAAGAGGATGAAAGGAGTAGAAAAGGGGATTAGGGCAGCTAGGGGCGTCGACAGCCTTAGGGGTTTACATTTTTGTAGGTTCGTTAGACCCAGCTTGTGAAGAGTACGGTGAGGTATCGGAGCAGAGAGAGAGCTTACTTGTGGGTAACTGGCTCTTTTTAGGGTTTTTTCCCTTCAGAAGAGAGAAAGAGACTCAGAGAGGAGAAGGGTCTGTCTGTAAAGCGTACTTCATCAGTTTATTTAAGAAAAAGAAAAGGGGCAGATTGTGGTATCGCTATGGGTATTGTTTTGAAAATTATAATTTTAAAAGATAAAGTTAATGTTAAAATGCTTTGAGGTGTAAATTATAATTTGAAAATAACATGATTCACACTTTTTCTAATTTATCATATTTTCAAGAACAACCATTCTATTACTCGAAATATTACTCATGCCCTATCTAGTTTATATTTAAATATCACCGACACTCCATGCAGTTAAAATAACATTTCTAACAAAATAAAATTCATCTAAAATATCAAAATTGCCTTTACAGAAACTCCAAACAAACTTTCTACATAAAATTCGAGTCGTTTAAAATTTATTTTTCTACATATTAAAATTTAAGCTGATTAAAATTTATTTTTTACATATTTAAATTTGAGCCGATTAAAATTTGATTCGAACTGATTAAATTTTATTTTTTGTACGTATTAAAATTCGAGCCTATTAATTTATTTTTACACATTAAAATTTGATCCGATTTGAGTTCTACCTGAACTGAAGGCGTTGATTAAAATTCGCTTCAAGCCTATTAAAATTTATATTTTTTACTTATTAAAGTTTGTGCCAATTAAACTTTGATTTAAATTGATTAAAATTCAATTTTTAAGTATTAAAATTTATATTTTTATGCATCAAAATTATGACAGATTAAAATTTGATTCGACTCAAATAATATATTAATCAGTTCAAAGTTTAATATGTAAAAAATATAATTTTAATCTCCTCAAATTTTAATACGTAAAAAATGAATTTTAATTAGTTCAAATCGAATTTTAATCTCTCCGAATTTTATATGTAAAAAATTTTAGAAAACAGATGGAGTTTCATTGAAGACATATCTATCTAGGGGGAGTGTGGATGAAATTTTTCCTAAAATATATTGTGGACAATTTAGTAAAATTATATCCTAGTTAACACTTTAATCTAACAGGGTTACAGGAGGTGTTAGTAAAGATTTAGAAAATAGAATGGATGTCCTTAAGATATGATAAACTAGAAGAGGTGTGGCTAAAATTTTTCCTATAACTTTAAACGACATAACTTTAAACGATAAGTTACAACTCACAAAGGTAAGTGTGCCACGTAAGAGAATGTTGGAATTTATGTCTAATTAATGTTGGACTCTATAGTTTGGATCAACTTCCAACAAGTAACAACGAGAAACAAAAAACCCTAGATTCCTGCCACTGCTATTCTATGGTGGTTGTTGTTCATCTTCTCTAGTCAATTCCTGGTGAGTTCTTTAAAAATCAGCTTTATTTACACGCCAACGATATCCCAAAGGAGTTGTCATGTAGCGGGTTGCCTAAAGATCAGTGTTGATGGCTATCCTAAAGGAAATCCGGGGCTGTCTGCGGTAGGGGGTGTTATTCGAAACCACCAGGGTCGGGTACTTAGGGTTTTTGACTTGTTTCTGGGTCATCAGCCAATTTTGTATGCAGAGTTGCAGGCTGTTTGTACTGGGTTGAAGTTGGCCGCAGATTTGGGAGCTTCAGAATTGGTAGTGGAGTCAAATTCAGCTACAGTGGTTTCTTGGGTTTCTTCTCAGGGTACTGAGTGCTGAGTTTATGCTTACCTGCTTTCTCGGATTAGACTTCTATATGCTTCTATCTCGACTCGCGTCTACCATGTCCTGCGAGAGGCGAAACAAGCTGTAGACTTCTTGGTTAAATGGGCTTGCTCTTAGCAGCTTAATCAGTGATTCTCTGATTTGTCAACCCTTCCTTCTAGGATTGCAGACATCCTCGCCTTGGACGCTCAACAGACTCCTCACGTTCGGTGTTGAGTTTTTATTTGCATTGAGGTTTGTAGTTATTTTGTTATGTGGGGATTCCCCACTTTGCTTTTCTATTTAAGTCACCACCTTCCTTTTGCTTTGACTTTCTTCCGCTTCTGAAGGCTTGATTTTATGTCCTCCTCCCTTGTACCTTTTTCTTTTTAGTTTTATATACAGGTAGAGGTCCTGCCAAACCCCCACCTACACTGGGTGGCTTTGAAGAAAAAAAATGTTGGACTCTATCTCTAATTAGAGACTTAAGATGACTCACATGCCATATCACCTTTTAATAAATAAATAATATATATATTTAATATATATCTTATTTACTGAGTCAAATTCTTCTGAGTAACTGACGTTAAAGTAATTATCCACTACTCCCATCATTAGATAGAGTGATCATCATAGAGCAGTTCAAAGCAGTTGTAACTGTTTGATGGAATGATGTTACTTCCAGTTTCTCTATTAGATAAGGGTTTCTGTCCTATATATATTTTCATGCCTGTAATTTTTCATCAAGTCATGTGAGTATTCAGATATCATATACGTAGGTAGAAAACTCTTATTTCATGTACCTCCATATATTGCATATTTGTGAAGTTGTTCTCGAGTGTTCTTCTTGAACATTGAGATCAAGACTGTAATACAGATTCGTGCTTGTTGGGATCATTGGATTCATTGAGTATTCTTCCTATAGAGAATTTGGAATTTGAATTTCTTGTTCTCGAACTTGAACTTCAATGACAGGAACTATGTATTGAATTCCGTTACGTAAAATAAAAAAATTAAATTCTTCAATAAAGTATATCAAAAATAACTATTCACGACGACATTGTTTTCATAAATACTTCGCCTCAAAATTGATAGTTTCGGGGGTGTAAGAAGTACACCAGCTTTATCAATGCCTCATACGCAACATTTGGTACAGAGAATGATGTTTTAAGTCAGCTGTACAAGAGAATTAAGGATCGTAATAGATTCGTATTGTTTGCATCAAATGCAAGTGGAAACGCATTTTTTTTATCACTTCATGCTAAAGTGAGACAAAACGCATTTAAGGCATATTACCCATAATTAAACAAAAAAAAATAGAAAACAAGGGTGATACTTCCCAGTGGTGACCTCATGCATGATGCAACTGTAGTCGTTGCCAGATACTTGCCAACTTTTTCCAGAGGTCAGCTGCTGAGTGGCAGTGTGGCACTAATCGCTAATTAGAATTTTTATTATATCTTTTTGTTTTGTTATTCTGACTTGAAGTTTGAAACACTAAAATAGTCAGAAAGAAGACGATAAGTGATCTCATTGGTTATGGGGGTGGAAAACAAAATTTTAGTGTTAAAGAAGTTTATAGAAATAAATATTTTAGGTTTGTTGATAAATCAGATCAGACCGTTTAGACATAAAAATGGAGGAATGCCGTCATACAACTTGAAAGATAATCGAATTCTCAACTCACATCTTAAAAGATTAAAATTTTCATTTCACACATTTAATTATTCAACAGGATATCAATGTGTTCTATTTTACTAAAATTGAATACAAAATTCTCCTGTAAAGCACGTAAAATTGATTAATATGTAAATAGTTGTATGAAAAATAAGAAAATATGAGAAATAAAGTTAAAAAAATTGTCTAGCAAGGCAACAAACATTTAGTGTTATACCACATTGACATCTTTTTATATGACTAAGAGTGTAGTGAGATTTTTAATCGTAAAACCTTATTTTTTATGACATCTTACATTGGATAAAAAAATAAGTTAAATTTTTTCTAATATATACTGATGGGTTCACCACCTATAGGCTTAAACTTTTAGATAAGTAAGTGTTCTAGACATGTATATTAGGTAAATTCTTGAAGAAGCGGTGTAGCGTACCGATATTAATGGTGACTCTTAAGAAAAATTGTGAGCTCTTGGTATTAAAGTCATATAAACGCAACTCCAAGAAGAGCAAATCTCAGGCCTTACATGCAATGCTTTTGGAAAGTTGTGGATCAGACTCAAAGGGAGCTAAGTTCGATGTGGATTACATATAAGGGAGAGATTGTTGGATATTACATGTATATAAATCCTACATTGGATAGAAAAATAAATCCTACATTGTTGATGGTTTTATTGTACTCAGCAAGAAATTGTAGAAGTTCAAAAAAATTGTCTTGATTTTTTGAATCCTTAAGACACATCATGACCACGAAATGCTAACCCCTGACGTAAAAGGAGTCGGATGTGTCTATGACTTCTCTCATTGAAATGCATTTTTTTTTTTTTT
>CAUOFW020005880.1:139986-212909 GCA_963454935.2 Ilex paraguariensis
TTCTTCCCTGGCTCGCATGTATCCCCGCTTGAATGACTACATTTCATGCATGCATGTTTGAAGTAAATTTTGTTTCATTGTTTCACCACTTTTGTTTTAACAGTGGCGTTCTGATCTTCTTGATGAGCAGCTACTAGTTACTTAACAAAGGGATTTTTTGGATACAATTATATATTGGGTATTTAGTACGAAAGGTATGCGTTTTAATTATATGTCAAAATATATTAGAACAACAAACTCAAATGATTTTATTTTGAAATTTGTCGTCAATGAAATTGAAAGAGCTAAAAAGGGTTCTGCGACAATTTTGAACACATTCGAGAAACTGGAGTATGATGTTATCGATGTCCGTTCATCTGTTCTTTTGCCGATTTATGTTGTTGGACCATTGCATTATCTCCAAAATCAGATCAACAATAACAATTTGAGGTTGCTTGGATCAAATCTTTGGAAAGAACAGTCAGAGTGTCTTGAATGGCTTGACTTGAAAGAACCCAAGTCTTGTGTGTATGTGAATTTTGGACGCGTCACGGTCATGACACCAAAACAACTTGTTGAGTTTGCTTGGGAACTAGCTAATAGCAATCAAACCTTCTTGTGGGTAATAATGCCTGATCTTGTTGTTCATGGTTTGGGTGTTTTTCCACCTGAATTTATGGAGGAGACAAAAGATAGGGGTTGATTACGCTCAAAGAATGACGTGGTAGCTGTAGCACAGCTTTGAGATGTCGATTCCACAGAGAGACAAATTAAAAGAATAATAGAAGAAACAAATAAATTAAAAAAAAATATTTAATGATTACTTGAGAACAACGATTAATTTTAAATGCAAATTAAAATGAAGCAAAGTGACTAACGAAAAAAATATTCAAATTTGATAAACAGTAAAGCGTTGGGAATCCCTTGCACAAATGTGGTATTTTAATTATTCTTAATTCATTGAATTACTCAATTGAGAATTTAATTCTCAAAATTCCCAACCGAAAGATATAGATTTATAAATCAAGATTAAACCAAATGTAATCATTTGAAAAATCATTCAACACTTTTAAAATACGTCGATTATTATCATTATTGAGAAAATTCAACGACGACAATATACTCAAGAAATAATATTGCAGTAAAGTATTAAATCAATATAGATAAATAATGGATCCAAACATAATCAAAGAGTTAATCCGTTCAATAGAAAAAACATGATTGAATCCATAAACAGAATAAATTCTATGATTATTTGAAAAAGAAAACATTAACAATAAATTGAAAATGATAAAATAAAAGAGTTGTACTAATTAGAAATCAAATGCATAAATTAAAAATAAATAAAATATCATCTATTGTGCAAGTTTATCCCTTGCGCTACTTGAAAATTTAGTTACCCATAAATATAATAGAGAACAAAAATTTCTTGAAAAAATAGAACAAATCGGCGGCCATCGGAATTTTGCTGCTTCTAAATTGCGTCTCCGTTCCCAACCAGAACAGCCAACTCCCTGTTTTTTGTATTTCTCCAGCCACCACACAAGGAAAAAGAAGAAAAAAAAAACACAGCTGCCCCAAAGGCCCAAGTTTTAAAGTCAAACTTTTTTCTTGAGAAAAGTCATTTTTCATCTCCTCTTGATTCCAATCTTTTTACTTCAGTCCCTAAAGTTCAAATTTTGTATAATTTCAAAAAGATAAAACCCAATAAAAATTATGAGTGTTGGACCCACGTAACAGCAGCATCAGTTTTAGTTTTTTTACTCCATGGATTGCCATCAAAATAAAAAAAACAAATATAAAAGCCTAATAATAAAGTTCAAAAAATGTTGAGTGTAAAGCCCAATTGTAAATTATCTCTCACCGATCAATAATGCAATATTTAAGATTTAAAATATTATAAAATCATGTTCAAATATATCTTAGTGTGAATAGATATTAAATTCAATAATATAAATTATATTTAATTATTTCTATTCACATTTTAACATTTTAATCTGATAATAGGGTATTTAGCATGCACTTTCGCGCACTCATCACACCCCCCAACTTACTCATTGCTAGTCCCTAGCAATTTTCATGCCGAAACAATGAAAGAAAACAAAGAAAATCACACACAGAGGTCACCGAGTCACACTTTCCAGATTCACATATCAAAACAATCTTAGGAATTCAATACCTCATCACAAGCAATCCACCTAAAGCAATCCATAGAGTGTGTGTGTGTTCTAAACTATATCCATCAAACCAGAAGCCCTCNCGGTAGCTGTAGCACAGCTTTGAGATGTCGATTCCACAGAGAGACAAATTAAAAGAATAATAGAAGAAACAAAAAAATAAAAAAAAAATATTTAATGATTACTCGAGAACAACGATTAATTTTAAATGCAAATTAAAATGAAGCAAAGTGACTAACGAAAAAAATATTCAAATTTGATAAACAGTAAAGCGTTGGGAATCCCTTGCACAAATGTGGTATTTTAATTATTCTTAATTCATTGAATTACTCAATTGAAAATTTAATTCTCAAAATTTCCAACCGAAAGATATAGATTTATAAATCAAGATTAAACCAAATGTAATCATTTGAAAAATCATTCAACACTTTTAAAATACGTCGATTATTATCATTATTGAGAAAATTCAACGACGACAATATACTCAAGAAATAATATTGCAGTAAAGTATTAAATCAATATAGATAAATAATGGATCCAAACATAATCAAAGAGCTAATCCGTTCAATAGAAAAAACATGATTGAATCCNCAAAGAATTAAATCAATATAGATAAATAATGGATCCAAACATAATCAAAGAGCTAATCCGTTCAATAGAAAAAACATGATTGAATCCATAAACAGAATAAATTCTATGATTATTCGGAAAAGAAAACATTAACAATAAATTGAAAATGATAAAATAAAAGAGTTGTACTAATTAGAAATCAAATGCATAAATTAAAAATAAATAAAATATCATCTATTGTGCAAGTTTATCCCTTGCGCTACTTGAAAATTTAGTTACCCATAAATATAATAGAGAACAAAAATTTCCTAAAAAAATAGAACAAACCGGTGGCCACCGGAATTTTTCTGCTTCTAAATTGGCGTCTCCGTTCCCAACCAGAACAGCCAACTCCCTGTTTTTTGTATTTCTCCAGCCACCACACAAGGAAAAAGAAGGAAAAAAAAAAACACAGCTGCCCCAAAGGCCCAAGTTTTAAAGTCAAACTTTTTTCTTGAGAAAAGTCATTTTTCATCTCCTCTTGATTCCAATCTTTTTACTTCAGTCCCTAAAGTTCAAATTTTGTATAATTTCAAAAAGATAAAACCCAATAAAAATTATGAGTGTTGGGCCCACGTAACAGCAGCATCAGTTTTAGTTTTTTTACTCCATGGATTGCCATCAAAATAAAAAAACAAATATAAAAGCCTAATAATAAAGTTCAAAAAATGTTGAGTGTAAAGTCCAATTGTAAATTATCTCTCACCGATCAATAATGCAATATTTAAGATTTAAAATATTATAAAATCATGCTCAAATATATCTTAGTGTGAATAGATATTAAATTCAATAATATAAATTATATCTAATTATTTCTATTCACATTTTAACATTTTAATCTGATAATAGGGTATTTAGCATGCACTTTCGCGCACTCATCACATCCCCCAACTTACTCATTGCTAGTCCCTAACAATTTTCATGCCGAAANCAAACCACCCTCTTACCACAAAGCTTGGATGAGTGCATTGGGGATTCTATGAATGCTTCAGAAAAAAAAATGATTATAATGGGTTTGGAGAATTCACGAAGATGAATATGAATGAGAATAAATACACATGTGAAAAAGGATGTATGTGTGATGTAAAATTAAAAATATTTCACACATGAAAATATGCCACAGAGTTCCAATAAGCATTTTAAATATTGAATTTGCTTCACCACCCCCCAATTTAAATGAAACACTGTCTTCAATGTTTAAGAATCAAATTTGAATGGGGAGTAACTAAAAAGGGTAGAATACACCTGATGAGTGACGTGGGTAGTTCGCTAAGCACCAAAGATGGTAACCTGAAATGACAAAATGAAACTTAACCTGTAAATAAAAACAAAGAAAACAACAGCAAACTAAAAGGAAAATAAAATAAAATAAACAAAATAAAATAAACAAAACAAATAAAGAAAAACATACTTGCGTGGTGTGGTCAAGCTTAATAGACTGGATCCTCAAGTGGAATGTCTTTCACTTCTGAAACTTGCCTATCAATTAATACTTTAAGGCGTTGACCATTTATTTTAAAGATCCGACCATTCTTAGGATCCTCTATTTCCACTGCCCCATATGCAAAAATATTATTCACTACAAAAGGTCCGGTCCACCTAGACCTAAGTTTTCCTAGGTGCTTATGGAGTCTGGAATCATATAAGAACACTCAATCATTAGGCTTAAAGTTTTTCTCAAAATATTTTTATCATGAAACGCTTTCATTTTAACCTTATAGATTCTAGAGTTCTCATAATCATCATTTCTCAACTCCTCTAACTCGGTCAACTAAACTTTTCTAAGCTTACTTGTTTCTCCCATGTCAAAATTGAAATGCTTGATGGCCCAATAGGCTTGATGCTCGAGCTCNATAAACAAAATAAAATAAACAAAACAAATAAAGAAAAACATACTTGCGTGGTGTGGTCAAGCTTAATAGACTGGATCCTCAAGTGGAATGTCTTTCACTTCTGAAACTTGCCTATCAATTAATACTTTAAGGCGTTGACCATTTATTTTAAAGATCCGACCATTCTTAGGATCCTCTATTTCCACTGCCCCATATGCAAAAATATTATTCACTACAAAAGGTCCGGTCCACCTAGACCTAAGTTTTCCTAGGTGCTTATGGAGTCTGGAATCATATAAGAACACTCAATCATTAGGCTTAAAGTTTTTCTCAAAATATTTTTATCATGAAACGCTTTCATTTTAACCTTATAGATTCTAGAGTTCTCATAATCATCATTTCTCAACTCCTCTAACTCGGTCAACTAAACTTTTCTAAGCTTACTTGTTTCTCCCATGTCAAAATTGAAATGCTTGATGGCCCAATAGGCTTGATGCTCGAGCTCCACAGGTAAGTGGCAAGACTTTCCAAAAACAAGCCTATAAGGTGACATGCCTAAAGTAATTTTGAAAGTTGTACGGTAAGTCCAAAGCGCATCAACTAGTCTCAAAGATCAATCCTTGCGATCCGAGTTGACCTTTTTTTTTCTAAAATTTGCTTAATTTCCTTGGTTGTCAGTTCTACTTGTACACTTGTCNGAAGAGAACCAAAATCTTGGAGCTTTCAGCCTTATCTTTCTAGCTTCCCTTGGACACTCCGGGAGATCTCCTGTTGTTAGGAATTTGACAAAGGGGTCGATCCAACTGAGCTGCTGGGGCGCGTCCTGGATAACCATCGCCTCGAGAGTATGATCAATGCAGGATGTGGNTCCAAAGCGCATCAACTAGTCTCAAAGATCAATCCTTGCGATCCGAGTTGACCTTTTTTTCTAAAATTTGCTTAATTTCCTTGGTTGTCAGTTCTACTTGTACACTTGTCTGAGGGTGATAGGTAGTAGAAATCTTATGTACCACCCCATATTTTTTCATCAAAGCTTCCAAAGAACGATTGCAAAAATGCGTACTTTGGTCACTAATGATAGCACGTGGTATATCAAATCAAGATAACATATTCTCTTTGAGAAATTTAATTACCGTCTTATTATCATTGCTCCTGCAAGATGCTGCCTCTACCTATTTTGACACATAATCTACTGTCACAATAATATATTGATATCCAAAAGAAAGAGAAAATGGTCCCATAAAATCAATGCGCCAACAATTAAAAATTTTAATCACTAAAATTGGGTTTAAGGGCATCATATGATGANACGTACTTTGGTCACTAATGATAGCACGTGGTATACCAAATCAAGATAACATATTCTCTTTGAGAAATTTAATTACCGTCTTATTATCATTGCTCATGCAAGATGCTGCCTCTACCTATTTTGAAACATAATCTACTGTCACAATAATATATTGATATCCAAAAGAAAGAGAAAATGGTCCCATAAAATCAATGCGCCAACAATTAAAAATTTTAATCACTAAAATTAGGTTTAAGGGCATCATATGATGACGGGACATAACTCCTAACTTTTGACACTTTTCACATGAGTGACGATAAATATTTGCATCCTTAAACAAGGTGAGCCAATAAAATTCACACTGCAGAATTTTTGCAGCGGTTTTCTTCATTGAAAAGTGGCCCCCACAAGCTTGGGAGTGACAAAATTTTAAGACGCTGGCAATCTCCTCATCAGGGATGCAACGCCTCATTAACTTCCTCTTGTTCTAAGCGCTCTAATCCACCGGTATCTCATTTGCAGCCAAATAATTCACAATATGAGAAAATCATGGTAGAGAAGTAACATAAAGTAAATGCTCATCGGAAAAATCATCCCTGATTAGCAGGTGGTCAGAGGTTTCCTCAAATGTGAGCCTTGAGAGATGGTCAGCCACTACGTTCTCCACTCCTTTCTTGTTTTTGATGGTGATGTCAAATTCTTGCAAAAGTAAAATCCACTGTATTAGTTATGCCTTAGTATCCTTCTTTGTAAGAAGATACTTAAGGACTGCATGATCTGCGAAAATAATAATAGGATAACCAATCAAATAAACACGAAACTTATCCAAATCAAACACTACAGGTAACAACTCTTTTTTCGTGGTGGAGCAATTCATCTGAGTACTATTTAGAGTTCTACTAGCATAATAAATGACAAAAGGCTTCTCCACCCTTCGCTGTCCAAGAACAGCACCTACAGCAAAATTACTAGCATCACACATGATCTCAAAAAATAAGGTCCAATCAGGTGGCTACATTATGGGTGCTAAGGTAAGCTTGCCAATTGGCGTCTTTAAGGTCTCTTAAGAAGCTTGTGTCCACTCAAATAGGGCATCTTTAGCTAGGAGGTCACATAATGGTCTAGATATGGTGAAAAAAATTTGTATAAACCTCCTATAGAAGCCCGCATGACCAAGAAAGGATCTCACATCCTTTACTGTCNCTCTTTAAGGTGTCTTAAGAAGCTTGTGTCCACTCAAATAAGGCATCTTTAGCTAGGAGGTCACATAATGGTCTAGATATGGTGAAAAAAATTTGTATAAACCTCCTATAGAAGCCCGCATGACCAAGAAAGGATCTCACATCCTTTACTGTCCTAGGTGCAGGCAAATTAGAGATTAATTCAATCTTAGATTGATCAATCTATATCCCCCTAGAAGAAATAATATGTCCTAAGACAATACCTGAAGGTACCATAAAATGACATTTCTCCCAATTCAAAATCAATTTCTTTTCCTCATAACGAGTCAACACTCTCTCTAAATTTAGTAAGCATGCATTAAAAGAAGATTCAAAAACAGTTAAGTCATCCATAAAAACTTCCATGCAATTTTCAACCACGTCACTAAAAATGCTTATCATGCAACGTTGAAAAGTAGCAGGTGCATTACACAATCCAAATGACATTTTGCGAAAAGCATAAGTACCAAAAGGACAAGTGAAAGTGGTTTTTCCGTGGTCTTCTAATGCAATTTCAATTTGATAATAACCAAAATAACCATCCAAGAAACAATAGAAAGGAAGCCTAGCCAGACGCTCAAGAATTTGATCAATAAAAGGGAGAGAAAAATGGTCTTTCCAGGTGGGAGCATTCAATTTTCTATAATTAATCCACATCCGTCATCCAGTCACAAGTTTTGTAGGGACTAACTTTCCCAAATCATTCTTCACCACAATAACACTTGACTTTTTAGGAACAACCTGCATAGTACTTACCAATTTACTATCAGCAATAGGATTTATGATTTCTACATCTAGTAGNGCATTTTGCAAAAAGCATAAGTACCAAAAGGACAAGTGAAAGTGGCTTTTCCGTGGTCTTCTAATGCAATTTCAATTTGATAATAACCAAAATAACCATCCAAGAAACAATAGAAAGGAAGCCTAGCCACACGCTCAAGAATTTGATCAATAAAAGGGAGAGAAAAATGGTCTTTCCAGGTGGGAGCATTCAATTTTCTATAATTAATTCACATCCGTCATCCAGTCACAAGTTTTGTAGGGACTAACTTTCCCAAATCATTCTTCACCACAATAACACTTGACTTTTTAGGAACAACCTGCATAGTACTTACCAATTTACTATCAGCAATAGGATTTATGATTTCTACAGCTAGTAGTTTTAACACTTCATATTTCACCACTTCTTTCATAGTAGGATTAGAGCCTACACTGGGGGTCTCTACGAGGGCTAGTTCCTTCCTCCATATTAATTTTATGAGAACAGACTAGGGGACTAATACTTTTTATATCAGCAATGCTCCAACCTAAGGCTGACTTATGCTTACTTAAAGTCCGAATTAATTTCTCACCTTGAGACTCAGACAATTCAGACGAGATAATAACATGAAAAGTATCACCTGAACCAAGGAAAACATGTTTTAAACCATTAGGCAGAGGCTCAATTCAACTTTGGGTGCTTCTACACTTGAAGGAATTTGTTTTTCACCTTTCTTAGGCAACTCCTCAAACTTCGGTTGCCCTGCCTGAGTGCTATAGTCCTGAATCCTATCAAAAATAGCACAAATATCAACTACATCAGATGGATCATTGATAGAATCAAACTCAGAATGAACAAGAAAATACTCAAAGAGATCAAAATCATGAGCTATAGAAACTCTCCTATCCATGAGTGAGTCAATCATGTATGTTTGGTGGCTCTTGTCATCATCTGCTGACTATTTTGCAATATGAAAAATATTTACTTCGAGAGTCATGTTTCCAAAAGACAGCTTCATGAGCCCATTCCTGCAATTAATAAGAGCATTAGCATATACAAGAAAAGACCTACCTAAAATCAAAGGAATTTTAGAAGTAGTATCAACAATAGAACTAGTGTCAAGGATTAGGAAATCAATAGGATAATAAAATTTATCAATTTGAATTAGAACATCCTCTACCACACCCCGAGGTACTTTGATTGAACAATCAGCCAATTGCAATACCACAGTATTTGGTTTGATTTCTCCTAACCCCAACTTTAAATAAATAGAATATGACATTAGATTCACACTAGCTCCTAAATCTAGCAAAGCTTGCCCAAACTCATGATTTCCAATGTTGCACGCAATGATTGGACAACTAGGATCCTTGTACTTAGGAGGAATCCGCCGCTTAATTAGAGCACTAACTTGCTTCTGTCAAGAATGTTGTCTTCTTCACATGGTCCTTCCTCTTAACTGTATACAAATCCTTGAGAACCTTTGCATAAGTAGGAACATGCTTAATCACATGCAAAAGAGGAAGATTGATTTTTACCTACCTTAGATTCTCTAGGATTTCATTGTTAGGATCCAAAGTTCGCTTGCTTGATTTTAAAGCTTGAGGGAATGTTACCGTAACAAGACTCTTTGTCACCTCAGGTTCCTTGGGCAGCTCAGTGTCACTTTTATCTTGATCCTTTTCCATGTCCTTTAATTTGTTCGTTGTTGGAATGTGTAATGAATTACTACTTCGTGTCACAATGACATTCACATTCTTCAAATTCTCTTGCGCCATGTGTTGGCCATGGGGTGCGGACTGATCTTAAGAAGGAAACATTTCTCACTCTTTCACACTCAAAGAGCTCATCAATTTGAACGCTTGTCTCTTTATCTCTTTATTTTCTTCAACAATCTGCATAATCAAAGATTCAAACTTTGGTTAGTCTTACCCCGTGTCTCAATAAAAACATGCAAAGAGTCTTCTGAAGGACTCCTAGAAGATGAAGGTGTATGGTAAGGTACAGGATACAATTTAAGGGGTTGTGCAGGCGACTAATTTTAGACTTTCAGATAAATTGGGGTGATTTCACCATCTCAGATTATAGGTATTAGAGTAAGGTGTAAAAGACTTCTTGTACATACTTAAGGCATTACATTGTTCCTCATACATCCCTCTTATCTCAGCAAGTGTGAGGCATTCTTGGGCAAGGTGATCTACCCCGCATGATTAGCCGCGTGTGTTGGTTTTAAGTCCTTAGTCTTTAACATATCTAGTTCCCCAGTGAGCATTTCAACCTTAGCCTTTAGGCTATCATCTTCCCTAAAATGGTAAATTTCACCACCATTTGGGTTTCCCGTAGTTCGTGACCTATCCTTGCTTTTAGTAGCACTAGGTTCAGTCCAAGTGTGAGCTTTTTCAGCAAGCTAATTAAGATATTCTATGGTCTCATCAAGATCTTTTTGTAAGAACTCACCATTACACATCATCTCCACAAATTGGTGCTCTCTAGGTGTAAGTTCCTCATAAAAATAGCTCACTAAGCACCAATTCTCATACCCATGGTGAGGACACACACTCAACAACTCCTTAAATCTCTCCCAAGATTGATACAAAGTATCACTGTCCTTTTGTACAAAGGTGGAGATTTTCCTTTTTAAAGTGTTGGTTTTATGTTGAAAAAAATATTTATTAAAGAACACTTGAGTTATCTCACTCCATGACCCAAGAGATTGTGGTCTCAACGAGTATAGCCAACTTTTAGCTCTATCCTTCAAAGAGAAAGGAAAGAACTTAAGTCTCACAACATCATCAAGTGCAATTTGATTATGAAAAGTCGCAACTACTTCCTCAAACCTCCTAATATGCACATATGAATTTTCATTTTCCAAGCCATGAAAATTAGGGAGTGACTGTATCATCCCTGTTTTAAAATGTAGATGGCAAGTATTAGCTGGAAACATGATGCATGATGGTGTGACTGTGCATGTAGGGTGGAGGTAATCATAAAGAGTTTTAATGGGTTGATCTTCGTGTTCACCCATTTCTTTGGGACTTGATGTATTGTCAAATAAAGGATTTAAAAAATCTGATTCTAACTCTACCACATGTCTACTAGCAAATCTACCCATGGTATCCCTATATCTGTGCGTGCAAGGCAATGGAATACTAAAAGAATAAAAATATTATAAAAAAAAAGAAGAAAAATAATAATAATAATGACAATACAACCAGCTAAAAGAAGAAACGAAGTTATCGCTTTTGCAACTGTTGAAAAGAAAGACTATCTAGCAATTCTTCTACCGTCTTCCTGACAACGGCGCCAAAATTTGATTACGCCCAAAGAATAACGTGGTAGTTGTAGCATAGCTTTGAAGTGTCGATTCTACAGAAAGACAAATTAAAAGAATAGTAGAAGAAACAAAGAAATTAAAAAAAAATATTTAATGATTACCGGAAAACAAAGATTAATTTTAAATGCAAATTAAAATGAAGCAAAGTGACTAACGGAAAAAGTACTCAAATTTGATAAACAATAAAATGTCGGGAATCCCTTACGCAAATCTGGTATTTTAATTATTCTTAATTCATTAAATAACTCAATTGAGAATTTAATTCCCAAAATTCCCAACCAGAAGATATAGATTTATAAACCAAGATTAAACCAAATGTAATCCTTTGAAAAATTATTCACCACTTTTAAAATACGTAAATTAATATCACTATTGAGAAAATTCAACGACGACAATATACTTAAAAAGTAATATTACAACAAAGAATTAAATCAATATATATAAATAATTGATTCAAACATAATCAAAGAGCTAATTCATTCAATAGAAAAAGTATGACTAAATCCATAAACAGAATAAATTCTATGATTATTCGGAGAAAAAAACATCAACAATAAATTGAAAAAGATAAATCAAAAGAGTTGTACAAATTAAAAATCAAATGCATAAATTAAAAATAAATAAAATATCATCTACTGTGTAAGTTCATCCCTTGTTCTACCTAAAAATTTAGTTACCCATAAATATAAGAATAACAAAAATCTCCTAAAAAAATAGAACAAACCAACGGCTATCTGAAATTTTTTTGCTCCAAAATTGCATCTTCGTTCCCAACCAGAACAGCCGCCTCCCTGCTTTCTGTTTTTCTCCAGCCGCCACACGCCAAGGAAAAAGAAGAAAAAAAAACACAGCTGCCCAGGCCAAAAGAAAAGGNGTCATCATCTGCTGACTATTTTGCAATATGAAAAATATTTACTTCGAGAGTCATGTTTCCAAAAGACAGCTTCATGAGCCCATTCCTGCAATTAATAAGAGCATTAGCATATACAAGAAAAGACCTACCTAAAATCAAAGGAATTTTAGAAGTAGTATCAACAATAGAACTAGTGTCAAGGATTAGGAAATCAATAGGATAATAAAATTTATCAATTTGAATTAGAACATCCTCTACCACACCCCGAGGTACTTTGATTGAACAATCAGCCAATTGCAATACCACAGTATTTGGTTTGATTTCTCCTAACCCCAACTTTAAATAAATAGAATATGGCATTAGATTCACACTAGCTCCTAAATCTAGCAAAGCTTGCCCAAACTCATGATTTCCAATGTTGCACGCAATGATTGGACAACTAGGATCCTTGTACTTAGGAGGAATCCGCCGCTTAATTAGAGCACTAACTTGCTTCTGTCAAGAATGTTGTCTTCTTCACATGGTCCTTCCTCTTAACTGTATACAAATCCTTGAGAACCTTTGCATAAGTAGGAACATGCTTAATCACATGCAAAAGAGGAAGATTGATTTTTACCTACCTTAGATTCTCTAGGATTTCATTGTTAGGATCCAAAGTTCGCTTGCTTGATTTTAAAGCTTGAGGGAATGTTACCGTAACAAGACTCTTTGTCACCTCAGGTTCCTTGGGCAGCTCAGTGTCACTTTTATCTTGATCCTTTTCCATGTCCTTTAATTTGTTCGTTGTTGGAATGTGTAATGAATTACTACTTCGTGTCACAATGACATTCACATTCTTCAAATTCTCTTGCGCCATGTGTTGGCCATGGGGTGCGGACTGATCTTAAGAAGGAAACATTTCTCACTCTTTCACACTCAAAGAGCTCATCAATTTGAACGCTTGTCTCTTTATCTCTTTATTTTCTTCAACAATCTGCATAATCAAAGATTCAAACTTTGGTTAGTCTTACCCCGTGTCTCAATAAAAACATGCAAAGAGTCTTCTGAAGGACTCCTAGAAGATGAAGGTGTATGGTAAGGTACAGGATACAATTTAAGGGGTTGTGCAGGCGACTAATTTTAGACTTTCAGATAAATTGGGGTGATTTCACCATCTCAGATTATAGGTATTAGAGTAAGGTGTAAAAGACTTCTTGTACATACTTAAGGCATTACATTGTTCCTCATACATCCCTCTTATCTCAGCAAGTGTGAGGCATTCTTGGGCAAGGTGATCTACCCCGCATGATTAGCCGCGTGTGTTGGTTTTAAGTCCTTAGTCTTTAACATATCTAGTTCCCCAGTGAGCATTTCAACCTTAGCCTTTAGGCTATCATCTTCCCTAAAATGGTAAATTTCACCACCATTTGGGTTTCCCGTAGTTCGTGACCTATCCTTGCTTTTAGTAGCACTAGGTTCAGTCCAAGTGTGAGCTTTTTCAGCAAGCTAATTAAGATATTCTATGGTCTCATCAAGATCTTTTTGTAAGAACTCACCATTACACATCATCTCCACAAATTGGTGCTCTCTAGGTGTAAGTTCCTCATAAAAATAGCTCACTAAGCACCAATTCTCATACCCATGGTGAGGACACACACTCAACAACTCCTTAAATCTCTCCCAAGATTGATACAAAGTATCACTGTCCTTTTGTACAAAAGTGGAGATTTTCCTTTTTAAAGCGTTGGTTTTATATTGAAAAAAATATTTATTAAAGAACACTTGAGTTATCTCACTCCATGACCCAAGAGATTGTGGTCTCAACGAGTATAGCCAACTTTTAGCTCTATCCTTCAAAGAGAAAGGAAAGAACTTAAGTCTCACAACATCATCAAGTGCAATTTGATTATGAAAAGTCGCAACTACTTCCTCAAACCTCCTAATATGCACATATGAATTTTCATTTTCCAAGCCATGAAAATTAGGGAGTGACTGTATCATCCCTGTTTTAAAATGTAGATGGCAAGTATTAGCTGGAAACATGATGCATGATGGTGTGACTGTGCATGTAGGGTGGAGGTAATCATAAAGAGTTTTAATGGGTTGATCTTCGTGTTCACCCATTTCTTTGGGACTTGATGTATTGTCAAATAAAGGATTTAAAAAATCTGATTCTAACTCTACCACATGTCTACTAGCAAATCTACCCATGGTATCCCTATATCTGTGCGTGCAAGGCAATGGAATACTAAAAGAATAAAAATATTATAAAAAAAAAGAAGAAAAATAATAATAATAATGACAATACAACCAGCTAAAAGAAGAAACGAAGTTATCGCTTTTGCAACTGTTGAAAAGAAAGACTATCTAGCAATTCTTCTACCGTCTTCCTGACAACGGCGCCAAAATTTGATTACGCCCAAAGAATAACGTGGTAGTTGTAGCATAGCTTTGAAGTGTCGATTCTACAGAAAGACAAATTAAAAGAATAGTAGAAGAAACAAAGAAATTAAAAAAAAATATTTAATGATTACCGGAAAACAAAGATTAATTTTAAATGCAAATTAAAATGAAGCAAAGTGACTAACGGAAAAAGTACTCAAATTTGATAAACAATAAAATGTCGGGAATCCCTTACGCAAATCTGGTATTTTAATTATTCTTAATTCATTAAATAACTCAATTGAGAATTTAATTCCCAAAATTCCCAACCAGAAGATATAGATTTATAAACCAAGATTAAACCAAATGTAATCCTTTGAAAAATTATTCACCACTTTTAAAATACGTAAATTAATATCACTATTGAGAAAATTCAACGACGACAATATACTTAAAAAGTAATATTACAACAAAGAATTAAATCAATATATATAAATAATTGATTCAAACATAATCAAAGAGCTAATTCATTCAATAGAAAAAGTATGACTAAATCCATAAACAGAATAAATTCTATGATTATTCGGAGAAAAAAACATCAACAATAAATTGAAAAAGATAAATCAAAAGAGTTGTACAAATTAAAAATCAAATGCATAAATTAAAAATAAATAAAATATCATCTACTGTGTAAGTTCATCCCTTGTTCTACCTAAAAATTTAGTTACCCATAAATATAAGAATAACAAAAATCTCCTAAAAAAATAGAACAAACCAACGGCTATCTGAAATTTTTTTGCTCCAAAATTGCATCTTCGTTCCCAACCAGAACAGCCGCCTCCCTGCTTTCTGTTTTTCTCCAGCCGCCACACGCCAAGGAAAAAGAAGAAAAAAAAACACAGCTGCCCAGGCCAAAAGAAAAGGCGCAAGTTTTAAAATTCAAACCCTTTTCTTGAAAAAAATCACACTACAACAAAAATCGTTTTTTTTTGACGATTTTTTTTGTCGCTAAATTAAAAAAAATCTTCGCCAATTATTGTTTGCGATGTTTTTTTTGTGTTGCGTGTTAGTCGCTATAACCTCGTCGCATAAAGTATTTTACGACGAAAATTAATTTTTATTGCAAAAACAAATTTTTTGCGATGAAAACAAAACGTCGTTAAAAGTGAAAAAACGTAGCTAAAATCTATTCCACCAGCATAAAAAAATTTAAAATNTTGAACAATCAGCCAATTGCAATACCACAGTATTTGGTTTGATTTCTCCTAACCCCAACTTTAAATAAATAGAATATGGCATTAGATTCACACTAGCTCCTAAATCTAGCAAAGCTTGCCCAAACTCATGATTTCCNACTTAAATAAATCGTCGCAAATACGTTTTTCATAAATAAAAATGTTAAAAATATTAATTAAATTAATTTTTCGTGACGTAAATAAATCGTCGCAAATAATATTTTACATAAATAAAAAATATTAAAAATTANGTTGCACGCAATGATTGGACAACTAGGATCCTTGTACTTAGGAGGAATCCGCCGCTTAATTAGAGCACTAACTTGCTTCTGTCAAGAATGTTGTCTTCTTCACATGGTCCTTCCTCTTAACTGTATACAAATCCTTGAGAACCTTTGCATAAGTAGGAACATGCTTAATCACATGCAAAAGAGGAAGATTGATTTTTACCTACCTTAGATTCTCTAGGATTTCATTGTTAGGATCCAAAGTTCGCTTGCTTGATTTTAAAGCTTGAGGGAATGTTACCGTAACAAGACTCTTTGTCACCTCAGGTTCCTTGGGCAGCTCAGTGTCACNTCGTCGCAAATATTTTTTTAATAAAAAAATGTAAACAATAATTTAATTAATTTTTTGCGACATAAAAAAAATCGTCGCAAATAATTTTTAATTAAAAAATGTAAAAAATAATTGAAAAAGGTTGGTACTGCATTTTTTCGCGACGATTTTTTATTTCATCACCAAAAAGTTTGATTTTTTTTTGATTTTACATAAAAAATGATTTTCCAATAAAATTTTTCACCTGTACACCAATAATACATGTGTTCAATAAAAACTAACACANGAGAAGGAAACATTTCTCACTCTTTCACACTCAAAGAGCTCATCAATTTGAACGCTTGTCTCTTTATCTCTTTATTTTCTTCAACAATCTGCATAATCAAAGATTCAAACTTTGGTTAGTCTTACCCCGTGTCTCAATAAAAACATGCAAAGAGTCTTCTGAAGGACTCCTAGAAGATGAAGGTGTATGGTAAGGTACAGGATACAATTTAAGGGGTTGTNAAGAAGGAAACATTTCTCACTCTTTCACACTCAAAGAGCTCATCAATTTGAACACTTGTCTCTTTATCTCTTTATTTTCTTCAACAATCTGCATAATCAAAGATTCAAACTNGAGAAGTCCTAAAAATAGAAAAAATGGCTTTAGTCTTTCAAGAGGATTTAAACCATCTCTAATTACATTTAATGTCTCTTAAACTTGAACAGCTCTAGCAATTCAGCTCCATGCTTTGAAATATCTTCTCCAAGCTCAACACTATCCGGTATCTACATAATCAAACTGACCACCACACACCACCTTCCTCCTCCGAGCAATAGGGATCATGGNCTTTGGTTAGTCTTACCCCGTGTCTCAATAAAAACATGCAAAGAGTCTTCTGAAGGACTCCTAGAAGATGAAGGTGTATGGTAAGGTACAGGATACAATTTAAGGGGTTGTGCAGGCGACTAATTTTAGACTTTCAGATAAATTGGGGTGATTTCACCATCTCAGATTATAGGTATTAGAGTAAGGTGTAAAAGACTTCTTGTACATACTTAAGGCATTACATTGTTCCTCATACATCCCTCTTATCTCAGCAAGTGTGAGGCATTCTTGGGCAAGGTGATCTACCCCGCATGATTAGCCGCGTGTGTTGGTTTTAAGTCCTTAGTCTTTAACATATCTAGTTCCCCAGTGAGCATTTCAACCTTAGCCTTTAGGCTATCATCTTCCCTAAAATGGTAAATTTCACCACCATTTGGGTTTCCCGTAGTTCGTGACCTATCCTTGCTTTTAGTAGCACTAGGTTCAGTCCAAGTGTGAGCTTTTTCAGCAAGCTAATTAAGATATTCTATGGTCTCATCAAGATCTTTTTGTAAGAACTCACCATTACACATCATCTCCACAAATTGGTGCTCTCTAGGTGTAAGTTCCTCATAAAAATAGCTCACTAAGCACCAATTCTCATACCCATGGTGAGGACACACACTCAACAACTCCTTAAATCTCTCCCAAGATTGATACAAAGTATCACTGTCCTTTTGTACAAAAGTGGAGATTTTCCTTTTTAAAGCGTTGGTTTTATATTGAAAAAAATATTTATTAAAGAACACTTGAGTTATCTCACTCCATGACCCAAGAGATTGTGGTCTCAACGAGTATAGCCAACTTTTAGCTCTATCCTTCAAAGAGAAAGGAAAGAACTTAAGTCTCACAACATCATCAAGTGCAATTTGATTATGAAAAGTCGCAACTACTTCCTCAAACCTCCTAATATGCACATATGAATTTTCATTTTCCAAGCCATGAAAATTAGGGAGTGACTGTATCATCCCTGTTTTAAAATGTAGATGGCAAGTATTAGCTGGAAACATGATGCATGATGGTGTGACTGTGCATGTAGGGTGGAGGTAATCATAAAGAGTTTTAATGGGTTGATCTTCGTGTTCACCCATTTCTTTGGGACTTGATGTATTGTCAAATAAAGGATTTAAAAAATCTGATTCTAACTCTACCACATGTCTACTAGCAAATCTACCCATGGTATCCCTATATCTGTGCGTGCAAGGCAATGGAATACTAAAAGAATAAAAATATTATAAAAAAAAAGAAGAAAAATAATAATAATAATGACAATACAACCAGCTAAAAGAAGAAACGAAGTTATCGCTTTTGCAACTGTTGAAAAGAAAGACTATCTAGCAATTCTTCTACCGTCTTCCTGACAACGGCGCCAAAATTTGATTACGCCCAAAGAATAACGTGGTAGTTGTAGCATAGCTTTGAAGTGTCGATTCTACAGAAAGACAAATTAAAAGAATAGTAGAAGAAACAAAGAAATTAAAAAAAAATATTTAATGATTACCGGAAAACAAAGATTAATTTTAAATGCAAATTAAAATGAAGCAAAGTGACTAACGGAAAAAGTACTCAAATTTGATAAACAATAAAATGTCGGGAATCCCTTACGCAAATCTGGTATTTTAATTATTCTTAATTCATTAAATAACTCAATTGAGAATTTAATTCCCAAAATTTCCAACCAGAAGATATAGATTTATAAACCAAGATTAAACCAAATGTAATCCTTTGAAAAATTATTCACCACTTTTAAAATACGTAAATTAATATCACTATTGAGAAAATTCAACGACGACAATATACTTAAAAAGTAATATTACAACAAAGAATTAAATCAATATATATAAATAATTGATTCAAACATAATCAAAGAGCTAATTCATTCAATAGAAAAAGTATGACTAAATCCATAAACAGAATAAATTCTATGATTATTCGGAGAAAAAAACATCAACAATAAATTGAAAAAGATAAATCAAAAGAGTTGTACAAATTAAAAATCAAATGCATAAATTAAAAATAAATAAAATATCATCTACTGTGTAAGTTCATCCCTTGTTCTACCTAAAAATTTAGTTACCCATAAATATAAGAATAACAAAAATCTCCTAAAAAAATAGAACAAACCAACGGCTATCTGAAATTTTTTTGCTCCAAAATTGCATCTTCGTTCCCAACCAGAACAGCCGCCTCCCTGCTTTCTGTTTTTCTCCAGCCGCCACACGCCAAGGAAAAAGAAGAAAAAAAAACACAGCTGCCCAGGCCAAAAGAAAAGGCGCAAGTTTTAAAATTCAAACCCTTTTCTTGAAAAAAATCACACTACAACAAAAATCGTTTTTTTTTGATGATTTTTTTTGTCGCTAAATTAAAAAAAATCTTCGCCAATTATTGTTTGCGATGTTTTTTTTGTGTTGCGTGTTAGTCGCTATAACCTCGTCGCATAAAGTATTTTACGACGAAAATTAATTTTTATTGCAAAAACAAATTTTTTGCGATGAAAACAAAACGTCGTTAAAAGTGAAAAAACGTAGCTAAAATCTATTCCACCAGCATAAAAAAATTTAAAATAATAATTTAATTAATTTTTTGACTTAAATAAATCGTCGCAAATACGTTTTTCATAAATAAAAATGTTAAAAATATTAATTAAATTAATTTTTCGTGACGTAAATAAATCGTCGCAAATAATATTTTACATAAATAAAAAATATTAAAAATTAATAATTTAATTAATTTTTTGCGACGGAAAAAAATCGTAGCGAATAATTTTTACATAAATAAAAAAAGAGAAAAATAATAATTTAATTAATTGTTAGCGACATAACAAAACCGTCACTAATAATTTTTACATAAATTAACAATGTAAAAAATAATAATTTAATTAATTTTTCGCGACATAAAAAAAATCGTCGCAAATATTTTTTTAATAAAAAAATGTAAACAATAATTTAATTAATTTTTTGCGACATAAAAAAAATCGTCGCAAATAATTTTTAATTAAAAAATGTAAAAAATAATTGAAAAAGGTTGGTACTGCATTTTTTCGCGACGATTTTTTATTTCATCACCAAAAAGTTTGATTTTTTTTTGATTTTACATAAAAAATGATTTTCCAATAAAATTTTTCACCTGTACACCAATAATACATGTGTTCAATAAAAACTAACACAATTAATACTTTTAACTTCTTTTTTAAAAAAAATAAAATTTTATTTCCAAAAAGAATGAATTACAAGAATCAAAGAACGAGAAGTCCTAAAAATAGAAAAAATGGCTTTAGTCTTTCAAGAGGATTTAAACCATCTCTAATTACATTTAATGTCTCTTAAACTTGAACAGCTCTAGCAATTCAGCTCCATGCTTTGAAATATCTTCTCCAAGCTCAACACTATCCGGTATCTACATAATCAAACTGACCACCACACACCACCTTCCTCCTCCGAGCAATAGGGATCATGGACTGATCCTGATGCAAAACCAACCATCCATCCAGTGGCAAAATACCACTTTCTGAAAAATTAATGAAAACAGAATAAGTGTATTGAAAGAGAGAGGTAGCATTTACAATGAAAACAAGCGTTGATAAAGTAGTGTGGATAAACTAAGAGAAAAATCAGTGCAGTGGCCTTTGCAGTGCTAGCCAGTATCACAATTTCAGAACTGAGCAACTTACCTCAACAACCTNGCATTCTTGGGCAAGGTGATCTACCCCGCATGATTAGTCGCGTGTGTTGGTTTTAAGTCCTTAGTCTTTAACATATCTAGTTCCCCAGTGAGCATTTCAACCTTAGCCTTTAGGCTANAAGGTGATCTACCCCGCATGATTAGCCGCGTGTGTTGGTTTTAAGTCCTTAGTCTTTAACATATCTAGTTCCCCAGTGAGCATTTCAACCTTAGCCTTTAGGCTATCATCTTCCCTAAAATGGTAAATTTCACCACCATTTGGGTTTCCCGTAGTTCGTGACCTATCCTTGCTTTTAGTAGCACTAGGTTCAGTCCAAGTGTGAGCTTTTTCAGCAAGCTAATTAAGATATTCTATGGTCTCATCAAGATCTTTTTGTAAGAACTCACCATTACACATCATCTCCNCAGTTCGTGACCTATCCTTGCTTTTAGTAGCACTAGGTTCAGTCCAAGTGTGAGCTTTTTCAGCAAGCTCATTAAGATATTCTATGGTCTCATCAAGATCTTTTTGTAAGAACTCACTATTACACATCATCTCCACAAATTGGTGCTCTCTAGGTGTAAGTTCCTCATAAAAATAGCTCACTAAGCACCAATTCTCATACCCATGGTGAGGACACACACTCAACAACTCCTTAAATCTCTCCCAAGATTGATACAAAGTATCACTGTCCTTTTGTACAAAAGTGGAGATTTTCCTTTTTAAAGCGTTGGTTTTATATTGAAAAAAATATTTATTAAAGAACACTTGAGTTATCTCACTCCATGACCCAAGAGATTGTGGNGGTGGAGATTTTCCTTTTTAAAGTGTTGGTTTTATGTTGAAAAAAATATTTATTAAAGAACACTTGAGTTATCTCACTCCATGACCCAAGAGATTGTGGTCTCAACGAGTATAGCCAACTTTTAGCTCTATCCTTCAAAGAGAAAGGAAAGAACTTAAGTCTCACAACATTATCAAGTGCAATTTGATTATGAAAAGTCGCAACTACTTCCTCAAACCTCCTAATATGCACATATGAATTTTCATTTTCCAAGCCATGAAAATTAGGGAGTGACTATATCATCCCTGTTTTAAAATGTAGTTGGCAAGTATTAGCTGGAAACATGATGCATGATGGTGTGACTGTGCATGTAGGGTGGAGGTAATCATAAAGAGTTTTAATGGGTTGATCTTCGTGTTCACCCATTTCTTTGGGACTTGATGTATTGTCAAATAAAGGATTTAAAAAATCTGATTCTAACTCTACCACATGTCTACTAGCAAATCTACCCATGGTATCCCTATATCTGTGCGTGCAAGGCAATGGAATACTAAAAGAATAAAAATATTATAAAAAAAGAAGAAAAATAATAATAATAATGACAATACAACCAGCTAAAAGAAGAAACGAAGTTATCGCTTTTGCAACTGTTGAAAAGAAAGACTATCTAGCAATTCTTCTACCGTCTTCCTGACAACGGCGCCAAAATTTGATTACGCCCAAAGAATAACGTGGTAGTTGTAGCATAGCTTTGAAGTGTCGATTCTACAGAAAGACAAATNGAAGAAAAATAATAATAATAATGACAATACAACCAGCTAAAAGAAAAAACGAAGTCATCGCTTTTGCAACTGTTGAAAAGAAAGACTATCTAGCAATTCTTCTACCGTCTTCCTGACAACGGCGCCAAAATTTGATTACGCCCAAAGAATAACGTGGTAGTTGTAGCATAGCTTTGAAGTGTCGATTCTACAGAAAGACAAATTAAAAGAATAGTAGAAGAAACAAAGAAATTAAAAAAAAATATTTAATGATTACCGGAAAACAAAGATTAATTTTAAATGCAAATTAAAATGAAGCAAAGTGACTAACGGAAAAAGTACTCAAATTTGATAAACAATAAAATGTCGGGAATCCCTTACGCAAATCTGGTATTTTAATTANGAAAAAAATTTAATGATTACCGGAGAACAAAAATTAATTTTAAATGCAAATTAAAATGAAGCAAAGTGACTAACGGAAAAAGTACTCAAATTTGATAAACAATAAAATGTCGGGAATCCCTTACGCAAATCTGGTATTTTAATTATTCTTAATTCATTAAATAACTCAATTGAGAATTTAATTCCCAAAATTTCCAACCAGAAGATATAGATTTATAAACCAAGATTAAACCAAATGTAATCCTTTGAAAAATTATTCACCACTTTTAAAATACGTAAATTAATATCACTATTGAGAAAATTCAACGACGACAATATACTTAAAAAGTAATATTACAACAAAGAATTAAATCAATATATATAAATAATTGATTCAAACATAATCAAAGAGCTAATTCATTCAATAGAAAAAGTATGACTAAATCCATAAACAGAATAAATTCTATGATTATTCGGAGAAAAAAACATCAACAATAAATTGAAAAAGATAAATCAAAAGAGTTGTACAAATTAAAAATCAAATGCATAAATTAAAAATAAATAAAATATCATCTACTGTGTAAGTTCATCCCTTGTTCTACCTAAAAATTTAGTTACCCATAAATATAAGAATAACAAAAATCTCCTAAAAAAATAGAACAAACCAACGGCTATCTGAAATTTTTTTGCTCCAAAATTGCATCTTCGTTCCCAACCAGAACAGCCGCCTCCCTGCTTTCTGTTTTTCTCCAGCCGCCACACGCCAAGGAAAAAGAAGAAAAAAAAACACAGCTGCCCAGGCCAAAAGAAAAGGCGCAAGTTTTAAAATTCAAACCCTTTTCTTGAAAAAAATCACACTACAACAAAAATCGTTTTTTTTTGACGATTTTTTTTGTCGCTAAATTAAAAAAAATCTTCGCCAATTATTGTTTGCGATGTTTTTTTTGTGTTGCGTGTTAGTCGCTATAACCTCGTCGCATAAAGTATTTTACGACGCAAATTTATTTTTATNCAAATCAAAATAATTAAAGTGCTGAATAAAGGATAAAGGTAATGAAAAATTTATAATTAAACTACTATGTCCATTCAATCAGACGACATACTCTTGTAAATGACTCTCCCAGTAAATCTGCTGCCAGTCATATGTCACTTCATAATATTCTTCACCTTCTTTTGCCAACCAATCAACTAGTTGAACCCGCCTAACAAGCTAGGCCAACGTGACTTGTATAATGCCCTCCATGCTATCTCAAAGTTCAAACATCTGCATAAACATTAGATCTACACTAAGTATTATCTCACTGTCTATTTTTCCTTATATATATAACAAAGGAAATATTTTTTTTTTTGTAGATCACATCAACGGTCCAAACCTTTTATGTTTTCTCTGATTCTCGAAGCAATCATTGGTGGATTCATAGTCATTCCAATTACTGAATGACCTGCAAGAAGAAGATGCACATAAACATCTATGAGTATTTAAAAATTTTGACATGCCATCTTTTCAGTTGCTGCTGAACCATATGACATGCAAAGCTGAACAAGCTGCCAAGTTAGCTACAGCTGTTAGGAAGCATCCTCAAATGCATTCATGAAATTGACCTCCTCATGCACATCTTGATCCTTTTTTTAAATTAAAAAACTTACATATTGACCGGTTCTGACTACAAATTACAAAATCATTGACTAAACTGCAAAAGCATCAATATTCTAAATTTCAAAATCTAGAATTAGCTTAAACAAAGAAAAATGACACCAAAGAAAATAATTGAGCCCACAAAACTGATACAAGACACTCAAAACTGATACATCTAACATGAGCAATTTTGTCTTGAGGATCGATTCATGAAATTGAACTTATATTTTGCTTCCTACTATACCATTTGTACATGTACGAGGTCAATATTCTATTCATAAATATCGAATTAGTATAGGATCAGCCAAACAGATCATACCTACCTGAACCTCACCCAGATCAAACATTACAAAATTCACTCATCATCTTCACCTTTTGACTTCTTTTTCTTTTTCTTCTCACCTTCAGTAGCAACTGGAAGTGAACAATTTTCAATAATTTGAACGGAGATAGCAGTGAGGTTTTTGTTTTTGTTTTTTTTGGCTCAGCGGTGAGGTATTTTTCAAAATATTAAAAAGAGAATACATTATATGTTCTCTGAAATTTCTGATAAATTCAACGAACAAATTTCCTACCTTATGAATCCGAAGCAACTTCACTCGAAACACCGAAGATTTTTTCTTTTCACTCGCACATTTGAATCCAAAGAAACTTTGATCAATCACCAAGGTGGCAACTTCGATCAATCACCAAGGTGACAACTTCGATCAATCACCAAGCATCTTCACTCGATACACTGAAACATCACAAAAAAATTAAGCCAGAAAAGTGGCAAAAAAGATAAGGGAGAACCAAAAGAGAGCACCTGAATTCCAGTTGTGAATCCAGCTGAAATGAACTGGTAAACCAGCAAAGGATGAGCAGAAACCAGACAAAATCCAAAAAATAGCAAAACAGAAGGCATCAGCAGCAACAGGCAGACTATTCACGTGAAAAGTCACGGGAACAGTGCACAACATAGCACAAAGGAGAAAAAGAAGCCCAATAGCATAACACAACACCATTCCAGTCAAAACAGAACACTGTAGCACCAAGCCAGCACCTCCAATAGCAGGAAAACCAAATTGAAGAAGAGGAAGTCTGCTACAACTTTAGAATTGATCACTCAAGTGCAGGTTGTGCGAAGTAATAAATTTCTCGGGAGTCCGAGGTCGAATCACAGGGAATTGGAAAAACAAGAAATACAAAACAAATAAAAAGTAAACTTGTAAGAACAATTTATTTAAGAGATTGTTGAGTTGAGAAAATATTGATTCGAGTAATTAAAACATTATAATAAAAATACTAGAGCATCAGGTACTCCCTCTCAATTCCATACAATAATGATTAAGGACTCAAAACTTAACTTGGAACAAGAATCAGATGTCGGTTGATTCGAATAACAAATCAAGTAAGAAAATCAAAAGTTATAATCAAAAAATTATTTAGGAACCTGAATAATCATCCAATTATATTATTTTATGAAATAATAATAATTACCTCAAGAATGGAATAACCAGTTATTTACTCGCAGGGAAATTCAAGCAATCAATGTACAGGACATAACAACTCAAGGATTTTTACAGAGTAAAAACTTTGTTATAAGATCAGAAGTTAAATTAACAAAATATCATAAATCATTAAAATCATAATCAATAACATTACCGTACTTCATTGAGAGGTTCTCCCCTAGCCCTAGCTTAGCCTTTTAGCCAGACATGACAAAACTAAAACTAAAAAAGAAAAGATGGGAAAAGAATAATCCCCTAAATCCTAGATGAGATCAGGAATTATCTCCTAAGTTCTAGATGAGAACCCTTATATATACTAAAAATAAATTCTAAGGGTAAGTAGAAGATATAATGTTGTCTTGGAAGGAATTCCTTTCCAAAAAGAAATCTTGTAAGGTTAAATTCCGTGAATAAAATCTTTGGGGCGGGTACAAAATCTGTCTAGACTTCGAGCTTAAACTTCGCATATTTAGAGGCTGAATTACGAAATTTTCGTGAAAAACACTTTTACAGCCCTTGGAGTCTTCGTTCCAGCCCCCAAAAATCAAGTAAATTGGATATCGGAGACAAAAGTTATGACCAAAATACTGAAGACGTGTCAAATCCTTATTCTCCTAGGATACTTTTCTAATCCAACTTTAAATGAGTTTTCTTTCGTCTTGGACTCTTAAAAGGATTAAATTGCTATCATATCTTCAAATTTTCATATTCAATCTTGACTCTTCAATCCTTATCAATTGCGATTCTTCCTCTAGTGATTGATTCACTTGCATTATCCATTATTATTTTAAATCAACCAATTTACCTGCAAAATAAATCAAACAACTAGAAAAAGTATAAAACTAAAAAATCAAGGAATTCAAAACATTTAATCATAAATAATATATAATTAACCAATCATTAAATATAAAAAAATAGTAATTTTGATGGTTAATCAAAGGCCAACAAGGGTTGACTTTAACCCTTCAACATGAAAAATACCTTTGAAGTCAGAACCAAGTAGGAACTTTCACCAACCAGCTGGAAATACCCTGCCCCAGAACCACCACCCCAGAAGCACATCACGCACTGCATCCAAACTGATATTGAACCAAGGAAGCCATTTAAAACTGCCCAGAACACCAAGCAGCACATGCACCTCCACAACATCCACACCACCTCCCAATCCCTTGACAGTGCACACAAGCAAAAGAGGGGATGACTCGCAAGGAGGAATAGGCAAGACAATCCCAAAACTACAATCCCTAACAGCATGACCCCCAAACCACAGCAAAACACATGCACCATAGCACACAGCCACATAGCAACAAACTGACAACACAGAAGCACCCAGCTAGGAAAGGCACCAACAGCCAACCTCAAGCCAATGAGCACAACCAAAAGGACAGAGAAGCACAACAAGTGACACCAGAGGCACACCTCACCAAACATAACAGAAAAGCCCTGACATTACACAGGATTCCTCCTCCCAACTGAACTCAGACAATAAAATATCTCACTGCCCAGCACCCTAAGCAGCACCGGCACAACCTCATTAATCACAATATCATCCAACCCCATGTCTGTTATCACATACACTCATCTTCTTCAATCTTACAAAAGGCATCATACCTTGGTCCTGCTAAAGAAGTACTATTCCAGCAGTGGGCAGTTTCCCATTTTCAGAAAGCACCTCTTATTGTAACATACTAACAAAAAAATAACAATTAAAAATAAAGTGAATATCATATAATCTTCTCATATTGTAACGTAAGCAACCAAATGATCAGCAAAAATGCTACGCAATTTAACAGACTAATAAACAAAATGAGAAACAGAGGAGTACTTACATTAACTGACCATGGATAACGAGAATGCTTACAGAGTTGAAATTTTTCCATATCAAAGTCTCTAACTCCACAATCATTATTGGAGGCTATAAAATGAACTGCCTGACCCATTAAGAATGCAATCAGTAATGTCTAAAGATATTTCATCATGGTCTAGTCCACATGCAGAATGCAGATTGAACATTTTTGATAAGATGTAGTAAGGGACATCACATAATAAATGGGCTACCCCAAAACTACAATGTCACCTAAGTATTTTGTAGCAGTTTTCTTATGCAGCATTTCCTACATCAACATGAAACACCAATAAGAAAATGCAGTGAATGAGAAACACTGCCACAAAGTGAAACTGTTAGTCAGCTGCCTTGCCACGCACGCAAGTCAATATGTGATAGCCTTGATAGCTTTCAAAAATGGCAGAACAAGATTGTCTTCACAAGTTCAATTCATCTGGTACAAAAAAAGGAAAAAAATACATTAATAAATTATCAATCAAATTTTTAAAAAACATACAGGTTTTTTAAATCTTAAGTGTTGAAATTTGTAGTTGTTCTTCGTTCACTTTCACAGCAAACGGAGTTGAAACGAGTCGATTGGCCCCCTTAGCTCCAAGTTTTAGTTTTTATACTTTTTTACGTGTTGAACATAAAACGATAGTAAAAAGACACTAACTAAGACTCAGGTGACATGTCTACATTAGTTGAGGTGCCCTGTAGAGCACGTTGCATTTGGAGTTGCATCTGCAAAAGTTATTGCATCATCTATTGCTGCGCGTCTTCAAACTTCTCCTTCCAATCTTTCGTTTTATCACGTTCCTTCTGAAGAGAATCAATAGTTGCTCACAACTCTTTTATCATATCAGCTTGTTCTCGATACTCAGTAATGGATTTGAATAACTGAGTAGAGAATGAAGGTTTCGGGCCATGTCCAAATCCTTTCTTATATCCAGGTTGGCTGCGAAGGACTAGGCATGCAATTTCATCCTGTGTCAATGGCTCTACACCCTCTTCTAAGTTCTACGTGCACAATTCTTTCATCTGCTCCTACAATTTAATGTATTTAAACCCAATTTGTGAGTGTATCATAAAAATTTATTTAAAAAAAATATAATTTAAAGACAATTTGAAATACTTACATATCTTGACTCTGCCTTAGAAGAAACCCACTCACCCTTCTTGTTCACATGAGAATCGTGAAAAAAATCAACAATGTGGGGTGGCTCATCAGTCGTAGGGTCCCTCTGTTACAGTTAATCAAAATATCAATATTCAAAATTATGAATTTCCTATATATTTTTATTTAGCAAGCAAATGCTAAAGTATCACACCCATTCATATAGGGCAGACTGAAAGGACTTTAAACCTATCGAGTGGTTGTATGGCAACTTGGCACGATTTTTCGCATTTTTCTTAGATTTTTCCTATATACAAAGAACATAATTAGTACACAATTGAGAATAAAAAGTGGATATTAATTTGCATAGCTTATAAAAGTTACTTGAAATTTTTGGTCCTTGTAAAGTGTTTAAATTATGTACTCTTAATCCTCTTGACTCACATTACCATATGACTTGCTCTTTGGGTCAACACCGGACTCAACCAACTCCTTATAGTGCATATGCATATGGTATCTGTGGTTCCTGTACCTCGTTGCAAATTTTTTGTCGATGGACTTCCTAACACCAATTTTTTCACAATAGTCTCTAATGTTAAACTTTGTCTACAACAAAATATAAATATGCAAATTATTTACAACATGTTGTAACACTACGCAAATACATATATTGTTGAAAACCAAACAAATATATCCACTAACCAACAAACGTGCAATGGTGGTGTCTTCTCCTCTTCAGTTATTTGTTTTCATTTATAGGCATTTCTGATAGGGGCAAAAGTCCTCGCCAGGGAGCCAATCTCAGTCATCACCTTCGAAGAATGTACACCCACTGGAACACCGACTCCATCAGGAATCAAAACATCTAGCGGGCCATGAGCTGCACGAAGACGCTCAACATTTTTCCCCTTAGACGGTCCTCGACCTCGTTTCTTTGCAGTAGAAGCTGCAGCGCAAACATTAATAACAGATGTTAGCCAACCATATTAAGAAAACTACATTTAAAAAATAAAGTATGCATCAAACCTGTACCGCTAGCCTCAGTGCCTGCAAAAGGCTGTGATGTAGGTGGATTTGATGACATAGCCCTAACATGTGTACTCGATGCACCCCTAGTAGGTGCATCAGAGGATACAACCTTGTTATTGTGGTGGCTCGGCTACTTGGTCCCATGTATATACAACACCTGAAATATATAAATATATAAGTTATATCGACAATATCCAAATATTAACATTATATATAAGCCATAATTTATTAATTACCATGAAAATATCTTAATAATTCATCTACATATCTGACTCTTCATCAGATTCAAAATGGGAATGTACATCATCATCTTCTTCTGAATCGACATACTCTACTTGTGACTCATCATTGTCATCACATATGAAATCATCAATGTTATTGTCTTCTCTGCTTCCCCAATGGACAATCCGGTCTCGAGGAATGATTTCTGGATCAAGATCAGTCCTATGAAGTTGACCTATTTCGTTATCTTCGACCACTATAGGAGCAACCTCTGTTGATTCATCTTGTTGGAATGCATCACTTGGAACATACGATATTTTGTGGTAGTACAAACCACTTTGTGTGTATGTGGCTGTAAGTGAAACTATGTAATCTTGTTGATAATGATCTCAAGGATTCATCTTTAAAGGATTGGTTTTGAGAGGCTATCTCAATTTTACGAAATTAACCAGATTTTTTTTTTTGACTATGAACGCTTTCTTGTAGTCCAGTGGTATCATTTGTCTCATTTTTGTTTTTTTGGCAACCTAGCATTTTCCCTGGGATATTCGAATCCTTGACTTAAGACTTGTTAAAACACTTAAAAAGTGGTTTGTACTACCACTAGACTAAACATTTGGGGTTGTAGTATCATCTGTCATCTAGAAGGGTACTTGGAGGTAGGTTTGAGACTATTAGGAAGCCTGATTAATTATTGGGTTGGGAAAAAAATACCAAAACAACAAATAGTGGAAAGGATAAACTCACTGGTGGTGAACTGGAGTCGCCGAGAGAAAGAGAGAGATGGAAACTCGCTGCCGATGGACTGGACTGGATTCCTGGAAGCTGGACTCAGTTGGTGGTGGAGGCTGTGAATATCGCTGCTGCCCGGTCTGGAAATCGATTAAGGCACCACCAAAAAAGTGAACCCCGCTGCTGCTCGCTACTGCCTGTTGCTCACTGGTGGATGATGTATTGGAGTAACAGAGTCAATCGTCGGTGGTGGAGGTTGAGCTCAGACGTTGGTGGTGGAGGTGGAGGTTGTGCTCAGTGCTTCAGTCACTGGTGTTTGGTTTGGTTTGGTGGATTGATTTAGGGCAAAGCCGCAAAACAAAAGGGGGAAACAAAAATACATAAAATGGGCAAAGGATGTAAAAAATCTCAGATTATTTACGTTAAAAAATTATTGGCGACGTATTCTTAAACACGTCGGGAAAATTTAATTAGATTATTATTTTTTAAATTTTTTATTTACGAAAAAATTATTAAATGTCGCAAAAAATTAATTCAATTATTATTTTATAAATTTTTTATTTATATAAAAAATTATTAGCGACGCCTTTTTGAAAATGTCACGAAAATATACCTAAATTATTCGAGGAATCTAGATGGCCGAATCTAGATTGTATTCGAGGAAACGTCATATCTACCTAACTAATGCTTGAGACACTGGGAACAAAGTGAGCATCGATCAATATGGTTGCAGTCAAAGCAATTGCAGGGAGATACAATTGTCACATATGGCGTTGACCCTTGTACAAAGGTAGGTGTGGGCAGCTTATAGGGTACCCTACCTAGCCGAGTACCTGTGCCAACCCTACAGTACACACAAGAAACTAGTCTGAGATAGATATATTTGCTGGCATGAGAGCATTCACTATCTCTACCTACCCATGAGATCATTTATTATCTCCACCTACCTAAAATAGCATTTACTATCTTCAACCACCCCAGAAATATTTTGCCTAGTAATTAATTTTGATAATTAATAGGCAGTTCGAGTCATTCAAATAAAGAATTCGGTGAAGGGAGTTTTATTGGATTCATCTCTACAAACTCCTTGCATTTATTTATAAGCAGCCACCTGATACAAAGATAAGTCAGATCTTATCTCCTAATTATATTCAATATAATCTTCCTATCATATTAACCGAATCATATCTTTGATATTTATCCATTTGGATGAATGGTGTCATTAATTCTTATCATTATCACTTTCATAACATCCACTCATCTTACTCAACAGTTCGAGCACATTGACATTATACATGAGTGACCCATTACCAACCCTTCCATCACAGTTGCTCCTAGAGTTGGTAGTAGCCAACTTCATCAAGCCTAAAACCATTTTAACTTTCTACCTAAAAAAAGTAAGATGAAGGTCCAATAAGAGTTAAAATCTGATCGGCGTTAACGGTTTTAATGAAAAAAGAGTTTGTGTTTAACTTTGTAAAACTAAATGAATAAAGTTCAATCCAGAGCCAACTAGAAAGCCTAATGTACACGCATATCAAACCTAGAATTCAAACTTCAAACCCAATAGGCCCCCCTCCCTCCCAGCTCATTCCCACAATCTTCCACCTCCCACCTGAACCCTGCAGCCCCTCCCCAACCCACATCCCCCGCACCACCCACCTCTCTCTCCAATGCCCCACATGCACCACCATTGGATGTGTTAGGGTTTTAAGTAGTAGTGTTTGTGCAGGGCTCAGGGGCGACTCAAGCCAATTTAAGGCCTAAAGCGGAGATATTAAATGAAAGTCTTTTTATTTTTAATATTATTTTTAAAAAAAAATTAATTAATTTTAATTTTTTTATGCGAGAGGGAGACAAAAGAAAGATGTGCTAATATTGTTGAAAAAGAAATTTTAACTTTTGTTTTTATTTTTTACCACAGAGAGAGAGTGTTTAATTTCAACTTTTATTTTAAATTTTTTATTTTTTTTACCAGAGAGAGAGAGAGAGAGAGAGAGAGAGAGAGAGAGAGAGAGTAGGTGAGAGTAAATATGAGTTGACTTTTGAATATTTTTTTTTTCTATNTACCGGAGAGAGAGAGAGAGAGAGAGTAGGTGAGAGTAAATATGAGTTGACTTTTGAATATTTTTTTTTTTTCTAATTTCTAAGTTTTTAATATTATGGATTGCATTATAGGCCTAAATTATTGCTATAAAAATTTTAATTTAATTTAATTTTTTAGGGTTTTTTGGTGGGACTTAAAATTTAATGGATTTAAAACCCATGTTTATTTTTTTTTCATACTGTTAGACCAGCCCGGGCAGGGCTGTAATGCTACGGGAGTGGTGTGGGTTGAATTTGGTATCCGTAGTTTGATGGGAGTGGTGTAAGCAAAATGTATCATCAGATGAAGACACATTACAATAACATCTTTTAATTAAAAAGCCAATCAAGCTATTCAAACATTGACATGTCCAACTCTTTTACATAAGAATAGTTCATAAGTCTAAATGTCTTATTCGTATGTATTGAGAGAGAAATACATATCAGCATCTATGTAGGTTTTCACATCTCTTTCTTCTGTTTCTTTTTCTTTCATAATGTACAAACTCGAGTATCGCACGAGAAATCGGTACTAAGATTGCATGTGGAAGGTCAATTCATTCAATTTTCTTTCCTCATTTTATAATCAACCCAAAATCTTTTTCCAATGGCTGAGTCAAACCTTTAGTAATTTAAAATTTTCAGGTTCAATTCATTTCTACACCCTCAAAAGCTAAGTTCAACGGAGTAGTTAGCGCAATCTAAAATACTCTGTTTGCACAACGGAGTAGTAAGTGCAATCCTAAACAGTGCAATTTAGGTCAGTCGTTGAGTTGAGTAGTCAGCACAATCTTAAACACTCTGTTTGTACAAAAAAGAAAAAAAGATGTCTACCGCACCCAAAAAACAATTGGCATCATATTGTCATTTACAAGTTTTATAGTTTATTTTTTTGCAAAGTTTGAAGGTTATTTATAATTTTTAGGGTCATTTATAATTTTTGGGGGAACATTTACAACTTTTGAAGGTAATGTATAAGTTTTGAGAATTATTTACAACTTTGAGGGTACATAGGATCAATGGCAAACAATCCTCAAAAAGTTGTAAATGACTTCCAAAAATTATAACTATCTATAATTCTATAATATAAAACAGAGCATACTTTAATAAACTCAATTGATGGTCTCAAAAAAATTCATCCAACGGTCACCAACATCACTCTCAAAACTATTTACATTGAATTCTCCCCCTCCTCCGCCAAATCCATCAGTTCTCAATATTTTTGTACCGTACTTTCAAAAACAAATTACCCCTAGTAAAAGTTATAAAATGATCCCAAAAGTTATAAATATTATCTATTGTAAACAAACTCAAAAACTTTTAGTTTATTCCCATAAACCTTGTTAACTTTGGCAATACGATATCAAAATATTTTTTTTAATACCGTAGTCTTCTCCACAAAAATATACACTATGACACATAAATTGATAAAATAAGTTTTAGCCGTTGACCCGCATGCATCTTGCATAAAAGTAATTCTATTAAGATTTAAAAATCTGACTTGATTTGTTAAGTGACGTGTTAAGTGCCAATAAAAAAATNCCGCATACATCTTGCATAAAAGTAATTCTATTAAGATTTAAAAATCTGACTTGATTTGTTAAGTGACGTGTTAAGTGCCAATAAAAAAATTACAATTAAATTTATAATAATTCTATTGAATATACCATTAACAAAATATTAAGTCAACAAATTAAATTAAATTTTAGATTCAAATTACATTGCTCCTTTCGTAATTATAAAGATGATTGAGTGGGTTTCCCCTTTCCCACTATTCCGTACCTCTTGCACTAGGAAATATTGATACTAATATAAGGAGAAAATATTCATTACAACGGTGATATCACGTGGCAAGGTGATGTGATATCACCAACTAATTAATAATACTAAAACAAATAAGCACATGAAAGACGGGGAGCCTTGGCAGAGGAGGCATTTACTTCCAAAGATCCAGACAAGATCGATGGGGCTCCTTCTGGGTCTGCCAGCTACNGGCAAGGTGATGTGATATCACCAACTAATTAATAATACTAAAACAAATAAGCACATGAAAGACGGGAGCCTTGGCAGAGGAGGCATTTACTTCCAAAGATCCAGACAAGATCGATGGGGCTCCTTCTGGGTCTGCCAGCTACCAAGCCATTAATGAAGGTGGGTCACTCCAATCTCTCACCAAAACATCACTAGGCAGTGAACAAAAAGATACTCCAAACCCACCAGCTATGCCATTAACTAGATGGACGAATGAAGTTATTAGAAATATGATTCCCTTCGCTATTTCAACCACAGTTGATGTTGAGATAGAGGACCACCACAGCAACCAAGAGTTCCCAAGTCTTCCTACCTCTAACAATATTAGGAAATCTTCCCCTGTTCCTACGGGTGGTAGTCCTTCCAATGGGTAGAATCCAAGCAAGCATGGGAGTGGTCCACAAACTAAGCTCACACTTGCCAAGCCATGGAGTCAAGTTNCCGCTATTTCAACCACAGTTGATGTTGAGATAGAGGACCACCGCAGCAACCAAGAGTTCCCAACTCTTCCTACCTGTAACAATATTAGGAAATCTTCCCCTGTTCCTACGGGTGGTAGTCCTTGCAATGGGTAGAATCCAAGAAAGCATGGGAGTGGTCCACAAACTAAGCTCACACTTGCCAAGCCATGGAGTCAAGTTGTAAAGCAGAATGCAATGGAAAAATCCAACTCTCCTCACCAACACCCTTCTGAGGTAATGAACCTTCAATACTTCGAACCCAAAAAAGAGAAGAATAGAATCATTGTGCATCCCCCCATGGAAGTTGTCTCTAAGGGCTGTCATGAGTGGAGGAACTGCATCGTTGGTTACTTCATAGAGAAAAAACTCCCCTTTACATCTGTTAGCTTTATAGCTCACAACATTTGGGGGCGATATGGGCCTTCTTGAGGTTTATGCAAATGAAAGTGGGTTCTATTTTTTTAAGTTCATGGATGATGAGTCTAGAACCAAGTTTGTGAAGCTAGCCCTTGGCTTTTTTCTAGAAGGCCACTCATCCTCAAAAAATGGCATCCTAATCTCATTCTAACCAAAGAAAACCACTCTTTAATTCCACTATGGATTAAGTTGCATAACATCCCCCTCCAATTTTGGAGTAATGATGGGCTAAGCTATCTTGCTAGTGCAGTTGGCAAACCGCTTTATGCTGACACCATCACTGCAAAGAAGAGGAGATTAANGATGATGGGCTAAGCTATCTTGCTAGTGCAGTTGGCAAACCGCTTTATGCTGACACTATCACTGCAAAGAAGAGGAGATTAAGTTACACAAGATTATGTGTTGAGGTGAATGCTGCTGAAAAACTAGTTGAGAGTTTTGACCTCCTCATNCAAGATTATGTGTTGAGGTGAATGCTGCTGAAAAACTAGTTGAGAGTTTTGACCTCCTCATGGACATCCAGGGGAAAACTGAAACAATAGAGATCAAGGTGGAGTACCAATAGAGACCTAAAATTTGTCACAACTGTCGCATCTTTCGTCACAATGAGCCAACTTGTCCCAAACAAAGAACTATGGAAAGCTGGAAGCCCAAACCAGCTCCTTTACAGGCTAGCTCAAATTTGGTAGATAAGGGGTAGACATCTGCAACTATGAATGGGTTAGAGCAGCAAGAGGTAGTTTTTTCTCAAGCAGAGGATATGATGGAATCTCGCCAAGCTTCTTCCTCGGTTACTATCAAGAATAACATTGGACCGGTTATCCAAGCTGGCGCATCTACCTCTTCTCAACAGGATATCTTGGGTCATGACCACCATATTACTAAGATAACAGTCAATGAGAGCAGTTCTCCTCAACTGCTCATGCAACCTGGTGTCACTTTATCATCTAACAAATTTGAGGAGCTCAACAAGGAGGGGGGACAAATTGTGGTTGACTTAAGAGCGGAGCTTGAGCCTGAAACAAACATACCAAATGAAGTAACTGAGGAAGTCCGTAAGGAGGAGGTACGAACCAAGGCTAAACTTCAACAAATGCCAAACAAAAAGAAGAAAGGGAAGAAGAAAGACCCAAAGTCCAAGGTGGTTGAGCACCTCTTGCTCAAACAAATCCAACCCCCTCAATGAATTGTGCATGTTAGAACATTAGAGGTCTTAATGAAACTTCTAAACATGGGGAGGTTAGGAAAATTATTTTTGAACAGAAGCTTGATATTTTGGGGCTTGTTGAAACAAAGGTGAAATTTGTAAATAAAAATAGAATCATACAGGGGGTCTTTAGAGATTGAAATTGGCTAGCAAACTATGATAGTCACAATTTTGGAAGGATATGGATTGGGTGGAACCAAGTTAATGTGGAGCTTAGTAAGTTCTTTGAGTCTGACCAAGTTGTCTATTGCAAGATCAAGCATCTTGAGAGCATGGTGCAATTTACTGCCTCTTTTGTCTATGGCTTTAATGATGATAGAGAAAGAAGACCATTACGGAGCAACCTTATCTACCATGCGAGAATCTTCTCAAATGAACCTTGGGTGGTATTAGGTGATTTTAATGCTATTAGGAGTTTACAGGAAAATGAAGGGGGACAGAATAGATGGAATTCAGAAATGGAAGAATTTGACAGAAGCTTACAGGATTCCGAGCTTATTGATCTCAGGTACTCAAGAATTCAATTTACCTGGCGTAATAAGAGGGGTGGTCATGGATGTGTGGCTGGTAAGCTGGATAGAGTCCTTGTGAATGAAAGGTGGAATCTTACATTTCAGCAAGCTATGGTAGATTTTTTACATCTTGGTGTTTTTGATCATAGTCTTGCTGTTGTGCATTTGGGACTGCAAGTGGAAAGGAGAAACAACCCTTTTAAATTTTTTAACTTCCTTGCCGAGAGAGAGGATTTCTTAGACTTGGTGAATCAGNACTTGTGAATGAAAGGTGGAATCTTACATTTCAGCAAGCTATGGTAGATTTTTTACATCTTGGTGTTTCTGATCATAGTCTTGCTGTTGTGCATTTGGGACTGCAAGTGGAAAGAAGAAACAACCCTTTTAAATTTTTTAACTTCCTTGCCGAGAGAGAGGATTTCTTAGACTTGGTGAATCAGGTTTGGTCACAGCCTATTCAAGGGATGTTTCAGTATCATGTTTGCTGCAAATTTAAACTTCTCAAGACAATGTTTAAAGAGATGATCAAGAATATTGGGGAAGTTACAGTTAGAGCCAAAGAAGCCAAGGAAGCTTTGGAGAGATGTCAAAGAATGCTGGATGGAAACCCAAGTGATCCTGCCATGAATCAAGAAGAACAACAACTCCTTGCAAATTACATTCAAGATGCTAAGATTGAGGAGGGATTTTACAAACAAAAATCAAGGGTCCAATGGCTAAGCGAAGGAGACAAGAATACATCGTTCTTCCATATGACTATGGCTAATAAAAGGAACATGAAAAAGATTTTGGCTCTTATAAGAGCTGATGGTACAAGAGTTGAGGGGGATCAAGCAGTGAAAGTTGAGGCTCTGGATTACTTTCAAAAGCTCCTTGGACATTCCTCCTATTCAAATGAGAGTAGAGATATGTTGCAACCTATTATCCAAAACAGAGTTAATGAACAACAAGCCGTTGAAATGGAGAGGGAAGTCACTGAGGAGGAAATTAAGAAAGTTTTTTTCTCCTTCAATGACCAAAAAGCCCTAGGTCCTGATGGGTTCAATGCTGTGTTTTTTAAAAGGGCTTGGAATATCATAGAGAAAGACATTGTTGCTGCTGTGAAGGAATTTTTTTCAACTGGAAGGTTATTGAAGGAGTTTAACAGTACTATCATTACTTTAGTTCCCAAGGTTCCCAATCCTACAACTATGGGGGACTACAAACCTATTTCATGTTGCAATGTCATGTATAAAGCAATATCCAAGATTATTGCCAATAGGATTAAAAGTTCTCTTTCCAGTCTTATAAACCCAAACCAAGCAGCCTTTGTCCATGGAAGAAAGATTGGAGACAACATCCTTCTCACTCAAGAGTTAATGAGGGATTACCATAAAAGTAAAGGGTCCCCTAGATGTGCTTTAAAGGTGGATTTGAGGAAAGCTTATGACACACTTGACTGGACTTTTCTGTTTGAAGCATTGGAGGCTCTTAATTTCCCTTACACCATAAGGAGATGGATTCAAGAATGTGTTACATCGGCTAGATTCTCAGTGAATATCAATGGTGGGCTTGTTGGATATTTCCCCAGTAGGAGGGATTTAAGACAGGGTGACCTTATGTCCCCTTACCTTTTTGTTATTGCAATGGAGTGTTTATCTCTTCTTATCCAGTTCAACATTAGTTCAAATCCAAGCTTCAAGTTCCATTGGAGGTGTAAAACTCTCAATTGCCAGCTGTCATTTGCTGATGACTTGATGATGTTCTGCTATGGTGACTTGAACTCTGCTTCTGTGATTAAGAACTCTTTGAACCAGTTTAGTGTGGCTTCAGGGCTTCAGATTAATGTAGGAAAGAGTAATATTTTCATGTGTGCTATTAATGAAGATACTGCTCATCATATCAAGAATTTGTTTGGTGTTGAGGAAGGGAACCTGCCTATCAAATATTTATGTGCGCCACTCATCTCATCTGGTTTGAAGTATCAACACTGCTCTAGTCTTTTTGAGAAGGAGGATTCAAGAGTTAAGTCTTGGGTCAATCGATCACTTTCATATGCGGGTAGAGTTCAGCTTGTCATATCCATTATCTACAGCTTGCACATCTTCTGGGCCTCTCATTTGAGTCTTTCACAGAAGGTTACTCATAGAATTGAATAGACCCTGAGATCTTATATTTGGAAAGGTACTGATCTTAGTCATACAGGTGCAAAGGTCTCTTGGAAAGAGGTATGTAAACCTAAAGAAGAAGGAGGGCCTGGTATCAAAAGGTTGAGGGATTGGAATAGAGCACTGCTTATGAGGCACCTGTGGCAACTTTTTAATGACAAGGAGAATTTATGGACTCAGTGGATCCATGCCTATTACATCAAAGGGAGAATCATTTGGGACCTCAAAGCCACTCAAGCATGCTCTTGGAATTGGAGGAACTTGCTTAAACTTAGAGAATTGCTCAGGCCATATATTATCCATAGGGTTGGAAATGGGGAATCTACTAGCTTGTGGCTAGATAACTGGCACCCACTGGGTCCACTCCTCCAAAGAAGCAACCCTAGGATATTGCTGGAATCTAGAATTCCAAGGAACGCGAAGGTTAGCAGGATTATTTTGAACAACCAATGGAATTGGACAATTGTTACTTCCATCCAAGTGCAGGAAATCATTAATGCATTGCCAAGCTATCTTCCTGACCAAGATATGGAGGACTCAGTCAAGTGGACTCTTACTGCGGGGGGTAAATTTTCTGTTAATTCTGCCTGGGAACATATCAAGAGTGAAGGTCCAACCGTGCAATGGCACAAGTTTGTTTGGTATGGTAAAGCTATCCCTAGAATGATCTTCATCCTCTGGCTTGCAATTAGACGTAAGCTGAGCACCAAGGACAGAATTCAAAGATTTGCAGCTCAGATCGACCCACAATGTGTTCTATGTAGGAGAGCTGAAGAAACACATAACCATTTGCTTTTTGAATGCAATTTCTCTAACAGGGTTTGGAATGGTGTTATGCTTCTGAGCAACCAACAGTGGCAGCAAAGACAATGGACTGATTTAATTTCTTGGGCTGCTCAACAGTGGAGAGGAAAATCAATGAAGACAACTATTTTAAAGTTTTGTCTTTCTATGACTGTTTATTCTTTGTGGACTAAGAGGAATGAGAGAATTTTCAAAAAACAGAGCAGAGACCCAAATTCTCTTCTTCAATCCATCAAGCACACCATTAGAGAAAGGCTCATGTCCTTGAAATTCAAGAGAACTCAACATAATGCAATTCTACTGCAACAATGGAACCTTCCTGAAGCTTGTTTGAGCTGAGCTGTCTTGGGTTGCCCAATGTTTTCTTTGTTTGCTGCCCACTGTTACAAGGTGTTGTGTTTTCTTCCCTCTGTTATAGTGTAGCTGTGCCTTCTTCCCATGGTTGCAGTGCTCCACTGCACTTCTCTGTGTTCTCTATGGTCTTCTTTGTTTTTGGTCACCTGGTGAGGATTTATGTCTTTTTTCTGGCCCTTTTGCTGTTTGGGGTTGTTGATTGCTGGTTGTGACTACTGGTCTGTTTGCCTTGGTTGTGCTGCTGCATTTGTTGTGTTGGGATGTTGTGGTGCTGATCTCCATCTATATCACTGCAATTGGAGTAGTTATGGCCCTATTGGAACCAAGTTTTAAACTTCATTTCTCACTGCTATGCCTGCTACAACTGCAGTCCTTTGCTGTTTGTTGGTCATTTGGTGAGGATTTTGATGGATATTCATGCTCAGGGCCTGCTAGCTTGTGCATTCATCCCCCAGTTGCTTTGTTTTTGGGATGTTGTTGGTGTATTGCTTTTGATCCTTGCACTTGTGTTTTGTATTTCGGGGGAAGTGTTGACCCAAGGTCTACACTTCCTTCAAAATTCAGCTCACTGGTGTCTGTTTTTGTGTTGCTCAGGCTTTGTATCACTATTGATTGTATATTTGTAGTGGTGTTATGATATATACTTTTACCTTCCAAGAGAAAAAAAAATGTCGTGGAGTTGATCCCTCAAATTAATTCAAAGGCAGGATCAACAAGGCCTGCTGGGGTTTTTCCAGCTGGGAATCTCATTGCTTGGTTTCTCTCAGATGGGGTCCTGCGTTCTTGCTTGGTAATTTAGGCAACTGTGGGGTTCTTGGTTTATTTTTATTGCAGCTGTGGGGAATTTTCAGCTGCTTGTTTTGCTGTTTTGGGCAAGAGTGCACTGTTCACGCAACTCTTCACGTGAACAGCTTTGTTGTTGCTGCTGCTGTTGGTTTTCTCTCAGCTGGCATTTCAGCTGGACTCTTAGTTGTGTTTTCACTGCTCTTTTGCGCCTTCAGCTGGGACATGTTCAGCTGTTTTTGGCAAGCTTTGGAGGTTGCTGCTGCAGCTGGTTTTGTCAGCGGTTCTCTAGGCCTTCTTCCTCGATTTTTTTAGCTGTTCTCCACTTGATTTTTGCTGCACTTTCAGGCCTGTTATTTTGAATCTCTTATGGAATGTTTCTGGGATCTTCACATGCAGATTTGTGGATTGCTTCAAAAAAAAAAAAAAAATTGGCTCACATTTTGCTTGCTGTTTTGTGGTCCTTGGTGCTGCTTTACTTGTGCAATTGCTTGCAATTGGCTTGCTTATGGGTCCTGTACAAATTGTGGGAGATACTGTTCTCAGTGTTAAGGGGCAGAAATGGTCCTATTTTTGTCTGCTTTGTTACCAATGTATACTTTTGTTAACAATTCTGCTCTTACTCAGGGCATCTCTTACAGACTTATATTTTGGAGCCTTGGCTTTTTGGGATTTTGTTGTTTGTCTTTGAGCCCTACATGGCTTCACTGTACAAATTGTGGGTGATTACCTTTGTTTATCTGAGTTATTTTAATACATTTTACTTTCCAAAAAAAAAAAACATGTTATGTAAACGGATAACTTTTCACCCTCCTGTCATGTAAGTTCAAATGGGATTCACCTTTCCCATTTAGGGTTTTATTATTGGTAGGTGATACCATATCATCAATGGTGACGTGGTATCACTGTTGTAAGAGAGAGAGAGAAAGTAAGAGAGGGAAGAGTGACAAGTGAGAGAGAAAGGAGTGATGAGTGAGAGGAAGTTGAGAGTCTGAGACCAGATGAGAAAGGAGTGAGAGAGAAATCTAAGAGTGATAGAGGCACAAGGGTGAAAACGTAAAGTGAAGTGAAAGTCTGTACTATGAAGAGTGAAAATCTGTACTATGAAGAGTGAGATTTGCACGTTCCTAATTCCTTGCCAGCTGATATTAACTTTGTTGCATATATTATGGTTCATTTGACAGATGTATTATGAGGAAATTAAATATTAAATTATATTATTTTTTATTTAATTGAGTCTAATACTTTATTTGATAAACAAATTTGATATCGCATTAATTTTTAAAATGTATATTAATCCTATATTTTGTGAATAATAGACCTATATTATGAAAATCTTTCAATACTTATATTGTATATCGTCAAACATTAGATAAAATTACATATTATTTTAATATTATATTTAATCTTATTTTTTATCCATATGTATTAACTTAATTAGTATGTGTTTGTTTTATATATAAACTCAATGACCCGTTGTCATCATTTTCATGCCAGCAATCAAATGAACCGTAATATATACATAAATTGGAGAACTCGTGTTTTCTTGTCCAACACGTGAAGGACTTTGGGGAAATAGGTTTTTGACTTTTCAAAGCTAGGTTCCTTTCTCCATTATCAAGGATGTTTATGCTAGCAAGGATATTTGTTTCTACGGTCTACCACAAATTGGAGAACTCAAGTTTTTTTGTCCAACGCGTTAAGGACTTTGGGGAAAAGACTTTTGACTTTTCAAAGCTAGGTTCCTTTCTCTATAATCATGGATGTTTATGCTAGTAAGGATATTTGTTTCTACGGTCTACCACAAATTGGGGAAAAGGACTTTTGACTTTACAAAGCCATGAATTGATAAAGTTTCGGTCTTCAGCGGCATGCGGAGTGATGATGTCCACAAGTTTTTACCATTTGTCAATATTGGAATAGTGCTTGTGATTGTTCTCTATTTTATGTTGCTCTATATTGTCGTTGTGTTTAGTTCATAGACGGTAAACTTGATTGTTAAGTCAAATCATGTAAATTTTTTATATTTTATTTTTTTGTATTATTATTTTTCTTGTGGTTTTGATTCATAACATTATATTTTTATAATCAACTATTATGAATAAATGACTCCAAATTTACCCCGCATGTCAGTTACAATGTACATAAACAAGTTGGGAAACTTTCATTGTATAACTTTAAAATTAGAGTCGTATCTGCCCATCTGATTCGGCAGTAAACAATTCATTTAAACCTCTTTCCTGTAAACTGGAGCTACTTCATGCCGAGAGAGAGAGAGAGAGAGAGAGAATGGGTTCCACTAGTTTGACAGAGAAGCCTCATGCAGTGTGCATACCATACCCAGCTCAAGGCCACATAAACCCCATGCTGAAGCTAGCAAAACTCCTCCATCACAAAGGCTTTCATGTCACCTTTGTAAACACCGAGTTCAGCCACAGACGCCTCCTGAAATGCGGAGGTCCTGATTCACTCAACGGCCTGTCTTCGTTCCGATTCGAAACCATTCCCGATGGCCTTCCTCCATCAGATGATTCAGATCCTGATGCCACCCGAGACATCATCGCTCTTTGTGAGTCCATCACAAACCACTGCTTGGCTCCATTCAGAGACCTCCTTTTCAAACTTAATGAAACCTCGTCGTCAAGGGTGCCTCCAGTTACTTGTATAATTGCTGATGCTACCATGACCTTCACACTTGCAGCAGCCAAAGAACTGGGCATCCCTGGAGTTCTCTTCTTCCTCGCCAGTGCTTGTAGCTTCCTGGCTTGCATGCAATATCAGAAACTCATCGAAGAGGGTTATACACCACTCAAAGGTATTAATTAACTACTAACCAACTTCATATGTACATATGCATCGACATCCTTAGCATTATGCATCTATTTTTTTGGGAAAGTAAAATAAATTCATTATTACAAAATTACATGTACATGTATAGAAACAATCTGTTTGTCAAACAGACCAAAAACAAAAGAAGGGGACAAACACCTGAATTGCTATAAGTTCTGCATTGTCACAGAACTTATGGCAATTCAGAGCATTCATGATGGAAGATCAAAGGTTCCAATGCTGGAGAAAAGTAATATTCCGGGTGGATTGTTTGAAGTTGGCGGTGAGAAGTTTACTACTAATACCATGAAGGATGGACTTCAAAATGGTAGTTGCATCCCTGAATTCATTCTTGAAGACTCTGGCATTTCTTTCTCCCCAAATCGTATATACAGAACTGGAAAGGCTGAGCTTGAGCACAATGGATTTGAGGGATTTTCCTTTCCACTGGTTGGAGGCTAAGTGGATAACTGGTAACCAATATGGGTGGAACCAAGAGGCCATAGAATGGCTAAGCACCTTGTTCCATATTTCACTTGTCAAAGGCATTCAAAAAACAAATGATTGATGCTTTCCTCTGTTAGTCTATAAAACACACATGTCGTATTAATGTTTTGCACATAAGTCTTGATTTGATCCTTCGTTCCAAGCTGCCCATGAATAGCAATCTAGAGAACAAAAGACATATTAGGGATGTATTGAGGATACCATACAAGCATGTGCCAAGGAACCTTAGGACTAGAGGTATAAAAAGATTTCCATGCTGAATGAGTTGTACAATGACCAATAGGATCAGGGAGCCATTTAATTCTATCAACATGCAGAGAGTTGGGATTATAGGATGTCATAGAATTGATAAGTTGCTGCAGCTCTGGAGCACTTGAAGAAGACCATGCCCAGCAGGTACCATTAACAATGGTTTCTACCTTTGTGGTAGATGGCAGATTTGCAAATTCAATGATTCTCTCCGACCATTTAAGAAGAAGAGGCCCATGTGGGTGCCAGTTATCATGCCACAATTGTGTTGATTTACATTACGCTATTATTTAATTGATCTTAATAGTTGGCTTCCTACCACATATACCCAAAGGATAACTTATAAATAGTGAGTTCTACTTTAATTTTAAAAAACGCTATCAAGAATAGGTTCCAAAACGATGGAAGGTAATCAACCATTAAGAAATCTTCATCTTGTGCATATATAATAAAAATCACACAATTACATGGGTGTGTGTCTTTTTCTTACTGATTTTGTCATGGCTCATATGTATGTCCCTTTAAATACTTACATTTTTGTGTGCGTGTTTGAAATGATTTTTTTTACATTGAATATGAATCAAAAGTAAATCTTGAAGACATTGTTTCACTAGTTTTATTTTAACATTTGGTATTTTAATTTTCTTGATGTGCAGATGCTAGTTACTTAACAAATGGATATTTGGAAACCGTCATTGATTGGATACCTAGTATGAAAGGTATACGTTTAAAGGATTTTCCAAGTTTCATAAGAACAACAGACCCAAATGATTTTTTTTTTAAATTTATTTTAAGTGAAATTGAAAAGGCTAAAAAGGCCTCTGCGATAATTTTCAACTCATTCGATGAATTGGAGCATGATGTTATTGATGCTCTTTCATCTATTCTTCCTCCAATTTATTCGGTCGGACCATTGCCTATTCTCCAAAATCATATACAAGATAACGATTTGAAGTTGCTAGGATTAAATCTTTGGAAAGAAGAGTCAGAGTGTCTTCAATGGCTCGACTCAAAAGAACATAAATCCGTGGTGTATGTGAATTTTGGAAGTGTCACTGTCATGACACCAAACCAAATGATTGAATTTGCTTGGGGACTAGCTAATAGCAATCAAAACTTTTTGTGGATAATAAGGTCTGATCTTGTTATTGGTGATTTGGCTGTTCTTCCACCTGAATTTGTGGAGGAGATAAAAGATAGAGGCCTATTAGCAGGGTGGTGCCCACAAGAAAAAGTTCTTGGCCACCCGGCAATTGGAGGATTCTTAACTCATTGTGGATGGAATTCAACTCTTGAAAGCATAAGTGCTGGAGTGCCAATGATATGTTGGCCATTTTTTGCTGATCAACAAACCAATTGTTGGTTTTGCTGCACTCAATGGGGCATTGGCATGGAGATAGAAAATGATGCTACGAGAAATAAAATTGAGAGCTTGGTGAGAGAGCTGATGAATGGAGAGAGAGGCAAAGAGGTGAAGAATAAGGCATTGGATTGGAAGCAAAAGGCTGAAGAGGCTGGTACAGGTTCAGCGTATGTGATTCTAGAGAAAATGATCAACCAAGTGCTTCTCACTCAAAAATATTAGAATTGTACGTCTTCTCGTCAAGTATTGGGAACATGGTTTGGAGCTTTCAATCATCTCTTACCGTCTTACCTTCATTTTACTTGTTTTTTTTATTCTGTGGCAGTGTTGCTTTTCATATTTGTAATAAAGGTTGAGATCAATAGTTTTTTCCTTGTGGCAAATTAATAAACAAATTGCCTATAAATAGGCTAATACATAACTGAAAGCAACATGAAAATAGGAACTATCCAACGTTCAAAACAAACTCCTATTGACTATGTAAACAAACTCTTATTGACAAGGTAAATAGAAACAAACTTACTGACACTCCTAAAGACTAGGACAACCCAAACGTGAAAATTACTAATTTCCTCAACAATCCCTCCCTTAAACTAATGTTGCAAACATAACATTTTGTTTAATAAGAGTCAAACTTTGAAGCGCCATCCCTCAAATTGAATCATTTGAAGTGCAAACACCAAGTAGCTTCTTGAGCTTCTGAAATGCATGAAACTTGAGAAGCTTGGTTAGNATTTATTTTAAGTGAAATTGAAAAGGCTAAAAAGGCCTCTGCGATAATTTTCAACTCATTCGATGAATTGGAGCATGATGTTATTGATGCTCTTTCATCTATTCTTCCTCCAATTTATTCGGTCGGACCATTGCCTATTCTCCAAAATCATATACAAGATAACGATTTGAAGTTGCTAGGATTAAATCTTTGGAAAGAAGAGTCAGAGTGTCTTCAATGGCTCGACTCAANTCCATGTGGGTGCCAGTTATCATGCCACAATTGTGTTGATTTACATTACGCTATTATTTAATTGATCTTAATAGTTGGCTTCCGGTAATCAACCATTAAGAAATCTTCATCTTGTGCATATATAATAAAAATCACACAATTACATGGGTGTGTGTCTTTTTCTTACTGATTTTGTCATGGCTCATATGTATGTCCCTTTAAATACTTACATTTTTGTGTGCGTGTTTGAAATGATTTTTTTTACATTGAATATGAATCAAAAGTAAATCTTGAAGACATTGTTTCACTAGTTTTATTTTAACATTTGGTATTTTAATTTTCTTGATGTGCAGATGCTAGTTACTTAACAAATGGATATTTGGAAACCGTCATTGATTGGATACCTAGTATGAAAGGTATACGTTTAAAGGATTTTCCAAGTTTCATAAGAACAACAGACCCAAATGATTTTTTTTTTAAGTTTATTCTAAGTGAAATTGAAAAGGCTAAAAAGGCCTCTGCGATAATTTTGAACTCATTCGATGAATTGGAGCATGATGTTATTGATGCTCTTTCATCTATTCTTCCTCCAATTTATTCGGTCGGACCATTGCCTATTCTCCAAAATCATATACAAGATAACGATTTGAAGTTGCTAGGATTAAATCTTTGGAAAGAAGAGTCAGAGTGTCTTCAATGGCTCGACTCAAAAGAACATAAATCCGTGGTGTATGTGAATTTTGGAAGTGTCACTGTCATGACACCAAACCAAATGATTGAATTTGCTTGGGGACTAGCTAATAGCAATCAAAACTTTTTGTGGATAATAAGGTCTGATCTTGTTATTGGTGATTTGGCTGTTCTTCCACCTGAATTTGTGGAGGAGATAAAAGATAGAGGCCTATTAGCAGGGTGGTGCCCACAAGAAAAAGTTCTTGGCCACCCGGCAATTGGAGGATTCTTAACTCATTGTGGATGGAATTCAACTCTTGAAAGCATAAGTGCTGGAGTGCCAATGATATGTTGGCCATTTTTTGCTGATCAACAAACCAATTGTTGGTTTTGCTGCACTCAATGGGGCATTGGCATGGAGATAGAAAATGATGCTACGAGAAATAAAATTGAGAGCTTGGTGAGAGAGCTGATGAATGGAGAGAGAGGCAAAGAGGTGAAGAATAAGGCATTGGATTGGAAGCAAAAGGCTGAAGAGGCTGGTACAGGTTCAGCGTATGTGATTCTAGAGAAAATGATCAACCAAGTGCTTCTCACTCAAAAATATTAGAATTGTACGTCTTCTCGTCAAGTATTGGGAACATGGTTTGGAGCTTTCAATCATCTCTTACCGTCTTACCTTCATTTTACTTGTTTTTTTTATTCTGTGGCAGTGTTGCTTTTCATATTTGTAATAAAGGTTGAGATCAATAGTTTTTTCCTTGTGGCAAATTAATAAACAAATTGCCTATAAATAGGCTAATACATAACTGAAAGCAACATGAAAATAGGAACTATCCAACGTTCAAAACAAACTCCTATTGACTATGTAAACAAACTCTTATTGACAAGGTAAATAGAAACAAACTTACTGACACTCCTAAAGACTAGGACAACCCAAACGTGAAAATTACTAATTTCCTCAACAATCCCTCCCTTAAACTAATGTTGCAAACATAACATTTTGTTTAATAAGAGTCAAACTTTGAAGCGCCATCCCTCAAATTGAATCATTTGAAGTGCAAACACCAAGTAGCTTCTTGAGCTTCTGAAATGCATGAAACTTGAGAAGCTTGGTTAGAATATTAGCAATCTGGTCTTCACATCTGCAGTAAAATTAATGACTCCATCATTCGTGAGATCTCTCAAGAAATGGTACTTCACATCTATATGTTTGCTTTGACCATGTAAAACTGGATTTTTTGAAAGCTTTATTGCTGAACTGTTGTCACAATAAATCTGAGTAGGTCCATCCTCCTTGAAATGCAACTCTTTAAGAATTTTCTTTAGCGAAATAGCTTGACAAGCACAAGCTGTTGCAGCAATATATTCTGCTTCAGTGGATGATAATGTGACAATAGGTTGCTTCTTTGATGACCATGAAACAGCTCCTGTCCCCATCATGAAAATATACACAAATGTGCTTTTTCGATCATATGAATCTCCTACATAATCACTATCTATAAACCCAAATAGATATGACTTTTCTCCATTCTTGTAGAACAGCCCAAACTCCTTTAGTACCTTGTAAGTAAAGGAAAATTCTTTTTGCAGCCAAGAGATGAATATCTGTAGGACATTCCATGTACCTGCAAATCACACTTACATCATGCATTATATTAGGTCTTGTTGCTGTCAAATATTTTAAACTCCCAACTATTTGTTTGTAAAGAGTGTCGTCAACCTTCTTTCCTCCATTATCTTTGTTTAGCTTCATACCAAACTCAGGATGGAGTATACAGGATTGCAATCCTTCATCTGAAACCTGTCCAAAATTTCTCGCACATACTTCTTTTGAGAAATAAAAATTCCAATAGAAGACTGCACCACTTCAATGAGAAGAAAATAATGCATCATGCCAAGATTAGACATCTCAAATTCAGTCATCATGGATTTCTTAAAACTTCCAAACATGGCTACGTTATTTCCAGTGTAGATTAAATAATCTACATATAAGTAAACAATGAGCATCTTTCCTCCATCTTCAATCTTTATAAAAAGTGTATGTTCATAAGGACATTTTTGAAATCATTCCTTCAAAAAATAAGTTTCTATAAGATTTTACCAAAGCCCGTTGAGCTTGTTTTAATCCATACAGAGCTTTCTTTAACTTACACACTTTATGCTCATTGCCAAGTTTTACATAACCAGGAGGTTGATCGATAAATACCTCTTCTTTCAAATCTCCATGGAGGAATGTTGATTTCACGTCCAACTAGAAGATAGACCATGAGTTTTGAGCTGCCATCGCAAGCACCAATCTAATTGTATCATGCCTCACAACCGGAGCAAAGACTTCTTTATAATCAACACCAAACTCCTGCTTGTAGCCCTTAGCTACCAAGCGTGCCAGATGCTTGTCAACCTCACGATTCTCCTTCAGTTTTGTCTTGTAAACCCACTTTACACCAATTGTCTTCTGCCCTTTTGGAAGATCACAGAGCTCCCATGTATCATTTCTTTCAATGGCTGTAATTTCAACATCCATAGCCTTTCTCCATTTTCGTTTTTTGACAACCACTTCAAAAATGGTAGGATCACAATTAGAAAATGGAGCAAAATGTGTAAGTGGGTCATCACCTTGGTCAACTCCAGTTACCTCATAATTAGTCATCCATGCTGGTCTTCTTCGAACACGTTGAGGCCTTTGTGATTCAGCTGCAAGTGGGCTTTTATCAGCTATTGGAACATTTTGAGTGGCTTCCTCTTCTTTCTCATTCTCCATAGGTTGCTGCCCTTTCTCATCATCATCAAACACCATTTTGATTCCATGACCAGGTGCCTTTTTCATCAAATGCCACGGCTGATAACAATTTTCATGGTGCTAGGATTGTATAGTTTGTAAGCTTTTGACTTACCACTAACACTAAGAAAAATGCATTTTTCTCCTTTGGTATCTAGCTTCCTCCTATTTTCATCTGGAATATGGGCATAGACAATACACCCAAAAGTCTAGTAATTATCTACAACATGTTTCCTTCCGCTTCATGCTTCCTCTAGTGTCATATTTTGAACAGCAAGTGTGGGACTTCTATTCAATATATGAATGCCCCAATTAATTGCTTCAGGCCAAAAACTTTTGGAATGCCACTTGTTGTCAAAAGACTTCGCACCATATTCATAATAGTGCGATTCTTCCTCTCACATACACCATTCTGTTGGGGTGTATAAGCTACTGTAAGTTGTCTCTTGATTCCATGGTTCTCACAAAAATTTGCAAATTCATGTGAATTATATTCTCCACCGCAATTCGTGTGAAGAAGTTTTATTGGGTTGCTAACTTCTTTCTCAACAAGCGCTTTGTAGATTTTAAAAGCTACAAACACTTTAGATTTTTCTTGTAAAAAATAAACCCATATCTTACGACTATAATCATCAATGAAAGTAATTATATATCTTTTACCTCCATTAGAATGTGGTGTTATTTGGCCCACAATGTCGGAATGAACAAGCTACAATGCTTTCTTCGCTCTCCAAGATTTTCCTTGTGGGAATTGATTACGGTGTTGTGTGCTAACAACAAATTCTTCACAAACTTGAGAAGAAGCTGTAATTTGAGAAAGCCCCGTTACCATGTTCTTTTGTTGTAGTGTTTTCAATGCCCCAAAATTCACATGCCCATAGTGAAAGTGTCATAGCCATGCCTGATCTTTTAATTTTGCTGAGAAGCATGAATGAGTGGTGTTGTGGAGATAAAGTGGGAACATACGATTCACTGTCATGTTAACTTGAGCAATTAAGCCCAANGCCAAAATTCACATGCCCATAGTGAAAGTGCCATAGCCATGCCTAATCTTTTAATTTTGCTGAGATAAAGTGGGAACATACGATTCACTGTCATGTTAACTTGAGCAATTAAGCCCAACTTTACGTCTTGAATCTGACATACTCCATATTTGATAAAAATCTTGTATCCTTTTTCTTGTAACTGACCCACACTAAGCAAGTTGGTCTTTAAATCCGGCACAAAAAACATTAGTGATAGTGTGGGAGGAATTTCCTTTGGTTTGGATTGTTACCTTTCCTTTTCTCATAACAGAAATTGTGGAGTTGTCACCGAACTTAACAGAGCTGCAAAAGGATTCATCCAAGTTAGAAAATGCCTCCTTCTCTCCACTCATGTGGTTGCTGTAGCCAATGTCTAAATACCACATGTTTTGTTGAGTTTCTTCTTTCACATGACACACCATCAAAAGAGACACCTCTTCTTCATTTTCTGCAAAATTAGTTTGATCTCCACTTTGTTTATTCAAATCAGTTTGACATTCTGATTTACCTATGACATCTGAAACATTCAACATTGGACTTGTCTGCTGACTTTGATCTTTAAGTTGTTGAGTGGTGGCCTCCACGTCCTCTGCCTCTTCCTTGAAGTTGACTCTCTTGATGATGATGATTTTGTTGTTGGTTCCCACGATCATTATTGTTTCTACCTCCTCTACCTCGACCTCTGCCTCTTCCTTGTCCTCTATCAGCTCTACTGGGTGCATAGTGATTTTCTGATAAGGCCTTCAATGCTTGTTCTTCATTTTCCTGTTGGTTAATTTTTTGCTCATTAACCAACAAAGAACTTTGTAATTCATCAATTGATAGTAAACTAACATCATTAGCTTTTTCTATAGCACAGACAACAAAATTAAATTTTGGTGTCAAGGATCGAAGAATCTTCTCAACAATGAGAACATCCTCTGTCTTGTCGCCATGGATCTCCATCTTGTTAACAATTGCCATCATTCTTGAAAAATAGTCTATAACTGATTCTCCTGACTTCATTTGAAGCATTTTGAACTCCGAATGAAGTGCTTGAAGCTTCTGCTTCTTAGCCTTTGTTGTACCTTGGTACTTCTTCTTCATGGAATCACAAATATGCCTGGCAGTTTCCTTGCAAAGAATGGTTTCCAAGATTGAGCAATCAATAGCTTGGAAGAGATAATTCTTTGCTTTAAGATCCTTTTACTTCAGTCCTTGAAGCTCTTTCTTTTGTGTATCTGTCAGCACAACACCTGTTGCTGTTTCTGCTACTCCAAAAACAACAACCGTCCAATATTGTTTGGACCTTAAGAAGTTCTTCATGAGCATGCTCCAATGATCATAGTGATCATCAAAGCGTGGAATGGTTGGTTGTACATAATAACAGTAGGAAGCAAAGGATATAGAGAAAGTAGAGGATAAACTTTTCTATTTTTCATTGATAAACAAACAGCCTATAAATATGCTAATACATAACTGAAAGCAACATGAAAATAGGAACTATCCGACGTTCAAAACAAACTCCTATTGACTATGTAAAAACAGACAGCTATTGACTAGATAAACAGAAACAAACTTACTGACACTCCTAAAGACTAGGACAACCCAGGACAACCCAAACATGGAAATTACTAATTTCCTCAACATGCGTGCACTAATATATTAGTCATGACTATAACATCTTGAAGCATAAGTGACCTAGCAAGGCCCAATTGAGATTACAACAAATTTCCAAAAATTCTATTTGGTCACGTGATTATGATTAAAACACCGGATTACACAATTACCTATACACCACGCATATTGGGTAATTTTAAGTTCTTTTACTATACTAGAACTTGGGCTATCAAGTTAGTATTTGTTTCAATGCAAGTGGACACGCTTTCAATTACAGAAGTGCAGTTATATAGAATTAGTGTATGCATCCATTGGACAACATGGCACTTTATTATTTCAAGTGACAAAACCAAGGATACAAAACCTATTTCTAAAATCAGTTGAAGTTAGAGGGGTGGTTTTATCATTTTTCGACCAAGTATTCGAATGACTACCCTATTTGGACCTTCTTCACGTCCATGACGTCATAGATAACACTTTGTCATTATGAAAAAAACGTAATTTTTTACAATGAGTTTTTGTGAGATTCACACACCTCCCTCCCCGGAGGTTCGTCCAGTCCATCAACATTCAGGTTAGAGGAGCTTATCTTGGCCGAAGCTTCATTGCAGCATTGTGGTGACAGGGGCGGCCGAAGGTCAAGCGGCGCCTAGACAAAATTTTCATATGCGGTCTTATTAATATATTGTTTATTGCTATATTTTATTTTTAATTATTATAATTTTTTTATGTTTTTAAAAATTTAAAATATTGATCAAGTTTTTATACTCCAGTTTTGACAATAATTTTTTTTAATAGATAATATTGTTAATTCATTCAATCTTAGTTGATGGTAAATAAAATTTTATCAATTTAAGTTTTAAACAAGTAATTTAATAATAGAATATGTAAGCAAATAATAATTTTAAGATAACAAGGAATCATTCTTTACCCATGAGTAATGTGCATGCATGAAGTACACAACTTTAATAACATAGACAATTTAAGTATAAATTATTTGAACTAAAAATTTATATTAAGACAAAAAATGAACCAATTTTATAGATTTTTACCAGAAGAAATAATGAATATAAATTTTCTATGTGAGTGAGTGAAATACAACTATGAACATACGCAAAATATTTAAAAAAATTTAAATCAAATCTCACACAAAGGAGTAATTTTAGACCCAAAAAAATTAGATATTAATTTGAACTATTAAAATTTGAGCCCGAAAAATTTAAATCATATCTAAAATATAAAAAATAAAAATAAGAAGGACTATACTAAAGTGGTAAATTTTATGGAGGCCTCTAAAATTTGGGTTTAACCTAGTAGGGAGTAATTTTGACCTAATAAAATTAGATATTGATTTGAACTAATAAAANCGGCACAAAAAACATTAGTGATAGTGTGGGAGGAATTTCCTTTGGTTTGGATTGTTACCTTTCCTTTTCTCATAACAGAAATTGTGGAGTTGTCACCGAACTTAACAGAGCTGCAAAAGGATTCATCCAAGTTAGAAAATGCCTCCTTCTCTCCACTCATGTGGTTGCTGTAGCCAATGTCTAAATACCACATGTTTTGTTGAGTTTCTTCTTTCACATGACACACCATCAAAAGAGACACCTCTTCTTCATTTTCTGCAAAGTTAGTTTGATCTCCACTTTGTTTATTCAAATCAATTTGACATTCTGATTTACCTATGACATCTGAAACATTCAACATTGGACTTGTCTGCTGACTTTGATCTTTAAGTTGTTGAGTGGTGGCCTCCACGTCCTCTGCCTCTTCCTTGAAGTTGACTCTCTTGATGATGATGATTTTGTTGTTGGTTCCCACGATCATTATTGTTTCTACCTCCTCTACCTCGACCTCTGCCTCTTCCTTGTCCTCTATCAGCTCTACTGGGTGCATAGTGATTTTCTGATAAGGCCTTCAATGCTTGTTCTTCATTTTCCTGTTGGTTAATTTTTTGCTCATTAACCAACAAAGAACTTTGTAATTCATCAATTGATAGTAAACTAACATCATTAGCTTTTTCTATAGCACAGACAACAAAATTAAATTTTGGTGTCAAGGATCGAAGAATCTTCTCAACAATGAGAACATCCTCTGTCTTGTCGCCATGGATCTCCATCTTGTTAACAATTGCCATCATTCTTGAAAAATAGTCTATAACTGATTCTCCTGACTTCATTTGAAGCATTTTGAGCTCCGAATGAAGTGCTTGAAGCTTCTGCCTCTTAGCCTTTGTTGTACCTTGGTACTTCTTCTTCATGGAATCACAAATATGCCTGGCAGTTTCCTTGCAAAGAATGGTTTCCAAGATTGAGCAATCAATAGCTTGGAAGAGATAATTCTTTGCTTTAAGATCCTTTTACTTCAGCCCTTGAAGCTCTTTCTTTTGTGTATCTGTCAGCACAACACCTGTTGCTGTTTCTGCTACTCCAAAAACAACAACCGTCCAATATTGTTTGGACCTTAAGAAGTTCTTCATGAGCATGCTCCAATGATCATAGTGATCATCAAAGCGTGGAATGGTTGGTTGTACATAATAACAGTAGGAAGCAAAGGATATAGAGAAAGTAGAGGATAAACTTTTCTATTTTTCATTGATAAACAAACAGCCTATAAATATGCTAATACATAACTGAAAGCAACATGAAAATAGGAACTATCCGACGTTCAAAACAAACTCCAATTGACTATGTAAAAACAGACAGCTATTGACTAGATAAACAGAAACAAACTTACTGACACTCCTAAAGACTAGGACAACCCAGGACAACCCAACACATGGAAATTACTAATTTCCTCAACATACGTGCACTAATATATTAGTCATGGCTATAACATCTTGAAGCATAAGTGACCTAGCAAGGCCCAATTGAGATTACAACAAATTTCCAAAAATTCTATTTGGTCACGTGATTATGATTAAAACACCGGATTACACAATTACCTATACACCACGCATATTGGGTAATTTTAAGTTCTTTTACTATACTAGAACTTGGGCTATCAAGTTAGTATTTGTTTCAATGCAAGTGGACGTTTTCAATTACAGAAGTGCAGTTATATAGAATTAGTGTATGCATCCATTGGACAACATGGCACTTTATTATTTCAAGTGACAAAACCAAGGATACAAAACCTATTTCTAAAATCAGTTGAAGTTAGAGGGGTGGTTTTATCATTTTTCGACCAAGTATTCGAATGACTACCCTATTTGGACCTTCTTCACGTCCATGACGTCATAGATAACACTTTGTCATTATGAAAAAAACGTAATTTTTTACTATGAGTTTTTGTGAGATTCACACACCTCCCTCCCCGGAGGTTCGTCCAGTCCATCAACATTCAGGTTAGAGGAGCTTATCTTGGCCGAAGCTTCATTGCAGCATTGTGGTGACAGGGGCGGCCGAAGGTCAAGCGGCGCCTAGACAAAATTTTCATATGCGGTCTTATTAATATATTGTTTATTGCTATATTTTATTTTTAATTATTATAATTTTTTTATGTTTTTAAAAATTTAAAATATTGATCAAGTTTTTATACTCCAGTTTTGACAATAATTTTTTTTAATAGATAATATTGTTAATTCATTCAATCTTAGTTGATGGTAAATAAAATTTTATCAATTTAAGTTTTAAACAAGTAATTTAATAATAGAATATGTAAGCAAATAATAATTTTAAGATAACAAGGAATCATTCNTTGGGTCAAACACTTGTAGGTAATTTTTATTGTAATTAAAAAAGAGTGAAATGAGATCTCATATATTAGATTTTTCTTTTATGTAACTAATAGCAAATCGTCCATCATAAATTTAATGGGACTTGTGTTTAGAAGTAGAAAAAAATTAATATTCAATTATCAATTAATTTTGATTTCTAAAAAAACTTACAATTAGTTCGATGAAAATATAATTCATCAATGTGACACAGTGCTACACGAAGAACACAAGGAATCACCGTTTCCTAGTGGAAAATGCATAGTGCAAAGAAAACAAACACTGTGAATTCATAGAGAAACAAGAGAAAAACTCAAAATATTACTATTTTTTAAATTTGAATGTTTCAAATGGATACATGAGGAAGGCCTTTTATATAGGTTCAAGAAATGCTCTTATCATCTTTCACTTATCAGATTTAATCCATCCTCCAAATACTTACACTGAGACATATACCATCTCCCAATTAGACTAAAGTTGGATATATATGTTAGGCCCGTTAACTTTTGGGCTTATTAGCATATTGAATCNCACATGGAAATTACTAATTTCCTCAACATACGTGCACTAATATATTAGTCATGGCTATAACATCTTGAAGCATAAGTGACCTAGCAAGGCCCAATTGAGATTACAACAAATTTCCAAAAATTCTATTTGGTCACGTGATTATGATTAAAACACCGGATTACACAATTACCTATACACCACGCATATTGGGTAATTTTAAGTTCTTTTACTATACTAGAACTTGGGCTATCAAGTTAGTATTTGTTTCAATGCAAGTGGACGTTTTCAATTACAGAAGTGCAGTTATATAGAATTAGTGTATGCATCCATTGGACAACATNGTTTTCAATTACAGAAGTGCAGTTATATAGAATTAGTGTATGCATCCATTGGACAACATGGCACTTTATTATTTCAAGTGACAAAACCAAGGATACAAAACCTATTTCTAAAATCAGTTGAAGTTAGAGGGGTGGTTTTATCATTTTTCGACCAAGTATTCGAATGACTACCCTATTTGGACCTTCTTCACGTCCATGACGTCATAGATAACACTTTGTCATTATGAAAAAAACGTAATTTTTTACAATGAGTTTTTGTGAGATTCACACACCTCCCTCCCCGGAGGTTCGTCCAGTCCATCAACATTCAGGTTAGAGGAGCTTATCATGGCCGAAGCTTCATTGCAGCATTGTGGTGACAGGGGCGGCCGAAGGTCAAGCGGCGCCTAGACAAAATTTTCATATGCGGTCTTATTAATATATTGTTTATTGCTATATTTTATTTTTAATTATTATAATTTTTTTATGTTTTTAAAAATTTAAAATATTGATCAAGTTTTTATACTCCAGTTTTGACAATAATTTTTTTTAATAGATAATATTGTTAATTCATTCAATCTTAGTTGATGGTAAATAAAATTTTATCAATTTAAGTTTTAAACAAGTAATTTAATAATAGAATATGTAAGCAAATAATAATTTTAAGATAACAAGGAATCATTCTTTACCCATGAGTAATGTGCATGCATGAAGTACACAACTTTAATAACATAGACAATTTAAGTATAAATTATTTGAACTAAAAATTTATATTAAGACAAAAAATGAACCAATTTTATAGATTTTTACCAGAAGAAATAATGAATATAAATTTTCTATGTGAGTGAGTGAAATACAACTATGAACATACGCAAAATATTTAAAAAAATTTAAATCAAATCTCACACAAAGGAGTAATTTTAGACCCAAAAAAATTAGATATTAATTTGAACTATTAAAATTTGAGCCCGAAAAATTTAAATCATATCTAAAATATAAAAAATAAAAATAAGAAGGACTATACTAAAGTGGTAAATTTTATGGAGGCCTCTAAAATTTGGGTTTAACTTAGTAGGGAGTAATTTTGACCTAATAAAATTAGATATTGATTTGAACTAATAAAATTTGGGCCTTAAAAATTTTAATCATATCTAAAATATAAAATAAAACAGAAAAAATTAGGCCCATTATACTAAATTGATAAATATTACGGACCCTCTAAAATTTGGGATCATAAACAAGCAATTTAGTTGCTTAAAGGTTGGCTGCCCCTGTCTGGTGAGAGGAGAGTTGTTTGATAGCTACGCTGTTCTTCAGAAAACCCATTAATGGGTATGCCCCTAGCGGTTGGCAGCTCATGAGTATAGTTTGGTCCTTTTGCATTAAGAGCCCTGAGCAGAAGCATTTACACCTTCCTTGTGTTCAACACTAGCATCATAGACATTAATGCTAGATGTTTCCCTAGTACTTGTAAGCTCCATGGAAATTGGAAAGGTACGTCAAAAACTACGACAATGAATGAAAACCCAAGAGAGCAACAAAATAGAGATGTAGGATCTTAAGATAATATAAAAAACTCAAAAATCTCACACACAAATTAATTAATCAAGAAAAAAATATCAAAGAAGAAGAAGAAAAAGACAACTTACGACATGTATTTTCTTTGGTGTCAAAGGTTACTGCCACCCGACGGATTTTTTTACTCAATGGATTAAAACCCAACTAGTCTGTCACACAAAACAAAAGACTAATGAATGACTTTAATGAATAAAACAATTCTAATCCTATTCTTCTTTTGATAAAACACATCAAAGCTAACTAGTTTGGGTCAAACACTTGTAGGTAATTTTTATTGTAATTAAAAAAGAGTGAAATGAGATCTCATATATTAGATTTTTCTTTTATGTAACTAATAGCAAATCGTCCATCATAAATTTAATGGGACTTGTGTTTAGAAGTAGAAAAAAATTAATATTCAATTATCAATTAATTTTGATTTCTAAAAAAACTTACAATTAGTTCGATGAAAATATAATTCATCAATGTGACACAGTGCTACACGAAGAACACAAGGAATCACCGTTTCCTAGTGGAAAATGCATAGTGCAAAGAAAACAAACACTGTGAATTCATAGAAAAACAAGAGAAAAACTCAAAATATTACTATTTTTTAAATTTGAATGTTTCAAATGGATACATGAGGAAGGCCTTTTATATAGGTTCAAGAAATGCTCTTATCATCTTTCACTTATCAGATTTAATCCATCCTCCAAATACTTACACTGAGACATATACCATCTCCCAATTAGACTAAAGTTGGATATATATGTTAGGCCCGTTAACTTTTGGGCTTATTAGCATATTGAATCAAGATCAAAATATATTTAAACCTGAAATTTGTTCTACATCACAATGCCAAAGGAAAATATATTTTTCGAAGGTAAAAACTGTATTGAAAAGAAGCTTTATAGGAGCAAACCAGTCGAACAAACCAAATGTTGTCCATGTTAAAAATAGTATACTAGATAATACTTTGTTGTTAAGTGTATCTAATTGTCTTGGGAACACAAGTGGCTATGTCTTGGATTTTGTTATGTGGTTAATGGTCTAGAAAAGTGAGTGGTCAAGATGTATCTTGCAACCTAATGTATGTTGAAAATATGGAACACATGAATGAAAAAAATTATTCCTAAAAGACTAAGTTACATTGTCTTTGTTTTATCTATCACAAACATACAAAGGCTAAAATTATAGCNTTGGCCGAAGCTTCATTGCAGCATTGTGGTGACAGGGGCGGCCGAAGGTCAAGCGGCGCCTGGACAAAATTTTCATATGCGGTCTTATTAATATATTGTTTATTGCTATATTTTATTTTNTACAAAGGCTAAAATTATAGCCAACATAAGTGGTATCAGAGCTAGTTTGATGCTAACTAGCTGGGTGTGAAATTTTTCGTTGGATAAACAAAGTCCTCGGATCGAAATGGCAAGCGGAATCAACATGTCTACCGGTGCACAACAACCTCCTTTTCTCGTCTTTGATGGTGAAAATTATGATTATTGGTGTGTCAAGATGAAAATGATATTTCTCTCTTATGATCTTTGGGATTTGATTGAAAGTGGATATGAAGATCCAACCGAAGAGATGGCAACATAGATGACAATGGCTCAAAGGAACCAAATAAAGGAAAACAAGAAAAAGGATATAAAGGCTCTTCACCTGATTCAACAAGGAGTAACGGATATAATTTTTCCAAGAATTATCAATGCTACAAAATCAAAGGAAGCATGAAACACTTTACAAGATAAGTATCTTGGTACTACGAAGGTAAAAGCCGTGAAACTACAATCTTTGATAAGAGATTTTGAGAATAGTAGAATGAAAGAGAATGAATCCTTAAATGATTTCTTCTCTAGACTTATGAAAATTGTAAATCAAAGTAAAACTTATGAAGACCAATTTTTGGACTCAAGAATTGTTGAGAAAATTTTGATTAGTTTGCCGAAAAAATATGATTCGATTGTTTCCGTCATTGAAGAAATCAAGGATATTTCTTCTTTGGGTGTTCAAGAATTATGAGGTTCTATTAAAGCATTTGAGCAAAGGTTGAGTAGGCACGCCGAAAAATTTGTTGAGAGTGTTTTTCAATCCAAGCTTAATGTTAACTTCAAAAGTCATGAATCATCGAGTTCCAATCAATCTAAAGGTGAATCTTTTAGAGGGAGAATTTTTGGAAGAGGAAAAGGAAGTGGAAGAAATTCAAGAGGGAGAGGAAGAGGAAGAGGAAATTTTAAAAGAAGATCAAATGAAAAATCCACTCAACAAAAGTGTGGAATTTGTAAAAGATCAAATCATGTTGATAAAGATTGTTGGTTTCGTGGAAAGCCTCAATGTTTTAATTGCAAATAGTTTGGTCATTTGCAAAAAGATTGCTGGTTCAAAAATAATCAAGTTAATTTTTTCAAAGAGCAAGAAAGTAGTGGAAACATGTTCTATGCTTGTCAAGCAAATATCCGGGCAAAGGAATGATGTATGATATCTTGATAGTGATTGTAGTAACCATATGACCAGTGATGATAATATTTTTGTGAACATGGACACCAGTTCTAATTCTCAAGTAAGGATGAGAAATGGTGTCATGGTTCAAGCAAAAGGCAAAGGAACCATTGTTATTGAAACAAAGAAAGGAACAAAATACATCGAAGATATTTTGTTAGTATCGGACTTGAAATAAAATTTGTTGAGTGTTGGTCAACTTGTAGAGCATGGGTACTCCATGGTGTTTGAGGACAACTCTTGCATAATCTATGATTGTGGGAAGAAAAAGCAATTTATAGCAAAAATTGAGATGAAGAAAAAAAGAAATTTTTCTCTCATTTTTCGATATTCAAACAATGTTTCTTTGAAGATGGAAGTTGTTGATGATTCTTGGCTTTGGTATAGAAGATTTGGGCACTTGAACTTTCAAAGCTTGAAGATCCTACAACAAATGAACATAATTTATGGATTTCCACCTATACAAGAACTTAAGGAAGTTTGTGAAGGATGTGCACTTAGAAATCATCATTGAGATACTTTTCCAAAAGAAAAAGTTTGGAGAGCCAAATAACTGTTGGAGCTTATTCACACCGATGTATGGGGACCATCAAGAACACTTTCTCATGGAGATAACAAATACTTCATAATCTTTGTTGACGAATTTTCAAGAATGACTTGAGTTTTTTTTATGAGACAAAAATCTAAAGTTTTTCAAATATTTAAGAAGTTCCAAAAATTTGTTGAAAGACAAAGTGGATACTAAATTAAGTTGTTAAGAAGTGATAGAGGTAGTGAGTACAACTCTAATGAATTTAATAAATTTTGTGAAGATATTGGTATGGAAAGGCAATTGACGGTTGGGTATATTTCACAACAAAATGGAGTGGCCGAAAGAAATAATAAAATTATTGTTGAGATGGCTAAATCGATGGTTTATAAGAAGGATTTACCTAAATTATTTTGGGCCAAAGCAGTATACATGGTGGTTTACTTGATAAATAGATGTCCACCAAAAGCTTTGGAAAACCAAACTCCAATTGAAGCTTGGTATGGAAGGAAGCCGTCGGTGAATCACTTAAAGGTCTTTAGGTGCATTTGTTTTGCACATGTTCCTAAAGAAGTGAGGTACAAGTTTGATGAAAGTAGTGAAAAATGTATTTTTGTGGGTTATAGCTCTAAATCAAAGGGTTATAGACTCTTTAGTTTGAAGAGAAACAAAGTGATTATTTGTAGAGATGTTATCTTTAATGAGAAGTACTCTTGGAATTGAAAATAAAAGAATGTTCAAAATCAAGTGATTGTAAAAAAATGAAGATTATGGAAGCTTTGAGGTTGAAAATGAAAATGAAGAAGTTGAAGTTCCACCACAAAATGTCTCCAACACCCAACTCCCATCATCTCCTTCTACTTCTTCAAGTTCAAGCACTTTATCTCCAAGTTCAACTCCAAGGAAAATGAGAAGTTTTAGTGATGTGTATGCTAGATGTAATTTTTGTGTGGTTGAACCCAAAAGTTTTGAAGAAGCAATCAAAGAAGATGCTTGGAAGAAAGCAATAGAAGATGAAATTCGGGTGATTGGGAAAAAATAGCACTTGATTGGTGGAAAGCCAAAGAATAAAGAGATCATTGGGGTGAAGTGGATTTACAAAACGAAGCTTAATCCGGATGGTTCAATTCGAAAAAATAAAGTAAAGGGGTATTCACAACAATCCGATGTCGATTATCAAGAGACTTTTGCTCCGGTTGCTTGACTTGATACAATAAGGCTTCTTATTGCTCTTGCTTCACAAAGGGGCTAGTTTCTTCATCAATTAGATGTAAAATCAGCATTCTTGAATGGTGTGTTAAAAGAAGAAGTTTATGTACAGCAACCTCAAGGTTTTGCAGTTAACGGTGAAGAAGGAAAAGTGTACAAGCTAAAAAGGCTTTGTACGGACTGAAACATGCGTCTCGAGCATGGTATAGTGAGATTGATTCCTATTTCAATGCAAAGGGATTTCAAAGGAGTAAAAGTGAGCCAACATTGTACATCAAAATGCAAGGTAATATCGGTATTCTCATTGTGTCTCATTATGTTGATGACTTGGTTTTTACCGGGAATGACCAATTAATGATTGAAGATTTTAAAAGTGAGATGATGAAAAGATATGAAATGAGTGACTTGGGACTTCTACATTACTTCTTGGGCATTGAAATTTATCAACAAAAAGATGGAGTTTTTATTTGCCAAAGGACGTATGCAAAAACTCTTCTTGAAAAATTTAGAAAGAGAAATTGCAAATCGGTGGCTACACCTTTGGTTGTGAATGAAAAGTTGTTTAAAGATGATGGAGTTAAAGAAGTTGAAGCATCTTTTTATAGAAGCTTGGTTGGAAGTCTTTTATACTTGACAGCTACAAGGCCGAACATCATGTATGTTACAAGTTTGTTATCTCGGTTTATATACAAACCAAGCCAAATTCATATTGGGACAGCAAAGAGAGTGTTGAGATATATTCAAGGAACACTTGATTTTGAGATTATGTTTGGAAGAAAAGTTGATGTCAAGTTACTTGGATTTTGTGATAGTGATTGAGCCGGAAACATTGACGATATGAGGAGTACTTCGGGCTATGCATTTTCACTTGGTTCTGGTGTGATTTCATGGGTGTCAAAGAAGCAACAAAGTGTGACATAATAATCAGCTGAAGCTGAATATATTTCAGCATCATTGGCTACCTCTCAAGCAATTTATTGGTTGAGAAGAATCATGGAAGATATTGGTGAAAAGTAAAATGAAGCAACTCCAATTTTGTGCGATAATAAATCAGTTATCGCTATGACAAAAAATCTCGTCTATCATAGCCGAACTAAGCACATTGCAATCAAACATTACTTTATTCGAGAAGCCGTGGAAGATGAATAGATTCAAGTCAAATATTGCAAGATTGAAGATAAAATTGCGGATATTTTTACCAAAGCACCTCCTAAAGATAAGTTCAAGTTTCTAAGAGACATATTGGGAATACAACAACAAAGCATTAAGGGGGAGTGTTAAAAATAATATACTAGATAATACTTTGTTGTTAAGTGTATCTAGTTGTCTTGAGAACACAAGTGGTTATATCTTGAGTTTTGTTATGTGGTTAATGGTCTAGGAAAGTGAGTAGTCAAGATGTATCTTGCAACCTATATGTATGTTGAAAATATGGAACACATGAATGAAAAAAATTATTCCAAAAAGACTAAGTTACATTGTCTTTGTTTTATCTATCACAAACATACAAAGGCTAAAATTATAGCCAACAGTCCATCAAAGAAAACAAAAAAGAACTAGGAACAGAATTCAGCGGGAAGTATAGAAAATAATCAGTACTTCCCAAAGAATCTAAGTCCTAAGTTTATAAAAGATTACAATAAACAAAAAAGAAATCATGCTAAGCAGCAGTGAGCGAGATCCCATAATTGTAGCCTCCTAAGATTCTGAGAGAAATTCTTGAATTTTGTAGATATGAGCCTGTCTTTGATTGCTTGTTTGATAATTTGAGCTAAGGAATAGCAATCCCTGAATTGGTTGGGAAAAAACTCTGAAGTTCCTCTCAATCTATATATGAAAAGGTATTTTCATCACTCGCTTTAACCAACTATGAATTGAAAGGTTTGTTTCCTTTCGTCAGAATAAACATGTTCCTACTCATAACCCTGCTATTAGCTTCTCATCAAATCCCAACATCCGTCTTATTCTATCGGCCTTATAACTCCTCATTTTTGTCTTACTTAGTCCTACTATGAAGGGCTTATATTGGACACAAAGGTCCCTTAATGTCGATACTATCAATGGGGACCTTAACCCTTGACAGTTCCGAGATATTAGCCTTTTTTTTTTGGGGGCGGGAATGGATAGGCCCGCCTCCTCCACCAGATTTATGTCACCCACCTTGGTGTCCTGCCTTTTCTTCCTCACACTTTTAGTCTTCCATTTCCTTTGAGTTTGACTTACCTATCCGCCTTGGTTTGCCATCCTGGTACCCAGCGACGTCTGTAAACAATTTGAGACGTAAAACAATATTTATACTTAAGGCCTTGTATGTTTAAGTATTAAAATTTTGTATTTAAAATTAATTTTTCTTGCCTTCTGAATTACAAAAGTACTAATTAAGTTTTTATATTCAAGTTTGCTATCATATATTTTTTCGATTGATAGTGATGATACCAAAAATAAGTTAAGGTTAAAGTCGGATCGATCCAATATTATCAAAATCAGACCGGATCGGCCGGTCGGACCGATTCAACCGTGAACCGGGACCCCAACCAGTCCGGTTCCGTAGTTGAACCGCCTAAGGAAGCGAACTAGTAGAAAATCGAAAAATCGGTCTATTTTTAACAAAAACTGTGAACCAGCGGTTTTATGAAAATTGGACGGTTTAATGTTCATTTAAAAAATAAATTGCATAAATGAATTAAATCTACAGTTTTTTGTCCTAAATCAATATTTTGGTTTTTTTTGGCCCTAAATCAGTCCTTAAAGCAGTAAATCGCAGTCACAGAAGGCACCACCACCATTACTAGGCTCCAGCAGTCTAGCGACTAGGGAGTCTTTGACTACGATCGTCGATCAGCCACTGCTCTAGCGAACAAGCCCTAGCGAGTCAGCGACCAAGCGACCGACGAGAAACTCCAGCTGCTGCGATCAGTGAACTCAGGCGACCGACGATCAGTGAACTCCAGCGGCTGCGATTAATGTTTACTGCTTCTACCAGACTGTAAATAAAAAATGGTCTGTGCTTCCATCATACTGGATTTCATTGGTTTTGACTCTTAACTCTTGTTTTTGCTATTATATGGTATGTGCTTCTATCACACGTTGTCTTCATCCATACTGCATATATGATTGTAAACTTCATTAATTTTATGACAAATTCTATGTATTTTAGACATATTTTATATTTTTTAGCTAAATTATTATGTTTTATAATTATATGTATACATATATATATTTTTCTTTCTTATTATAATACCGATCTGACCAGTGACCCATTAGTTGAACCAGTGAACCATTGACCCAGTCCTCTAACCGGTTCGATGACCGATCCGGTTCTGATAACATTGGACCGATCAGTTCAGACATCTAAGTTCAAACCCTATAACTCACGATTATTTGCTCAGGGTGCACAGGTCGGGAATCCCCAGCAACAAGACCTCCGTGCACGCGATGACAGTGATAGTTAACAACTTTCCTGAAGGCCACGTCATGACAAGAGAATGAAATCATAATGGCTAAAAAATTTTGCGCATGGGTTGCAACAGTCTCAAGGGAAAACACGTTGATTACGCCAGGAGGACATTGGTTATAGGAGAATCGCAAAGATCACACAGGGCAACTGTACACTATTAATAGGGGATGAATCCCTCGCATTTATAATCACGGAATCATCTGTGCATCTACTTTATGTAATCTTCTTTCTCTCAATTAATCAAGCTTTTGAGCTGATGAACTACTATAAATTCCATGTTTACTCATCTTCTGACATCTGATTGAATCGATAACTCAGCTCCCAAGGACCTAGCAAATAATTCACCTCTTTTCAGCTGTACAGAACACACTATCCGATTTTAATTTACCTAATCTTTCTTCTCATATACTCAATCGTAAATAAGATTTCATTAATTTTAATTTTTTTAAAAAATTAAATATGAAAGCAACTGTTATAGGAATTGTTGCCAATATATTGTAAAAAATACATGCATATGAAAAGAATCTAATCTTTTTATAAAAGAACAATAGAACCTAACGTCATTTGTTTTGTTGTTGCACATAGTATCCAAGAGAGAAGGAGAGCTCAGGTCAAAGATACGTTTCTTGGGTGTTAGCTGACTTGGCTTTACCGGAGTTCACACACACACACATACACGCATATATATATATATATATATATATATATATATATATATATATAGAGAGAGAGAGAGAGAGAGAGAGAGAGAGAGAGAGAGAGAGAGAGGAGTTGTTAAGAATGAGTGTGCCTTGAGTTGATCATTTTGCTTTACTGTTAGGTATTTTTTTTTTTTTAACTTTAGATTTGCTGGATTTTTAATGTTTGGGTTGAATTATAGGCCCAAGTGATTGAACTTAAAACTTTTTTTTATTAGACTTTTGTTTTCGTAAGGCTTTTTTATAGGGTTTAAAGTTTTTATGGATTTAAGTTTTTCACATTAGTTATTTATGGTACTTAAAATTGTGTCTTCCTCATGGGACCTAAATTTCACACTTTTTTTACCTTCACTTCACTGTTGGGCCGGCGCTGCTGGTGCCTTACACTTACTGTTATTTTTTTTTTACTCCTTCCTATTGTTCAAAATATTCATCTCATTTTCCTTATTTTTTTTCCTCGATATGTTAATCTAGTATCCAGGCATTGAAATTTTACAGAGAGAATACTAAGTATTTGTGGCACCTCCTAATTTATTTTCAAACTCAATAATCTGACAAATGTTGTTGGAAGGCTCAACTCTGTCAGTGCTCTTCCTCGGACAAAGTTCTCGTTATAAGCTATTTCTCCTTTACCCATCATGTTAAGCTTTTTCCTCCCTCGTCCCTATTTCTTCATCAATGAAATTTTGGTTTAGTTAGTCTCTATTGTGTCTTGGGTTTCTGATAGTATTGGGTTGCTCCAATGTTCTTCTTCGTCACATTCTTCCACCAAGTAACACTGTTGGGCCTTTTTGTTATACCCACATAATTTTTTCAGCCTAGCATAAGGGAATTTTTCATATTTTATTTAGGGTGCAACTTGGATGGGTTGAGTGGGTTGAGAAGTCAACCATAACCCAACTCTAAGTATATAATCTTCAACTCTAATTCTAACCTTAACCCTAACCCTATCACAACCCGAGATATTCAATTCGAGTACTGCCCGAGTTTAATTCGGGCAGGCTCGGATTTAATTCGGGCAGACTCAGGTTTAATTCGGATTGGATTGAGTTACTTAATTCGGATTATTTTTTGAAGTATAGATTTGATATTTTCAAGTGTAGATTTAATTTTTTTCAAGTGATTTGAAATGAAAAGCAAGACGCAGATGAAAAAAGAGGGAGCGAGAGAGAGAGAGGCTGAGAGTCTGAGACGACTCAGACGAGAGACGATTAAGAGAGGGAGGCTGAGAGAATGAGGTTGAGAGTCTGAGACCAGATATGAGAGATGAGTGAGAGAGGGATTTGAGAGTGATGTAGGCGCAAGGGTGAAGATTTGAAGTGAAGTAAAAGTCTGAACTCTGAAGAGTGAACATAAATACTAATTCTAATTAAATATATTTATATATATTCGGGTTGAACCCGACAACCCAATGTTAGAATTCAATTTGGATTGTAGTTTTTTTGCCTAGGCTAACCAAGTATTAAAAATTCTTACTCAAATACATTTTTTTTAGAATTGAATTTGAGTTAGCCCCTAATTTTATTTTCTTCTTTTTCTACTACCCAACACTTATATTGTGTATTGTCACATACTAAATAAAATTATGTATTATTTTAATGCAATGTTTAATCTTATTTTTTTTATCTATTTGTATTATATTAAACCATATTATTTTATTTAATCTATCAATTTTTAATATAGCAACCAGACAAACGCATAAATAAATAAATATATATATTGTGTGTGACTTGTATTTCAAGTTTCAATTGAATTTTATTAGAGATTTTTTCATGGGCACCCGCTAGTTTAATTAGTATGTCTTTGTTTTATATATAAATTCAATGACCCGTTGTTATCATTATCATGGAAGTCTAATGCTAGCAAGGGTATTTGTTTCTGCCACAAATTGGAGAGCTCATGTTTTTGGTCCAACGCGTCAAGGACTTTGGGGATAAAGGCTTTTGACTTGTTGAAGCTTGTTCCTTTCACCATTATCATGGCTGTCTTTTTTGTCCAACACGTCGTGGACTTTGGGTAAAAAGGTTTTTGACTTTTCAAAGCTAAGATTGACTTTTTTGGTAGTATTATTTTTCTTGTGGTGTTGATTCATAATGCCCTTAGATTGTTTGTGAAATCTTGAGAAAGTATTGGGCTTCTTACAATTTGATGTGAAGTAGTATAAGAAAAAAGGACTGCACAGTTTGATAATGTTTTCAATAATTTGGAGAATNAATGAAAAAAATTATTCCAAAAAGACTAAGTTACATTGTCTTTGTTTTATCTATCACAAACATACAAAGGCTAAAATTATAGCCAACAGTCCATCAAAGAAAACAAAAAAGAACTAGGAACAGAATTCAGCGGGAAGTATAGAAAATAATCAGTACTTCCCAAAGAATCTAAGTCCTAAGTTTATAAAAGATTACAATAAACAAAAAAGAAATCATGCTAAGCAGCAGTGAGCGAGATCCCATAATTGTAGCCTCCTAAGATTCTGAGAGAAATTCTTGAATTTTGTAGATATGAGCCTGTCTTTGATTGCTTGTTTGATAATTTGAGCTAAGGAATAGCAATCCCTGAATTGGTTGGGAAAAAACTCTGAAGTTCCTCTCAATCTATATATGAAAAGGTATTTTCATCACTCGCTTTAACCAACTATGAATTGAAAGGTTTGTTTCCTTTCGTCAGAATAAACATGTTCCTACTCATAACCCTGCTATTAGCTTCTCATCAAATCCCAACATCCGTCTTATTCTATCGGCCTTATAACTCCTCATTTTTGTCTTACTTAGTCCTACTATGAAGGGCTTATATTGGACACAAAGGTCCCTTAATGTCGATACTATCAATGGGGACCTTAACCCTTGACAGTTCCGAGATATTAGCCTTTTTTTTTTGGGGGCGGGAATGGATAGGCCCGCCTCCTCCACCAGATTTATGTCACCCACCTTGGTGTCCTGCCTTTTCTTCCTCACACTTTTAGTCTTCCATTTCCTTTGAGTTTGACTTACCTATCCGCCTTGGTTTGCCATCCTGGTACCCAGCGACGTCTGTAAACAATTTGAGACGTAAAACAATATTTATACTTAAGGCCTTGTATGTTTAAGTATTAAAATTTTGTATTTAAAATTAATTTTTCTTGCCTTCTGAATTACAAAAGTACTAATTAAGTTTTTATATTCAAGTTTGCTATCATATATTTTTTCGATTGATAGTGATGATACCAAAAATAAGTTAAGGTTAAAGTCGGATCGATCCAATATTATCAAAATCAGACCGGATCGGCCGGTCGGACCGATTCAACCGTGAACCGGGACCCCAACCAGTCCGGTTCCGTAGTTGAACCGCCTAAGGAAGCGAACTAGTAGAAAATCGAAAAATCGGTCTATTTTTAACAAAAACTGTGAACCAGCGGTTTTATGAAAATTGGACGGTTTAATGTTCATTTAAAAAATAAATTGCATAAATGAATTAAATCTACAGTTTTTTGTCCTAAATCAATATTTTGGTTTTTTTTGGCCCTAAATCAGTCCTTAAAGCAGTAAATCGCAGTCACAGAAGGCACCACCACCATTACTAGGCTCCAGCAGTCTAGCGACTAGGGAGTCTTTGACTACGATCGTCGATCAGCCACTGCTCTAGCGAACAAGCCCTAGCGAGTCAGCGACCAAGCGACCGACGAGAAACTCCAGCTGCTGCGATCAGTGAACTCAGGCGACCGACGATCAGTGAACTCCAGCGGCTGCGATTAATGTTTACTGCTTCTACCAGACTGTAAATAAAAAATGGTCTGTGCTTCCATCATACTGGATTTCATTGGTTTTGACTCTTAACTCTTGTTTTTGCTATTATATGGTATGTGCTTCTATCACACGTTGTCTTCATCCATACTGCATATATGATTGTAAACTTCATTAATTTTATGACAAATTCTATGTATTTTAGACATATTTTATATTTTTTAGCTAAATTATTATGTTTTATAATTATATGTATACATATATATATTTTTCTTTCTTATTATAATACCGATCTGACCAGTGACCCATTAGTTGAACCAGTGAACCATTGACCCAGTCCTCTAACCGGTTCGATGACCGATCCGGTTCTGATAACATTGGACCGATCAGTTCAGACATCTAAGTTCAAACCCTATAACTCACGATTATTTGCTCAGGGTGCACAGGTCGGGAATCCCCAGCAACAAGACCTCCGTGCACGCGATGACAGTGATAGTTAACAACTTTCCTGAAGGCCACGTCATGACAAGAGAATGAAATCATAATGGCTAAAAAATTTTGCGCATGGGTTGCAACAGTCTCAAGGGAAAACACGTTGATTACGCCAGGAGGACATTGGTTATAGGAGAATCGCAAAGATCACACAGGGCAACTGTACACTATTAATAGGGGATGAATCCCTCGCATTTATAATCACGGAATCATCTGTGCATCTACTTTATGTAATCTTCTTTCTCTCAATTAATCAAGCTTTTGAGCTGATGAACTACTATAAATTCCATGTTTACTCATCTTCTGACATCTGATTGAATCGATAACTCAGCTCCCAAGGACCTAGCAAATAATTCACCTCTTTTCAGCTGTACAGAACACACTATCCGATTTTAATTTACCTAATCTTTCTTCTCATATACTCAATCGTAAATAAGATTTCATTAATTTTAATTTTTTTAAAAAATTAAATATGAAAGCAACTGTTATAGGAATTGTTGCCAATATATTGTAAAAAATACATGCATATGAAAAGAATCTAATCTTTTTATAAAAGAACAATAGAACCTAACGTCATTTGTTTTGTTGTTGCACATAGTATCCAAGAGAGAAGGAGAGCTCAGGTCAAAGATACGTTTCTTGGGTGTTAGCTGACTTGGCTTTACCGGAGTTCACACACACACACATACACGCATATATATATATATATATATATATATATATATATATATATATAGAGAGAGAGAGAGAG
>CAUOFW020005880.1:224686-459612 GCA_963454935.2 Ilex paraguariensis
AAGGCCACATAAACCCCATGCTGAAGCTAGCAAAACTCCTCCATCACAAAGGCTTTCATATCACCTTTGTAAACACCGAGTTCAACCACAGACGCCTCCTGAAATCTGGAGGTCCTGATTCACTCAACGGCCTGTCATCGTTCCGATTCGAAACCATTCCCGATGGGCTTCCTCCATCAGATGATTCAGATCCTGATGCCACCCAAGACATCATCGCTCTTTGTGAGTCCATCACTAACCACGGCTTGGCTCCATTCGGAGACCTCCTTTTCAAACTTAATGAAACCTCGTCGTCAAGGGTACCTCCTGTTACTTGTATAATTTCTGATGCTACCATGACCTTCACACTTGCAGCAGCCGAAGAACTGGGCATCCCTGAAGTTCTCTTCTTCGCCGCCAGTGCTTGTAGCTTCCTCGCTTGCATACAATGTCAGAAACTCATCGAAGAGGGTTATACACCAATCAAAGGTATTAATTAACTACTAACCAACTTCATATGTACATATGCATCGACATCCTTTACATTACACTTTTATTTAATGTTTCTTAATAGTAGGCTTCCTACCACGTATGCCCAAAGGATAAGTTATAAGTAGTAAGTTCTACTGCAATTTTAAAAAATGCTATCGAGAATAGCTTCCAAAAGATGGAAGGTTATCCACCATTAAGAAATCTCCATCTTGTGCATATATAATATACATCACACAATTAAGTGGGTGTGTGTCTCTTTTTCTTACTCATTTTATCGTGGCTCATATGTAGGTCCCTTTAAATACTTACATTGAATGTGATTCAAAAGTAAATCTTGAAGGCATTGTTTCACTAGTTTTATTTTAACATTGGCATTTTAATTTTCTTGATGTGCAGATGCAACTTACTTAACAAATGGATATTTGAAAACTGTCATAGATTGGATATCTAGTATGAAAGGTATACGCTTGAAGGATTTTCCAAGTTTCATAAGAACAACAGACCCAAATGATTTTATTTTGAAATTTATTCTAAGTGAAATTGAAAAGGCTAAAAAGGTCTCTGCGATAATTTTGAACTCATTCGATGAACTGGAGTACGATTTTATTGATGCTCTTTCATCTATTCTTCCTCCAATTTATTCGGTCGGACCATTGCATATTCTCCAAAATCATATCCAAGATAATGATTTGAAGTTTCTTGGTTTAAATCTTTAGAAAGAAGAGTCAGAGTGTCTTCAATGGCTTGACTCGAAAGACCATAAATCCGTGGTGTATGTGAATTTTGGAAGTGACACTGTCATGACACCAAACCAAATGATTGAATTTGCTTGGGGACTAGCTAATAGCAATCAAATCTTTTTGGATAAAAAGATCTGATCTTGTTGCTGGTGATTTGGCTGTTCTTCCACCTGAATTTGTGGAGGAGATAAAAGATAGAGGCCTNTGCAAGTGTATAATTTGACATACCAAATTTCTTTAACAAATCCAAAACATATTTTTCTTGACTTACAAAAATTCCGTTTGAATCTTGAATCACCTGAATTCCAAGAAAATAATGCAAAAGANAGGTGGTGCTCACAAGAAAAAATTCTCGGCCACCCCGCAATTAGAGGATTCTTAACTCACTGTGGGTGGAATTCAAGTCTTGAAAGCATAAGTGCCGGAGTGCCAATGATCTGTTGCCCATTTTTTGCTGATCAACAGACCAATTGTTGGTTTTGCAGCACTCAATGTGGCATTGGCCTGGAGATAGAAAATGATGCTACGAGAAATAAAATTGAGAGCTTTGTGAGAGAGTTGATGAATGGAGAGAGAGGCAAAGAGACGAAGAATAAGACATTGGATTGGAAGAAAAAGGCTGAACAGGCCACNTGTCAATTTTGCTATACCATGCCTTTGGTGCTTGTTTGAGCCCATTGAGTGCCTTCTTTAACTCATACACTTTGTGCTCCTTTCCCTCAATTTCATAACCTTGGGGNCGAAGAATAAGACATTGGATTGGAAGAAAAAGGCTGAACAGGCCACTACAGGTGCAACTTATGTGATTCTGGAGAAAATGATCAACGAAGTGCTTCTTACTCAAAAAAAATAGAATTGTATGTCTTCTCGTCAAGTATTGGGAACATGGTTTGGAGCTTTCACTCATCTCTGACGGTCTTTTCAGATTTGTAAAAAAGGTTGAGATCAAAATTTTTGTCCCTGTGGCAATTTAATAACATATTTAAGAAGCACTAGAAGGGGAAGAAAAGACTCTTTTTAATATTTTTAAATAAATTTTGAGTCTTTTATATCATTCTTCATGAATTTTAATTTTTATAAATGAATATTCAATTACACTATGACCCAATCTAAAGTCTCTTTATGTACACACATGACGAAATTAAGTATTTATTTGATGAAATTGAATTGAACTTTATATATAATTTTCTAAAGTTCAACATAATTGAGATATTCAGACATTCCAATTAGTGGTTAAATTCTTTCAAAATGAGGGATTGAGTGTTTCACCAGTTTCTTTTGGAAGAAAAAAAAAACAAAAAAGATATTAGATATGAGCAGATTTGTAAAAGCTTGCCTTTTTATCATGTTTAATTTTGATATAAATTGCATGAATAAAATTAATTCAATATCAATATCAAAATTTATACATTGAATTTAGATTCAGATTGGCCAAGATTTAATTTGTTGATAGCCGACATATAGGAAGGTTTTAGGATGCAAATTTGTTGAGCGCCTTCCTTGTTCACACCATTTTCTTTGATCCAAGTTCAAAATGTTGTCTCACTACGCATACCAAAATATTTTTGCTCCAAAATCTATTGTTATCAATAGAGGAAACTCAATCGATAGATAGTTTTTAGGCAATTACTAGTGATGGGTTCAATTGTCTTGTTTTAGGACTTTATTGGATGAAATTTCAAACAGTAAGCACACAGAATCGTGAATTAATAAAAAAAAAGAATCTTTTTATTAATTCAATCGAAGGATTTTAGTTACAAAAAGATTGAATTAACAACTTTGATTATAACAATAACTACTTCTTAAAAACTAACCTAACACTTCTCCTAAAAATGCCTATATCATGGGTCTTGCGGGGGTTTGAATGTATGCTTCAACATCCTCATTTTTTATTTTTTATAGCCACTATTTTCGACGGCTATTTAATTTGTAAATCCCAAGTAGTTATCCTTCTTTTTTCAAATAAAACTGTGTTTGACCATCTCCTGCCTTTACTAAGATTTTTTCACGTGGACCCCAATCCATGAGGTGTTGATGCATCAAACATTCTCATTACATTTTTAGGTCCAGACACTATTCTAGAAGGTAGCCTATTCTAGAAGATTACAGTCACACTTAGCTTGGAGTTGATCTTCTTGATACTTATCCTTATCACCCCCCTTCAAGGTGAGGGCGACGAGAATCGACACACCCTGCTTGAATGCAAAATCAGTGAACAAATGGTTAGGTAGAATTTTTGTGAATATGTTGGCAAGTTGTTGAGTAGAAAGAACATAACGAACAGAAAGCAACCCCAAAACAACTTTCTCATGAATAAAATGATAGTCTAGTTCAATATGTTTGGTTCAAACATGAAAATTTTGGATTAGAAGCCAAAGAAATGACACTATTGTTTTCACAAAATAACTAAGGGAGTTGAGTCAAGGTGACATTAAATCTTGAAGAAGATAAGTAATCCAAGTCATGTCAGTTGCGACATGGACAAGTGCACGATATTCAGCCTTAACACTCAAACGAGCAACAGTAGGTTGTTTCTTTGAACTCCAAGAAACACAGTTGGTACCAACGAAAATTGCGTAATCAGTAGTAGACCATCTAGTGTCTGGACACCCTGCCCAATCGGCATTGCTATGGTGAGCAACAATGGGTGAGTGCATATGTTGATAAATAGAGTTTACGCTAAATGCAGTTCAATATTGCAAGGCACCCATAATACTCCTAAAGGCATTTGGATCGACAAGGGGAATACCAATTGCATAAAGTTTCTGATGGACATTTAGGGGGTAGCAAGGGGTTTACAATCTATCATCAAAGGACAAGCAAGAAAATCGTGGACATACTTGACTTGAGAGAGAAACAATATATGAGATGACAAATAGGCCTCAATGCCCAAAAAATAGTGAAGCAAGCCAAGGTCCTTCATAGAGAACTCAAAGCCGAGTTGGGTGATAGTGGTATGCAAAAGAGTTTCATCATTGCTAGTGATAATCATATCATCGATGTAAAGAAGAATAACAACGATGTGATTAAGATCGTGATGGGTGAACATGTAGTTGTCAGCAACATTTTGATGAAAGCCTAGAGTATACAAATGATGACTAAATCGATCAAACCAAGCTCTTGGGGCTTGGTGCAAACCTTAAAGGTCATGGTTAAGTTAACATACATGGTGGGGAAATTGAGCATCCACAAAACCAGGAGGTTGAGAGACATAAACCTCCTTTTTGAAAGAGCCATGCAAGAATGCATTCTTCATGTCTAATTGATGAATTTTTCAACCGCATGTAATAGTGACATCGATAACTATAAAAATAGTAGTAGTTTTCACCACCAGAGTAAAGGTTTCAACAAAATCGATGCCATGGAGTTGGGAGTAGCCTTTGGCCACCAATCGGGCTTTGTATCGTTCAACATCACCTGAAGGTAAGAACTTCTTTTTTTAGACCCATTTAGTGTTAATAACATAAATGTCTAGATTTCGAGGAACCAAACTCCATGTTCCACTTTTGTGGGGAGCCACTAATTCCTTCTCCATGGCAGTTTGCCAATGAGGAAGTTTCAAGGCTGACTAAAAGTTTGTCAACTCGGTATTATTTTCAATGGCAGCAAGAAACATGAATGTGAAGAAGACAAAGCAGAAGAACCCAAGGAGCAAATTGGGTAAGGAGAGTGATGGGATTGTAGGAAAACAAGAAACAGAGAAAAGGAAATGATAGGCTAAAAAATAGAGGAGAAAATATAACTTTATCTGCTGCTGAAAAAATTCTGAGTTGCATACAACTTTCAGATTACATGACTCTTAAATAGACCAATTTGTAAACAAATTTTCCTACTTTTACTCCAACTATGTCCTACAAAATAGTAACTTGCTGACTTATAGATGACAACTTGCACACTAATAGTCAGCATATAACTTATTCAATAAGAACTTAAATTGACAAAGTCCAACCTAAAAGACGTGAGAATTTAACCAAGTTTGGATTACATCCAACAAACACCCCCTTAATTCAAACTTGTGGCTGCACTCCCATCATGTCGCGAAAATTCTTGAACTTTTCATCAGACAGTACTTTGTGAAAATATCAACCATTTGTTCTTCAGTGTTGCAATGTTCCAACTGCACTTGTTCTGTTGCCACGACTTCACGAATGAAATGATGCCGAATTTCTATATGCTTCGTCCTTTCTTGATGTACTGGATTTTTTGAAATTTCAATGGTTGACTTGTTATCGGAAAACATCTGTGTGGCATCTTGTTGCTTCTCTATCCAATTACACAAGATTCTCCTTAGCCATATTGCTTGACAAGCTATTGTTGTGGCTGCAATGTACTCAGTTTCAGTGCTTGAAAGTGTTGTAGTGAGCTGCTTCTTTGATGTCCATGATATCACTCCCGAACCAAGACTAAATACATAGCCTGTAGTGCTTTTTTTGTCATCGATACAACCTGCCCAATCACTACCAGAAAATGCTATAAGTTTAAAGTTAGTGACTTGTGTATACTGAATCCCATAATCAAGAGTGTCTTGTTTGTATCTCATGATCCTCTTTGCTGCCCCAAGATGATGCTTGCTTGGATTTTGCATAAACCTGGAAATGATGCTCATAGAAAACATAATATCAGACCTTGTGTGTGTGAGATAAAGCAGCCCTCCCACAATACTTCTAAAGAACCTTTCATCAGTAGTTTCAGTACCATCTACCACAACAAGCTTCTCATTCACATTCATAGGAGTCTTTGCAAGTGTATAATTTGACATACCAAATTTCTTTAACAAATCCAAAGCATATTTTTCTTGACTTACAAAAATTCCGTTTGAATCTTGAATCACCTGAATTCCAAGAAAATAATGCAAAAGACCCAAATCTGTCATTTCAAAATTTTGCATCGTCTTATCCTTAAATTCCCTGATCATCCTTTGAGAGTTATCAGTATATATCGTATCATCAACGTATAAGCACACAATTAACAAGTCATCATTGGCATGAGTTTTCACATAAAGAGTAGGTTCACTTGCACTTTTACAGAAACCATTGTCCAGAAAATACCTGTCAATTTTGCTATACCATGCCTTTGGTGCTTGTTTGAGCCCATTGAGTGCCTTCTTTAACTCATACACTTTGTGCTCCTTTCCCTCAATTTCATAACCTTGGGGTTGCACCACATACACCTCCTCCTCAAGTTCTTCATTAAGAAAAGTAGATTTTATATCCAATTGAAAAACTTGTCAATTCCTTTGAGCCGCTACAGCCAAAACAGTCCTAATAATGTCAATCTTAGAAACCGGTGCAAAAGTTTCAAAGAAATCAATACCTGGCTGTTGTGCAAATCCCCTAGCAACCAATCGTGCTTTGTGCCTTTGTAAAGACCCATCAAAATTAAACTTTGACTTGTAGATCCATTTGAGTCCAATAGCTTCCTTCCCGACAGGTAGATCTACCAAGTTCCAAGTGTTATTCTTCTCAATTGCTTCAATCTCATCATTCATTGCACTACACCAGTCTTTATTTGTCACTGCTTCTTCAAAACAAGTTGATTCCATAGCAAAACAAGCAAACTCACATGAATCATAGATATCAACAAGACTTCTTACCTTTTGAGGGGTTGAATCACGAGATGAGCTTGATGACTCACTCAAATTTGGTGAAGGAATCATAGGAGCAGCTAGTTCAAGAGAAACTCTTTCTTCATGTTTCTAATTCCAAGCTTCATTCTCATTAAATATAACATCTCGGCTTATAATCAATTTTTCAGAAATAGGATCATAAAGCCGGTATCCTTTAGTCTCCTCACTATAGCCTATGAAAATGCACTTTGTACTTTTGTGATCTAGCTTATGTCTTTTCTCTGATGGCACAAAAGCATAAGCTATATAACCAAAAATCCTTAAATGACTTACACTGAGTTTCTTTCCTCTCCAAGCTTCATATAGGGTTCTTTCTTGCACCGCCCTTGTAGGAAATCAATTGATCAAATAAACTGCTATTGACATTGCTTCAGCCCAATAGCTATTTGAAAGATCCTTGTCTTTTAGCATACTTCTTGCCACTTCAACTATGGTTCTGTGTTTGCATTCGGCCACTCCATTTTGTTGTTGAGTGTAACTTGCTGTCAACTGCCTTTGGATACCCATATCACTGCAAAACCTGTTGAATTCTAGAGAAATAAACTCATCTCCACGATCAGTACGCAATGTAATAATAGAATGACCACTTTGTTTTTCGACAAGAGACTTAAACTCCTTGAATGTAGAGAAAGATTCAGATTTTTCTTTCAAGAAATAAACCCATGTCATTCTACTATAATCATCAGCAAATATGATAAAGTACTTGTTCCCATTCAAGGATAGTGTTTCCTTTGGACCACAAAGATCAGCATGCACAAGCATTAATGATCTATTCGCCCTCCAAGCTTTACCAACCGAAAATTGTTCACGGTGATGTTCCCCAAAAACACAAGCTTCATAGACTTTTTTCATTAGATTTCAAAGCTGGAAAACCAACTTTCATGTTCATCTTATGCAATAGATGTAATCCACCAAAATTCAAATGACCATATCGCCTATGCCACAACACAGATTCTTCACTACATGCACTAAATGCATTAAATGGAAGCTTTGAAAATGAAAGAGGAAACATTTTATTTTCTGTCATTTGAACAGAGAATATCAACTTCATGCTTTTCTTCTCATAAACCATACACTTATCACTATCAAATATGACATAATAGCCCATTCTCATCAATTGACCCAAANCTTTCACCACCAGAGTAAAGGTTTCAACAAAATCGATGCCATGGAGTTGGGAGTAGCCTTTGGCCACCAATCGGGCTTTCTATCGTTGAACATCACCTGAAGGTAAGAACTTCTTTTTTTAGACCCATTTAGTGTTAATAACATAAATGTCTAGATTTCGAGGAACCAAACTGCATGTTCCACTGTTGTGGGGAGCCACTAATTCCTTCTCCATGGCAGTTTGCCAATGAGGAAGTTTCAAGACTGACTAAAAGTTTGTCAACTCGGTATTATTTTCAATGGCAGCAAGAAGACATGAATGTGAAGAAGACAGAGCAGAAGAACCCAAGGAGCAAATTGGGTAAGGAGAGTGATGGGATTGTAGGAAAACAAGAAACAGAGAAAAGGAAATGATAGGCTAAAAAATAGAGGAGAAAATATAACTTTATCTGCTGCTGAAAAAATTCTGAGTTGCATACAACTTTCAGATTACATGACTCTTAAATAGACCAATTTGTAAACAAATTTTCCTACTTTTACTCCAACTATGTCCTACAAAATAGTAACTTGCTGACTTATAGATGACAACTTGCACACTAATAGTCAGCATATAACTTATTCAATAAGAACTTAAATTGACAAAGTCCAACCTAAAAGACGTGAGAATTTAACCAAGTTTGGATTACATCCAACAAACACCCCCTTAATTCAAACTTGTGGCTGCACTCCCATCATGTCGCGAAAATTCTTGAACTTTTCATCAGACAGTACTTTGTGAAAATATCAACCATTTGCTCTTCAGTGTTGCAATGTTCCAATTGCACTTGTTCTGTTGCCACGACTTCACGAATGAAATGATGCCGAATTTCTATATGCTTCGTCCTTTCTTGATGTACTGGATTTTTTGAAATTTCAATGGTTGACTTGTTATCGGAAAACATCTGTGTGGCATCTTGTTGCTTCTCTATCCAATTACACAAGATTCTCCTTAGCCATATTGCTTGACAAGCTATTGTTGTGGCTGCAATGTACTCAGTTTCAGTGCTTGAAAGTGTTGTAGTGAGCTGCTTCTTTGATGTCCATGATATCACTCCCGAACCAAGACTAAATACATAGCCTGTAGTGCTTTTTTTGTCATCGATACAACCTGCCCAATCACTACCAGAAAATGCTATAAGTTTAAAGTTAGTGACTTGTGTATACTGAATCCCATAATCAAGAGTGTCTTGTTTGTATCTCATGATCCTCTTTGCTGCCCCAAGATGATGCTTGCTTGGATTTTGCATAAACCTGGAAATGATGCTCATAGAAAACATAATATCAGACCTTGTGTGTGTGAGATAAAGCAGCCCTCCCACAATACTTCTAAAGAACCTTTCATCAGTAGTTTCAGTACCATCTACCACAACAAGCTTCTCATTCACATTCATAGGAGTCTTTGCAAGTGTATAATTTGACATACCAAATTTCTTTAACAAATCCAAAACATATTTTTCTTGACTTACAAAAATTCCGTTTGAATCTTGAATCACCTGAATTCCAAGAAAATAATGCAAAAGACCCAAATCTGTCATTTCAAAATTTTGCATCGTCTTATCCTTAAATTCCCTGATCATCCTTTGAGAGTTATCAGTATATATCGTATCATCAACGTATAAGCACACAATTAACAAGTCATCATTGGCATGAGTTTTCACATAAAGAGTAGGTTCACTTGCACTTTTACAGAAACCATTGTCCAGAAAATACCTGTCAATTTTGCTATACCATGCCTTTGGTGCTTGTTTGAGCCCATTGAGTGCCTTCTTTAACTCATACACTTTGTGCTCCTTTCCCTCAATTTCATAACCTTGGGGTTGCACCACATACACCTCCTCCTCAAGTTCTTCATTAAGAAAAGTAGATTTTATATCCAATTGAAAAACTTGCCAATTCCTTTGAGCCGCTACAACCAAAACAGTCCTAATAATGTCAATCTTAGAAACCGGTGCAAAAGTTTCAAAGAAATCAATACCTGGCTGTTGTGCAAATCCCCTACCAACCAATCGTGCTTTGTGCCTTTGTAAAGACCCATCAAAATTAAACTTTGACTTGTAGATCCATTTGAGTCCAATAGCTTCCTTCCCGACAGGTAGATCTACCAAGTTCCAAGTGTTATTCTTCTCAATTGCTTCAATCTCATCATTCATTGCACTACACCAGTCTTTATTTGTCACTGCTTCTTCAAAACAAGTTGATTCCATAGCAAAACAAGCAAACTCACATGAATCATAGATATCAACAAGACTTCTTACCTTTTGAGGGGTTGAATCACGAGATGAGCTTGATGACTCACTCAAATTTGGTGAAGGAATCATAGGAGCAGCTAGTTCAAGAGAAACTCTTTCTTCATGTTTCTAATTCCAAGCTTCATTCTCATTAAATATAACATCTCGGCTTATAATCAATTTTTCAGAAATAGGATCATAAAGCCGGTATCCTTTAGTCTCCTCACTATAGCCTATGAAAATGCACTTTGTACTTTTGTGATCTAGCTTATGTCTTTTCTCTGATGGCACAAAAGCATAAGCTATATAACCAAAAATCCTTAAATGACTTACATTGGGTTTCTTTCCTCTCCAAGCTTCATATAGGGTTCTTTCTTGCACCGCCCTTGTAGGAAATCAATTGATCAAATAAACTGCTATTGACATTGCTTCAGCCCAATAGCTATTTGAAAGATCCTTGTCTTTTAGCATACTTCTTGCCACTTCAACTATGGTTCTGTGTTTGCATTCGGCCACTCCATTTTGTTGTTGAGTGTAACTTGCTGTCAACTGCCTTTGGATACCCATATCACTGCAAAACCTGTTGAATTCTAGAGAAATAAACTCATCTCCACGATCAGTACGCAATGTAATAATAGAATGACCACTTTGTTTTTCGACAAGAGACTTAAACTCCTTGAATGTAGAGAAAGATTCAGATTTTTCTTTCAAGAAATAAACCCATGTCATTCTACTATAATCATCAGCAAATATGATAAAGTACTTGTTCCCATTCAAGGATAGTGTTTCCTTTGGACCACAAAGATCAGCATGCACAAGCATTAATGATCTATTCGCCCTCCAAGCTTTACCAACCGAAAATTGTTCACGGTGATGTTCCCCAAAAACACAAGCTTCATAGACTTTTTTCATTAGATTTCAAAGCTGGAAAACCAACTTTCATGTTCATCTTATGCAATAGATGTAATCCACCAAAATTCAAATGACCATATCGCCTATGCCACAACACAGATTCTTCACTACATGCACTAAATGCATTAAATGGAAGCTTTGAAAATGAAAGAGGAAACATTTTATTTTCTGTCATTTGAACAGAGAATATCAACTTCATGCTTTTCTTCTCATAAACCATACACTTATCACTATCAAATATGACATAATAGCCCATTCTCATCAATTGACCCAAACTTAGCAAATTTTGAGCTAACCCAGGAGCATACATAACATCATAAATGAGTTTTCTTCCTTTCTTTGTATCAACAACAATAGTACCAATTCCATTCACCTTGACTTGGTTGTTATCACCCATTCTTACTTGCGGGTTGACAGATTCATCAAGATTCACAAAGTATTTTTTATTCCCGGTCATGTGATTGCTACAACCACTATCTAAACACCAAGTTTCATCATTCATTTCAACAAGACATGCAAGAAACAACTTATCTTCAGTTTCTTGTTCTTCTTCATGAAAATTTGCTTGCCTTTTGGTGGCAATATTTTTCAATGTGGCCATATTTTTTGCAATGAAAACATTGTGGGAGTTCCTNTTTTCACCACCAGAGTAAAGGTTTCAACAAAATCGATGCCATGGAGTTGGGAGTAGCCTTTGGCCACCAATCGGGCTTTGTATCGTTCAACATCACCTGAAGGTAAGAACTTCTTTTTTTAGACCCATTTAGTGTTAATAACATAAATGTCTAGATTTCGAGGAACCAAACTCCATGTTCCACTTTTGTGGGGAGCCACTAATTCCTTCTCCATGGCAGTTTGCCAATGAGGAAGTTTCAAGGCTGACTAAAAGTTTGTCAACTCGGTATTATTTTCAATGGCAGCAAGAAACATGAATGTGAAGAAGACAAAGCAGAAGAACCCAAGGAGCAAATTGGGTAAGGAGAGTGATGGGATTGTAGGAAAACAAGAAACAGAGAAAAGGAAATGATAGGCTAAAAAATAGAGGAGAAAATATAACTTTATTTGCTGCTGAAAAAATTCTGAGTTGCATACAACTTTCAGATTACATGACTCTTAAATAGACCAATTTGTAAACAAATTTTCCTACTTTTACTCCAACTATGTCCTACAAAATAGTAACTTGCTGACTTATAGATGACAACTTGCACACTAATAGTCAGCATATAACTTATTCAATAAGAACTTAAATTGACAAAGTCCAACCTAAAAGACGTGAGAATTTAACCAAGTTTGGATTACATCCAACAAACACCCCCTTAATTCAAACTTGTGGCTGCACTCCCATCATGTCGCGAAAATTCTTGAACTTTTCATCAGACAGTACTTTGTGAAAATATCAACCATTTGTTCTTCAGTGTTGCAATGTTCCAACTGCACTTGTTCTGTTGCCACGACTTCACGAATGAAATGATGCCGAATTTCTATATGCTTCGTCCTTTCTTGATGTACTGGATTTTTTGAAATTTCAATGGTTGACTTGTTATCGGAAAACATCTGTGTGGCATCCTGTTGCTTCTCTATCCAATTACACAAGATTCTCCTTAGCCATATTGCTTGACAAGCTATTGTTGTGGCTGCAATGTACTCAGTTTCAGTGCTTGAAAGTGTTGTAGTGAGCTGCTTCTTTGATGTCCATGATATCACTCCCGAACCAAGACTAAATACATAGCCTGTAGTGCTTTTTTTGTCATCGATACAACCTGCCCAATCACTACCAGAAAATGCTATAAGTTTAAAGTTAGTGACTTGTGTATACTGAATCCCATAATCAAGAGTGTCTTGTATGTATCTCATGATCCTCTTTGCTGCCCCAAGATGATGCTTGCTTGGATTTTGCATAAACCTGGAAATGATGCTCATAGAAAACATAATATCAGACCTTGTGTGTGTGAGATAAAGCAGCCCTCCCACAATACTTCTAAAGAACCTTTCATCAGTAGTTTCAGTACCATCTACCACAACAAGCTTCTCATTCACATTCATAGGAGTCTTTGCAAGTGTATAATTTGACATACCAAATTTCTTTAACAAATCCAAAACATATTTTTCTTGACTTACAAAAATTCCGTTTGAATCTTGAATCACCTGAATTCCAAGAAAATAATGCAAAAGACCCAAATCTGTCATTTCAAAATTTTGCATCGTCTTATCCTTAAATTCCCTGATCATCCTTTGAGAGTTATCAGTATATATCGTATCATCAACGTATAAGCACACAATTAACAAGTCATCATTGGCATGAGTTTTCACATAAAGAGTAGGTTCACTTGCACTTTTACAGAAACCATTGTCCAGAAAATACCTGTCAATTTTGCTATACCATGCCTTTGGTGCTTGTTTGAGCCCATAGAGTGCCTTCTTTAACTCATACACTTTGTGCTCCTTTCCCTCAATTTCATAACCTTGGGGTTGCACCACATACACCTCCTCCTCAAGTTCTTCATTAAGAAAAGTAGATTTTATATCCAATTGAAAAACTTGTCAATTCCTTTGAGCCGCTACAGCCAAAACAGTCCTAATAATGTCAATCTTAGAAACCGGTGCAAAAGTTTCAAAGAAATCAATACCTGGCTGTTGTGCAAATCCCCTAGCAACCAATCGTGCTTTGTGCCTTTGTAAAGACCCATCAAAATTAAACTTTGACCTGTAGATCCATTTGAGTCCAATAGCTTCCTTCCCGACAGGTAGATCTACCAAGTTCCAAGTGTTATTCTTCTCAATTGCTTCAATCTCATCATTCATTGCACTACACCAGTCTTTATTTGTCACTGCTTCTTCAAAACAAGTTGATTCCATAGCAAAACAAGCAAACTCACATGAATCATAGATATCAACAAGACTTCTTACCTTTTGAGGGGTTGAATCACGAGATGAGCTTGATGACTCACTCAAATTTGGTGAAGGAATCATAGGAGCAGCTAGTTCAAGAGAAACTCTTTCTTCATGTTTCTAATTCCAAGCTTCATTCTCATTAAATATAACATCTCGGCTTATAATCAATTTTTCAGAAATAGGATCATAAAGCCGGTATCCTTTAGTCTCCTCACTATAGCCTATGAAAATGCACTTTGTACTTTTGTGATCTAGCTTATGTCTTTTCTCTGATGGCACAAAAGCATAAGCTATATAACCAAAAATCCTTAAATGACTTACACTGAGTTTCTTTCCTCTCCAAGCTTCATATAGGGTTCTTTCTTGCACCGCCCTTGTAGGAAATCAATTGATCAAATAAACTGCTATTGACATTGCTTCAGCCCAATAGCTATTTGAAAGATCCTTGTCTTTTAGCATACTTCTTGCCACTTCAACTATGGTTCTGTGTTTGCATTCGGCCACTCCATTTTGTTGTTGAGTGTAACTTGCTGTCAACTGCCTTTGGATACCCATATCACTGCAAAACCTGTTGAATTCTAGAGAAATAAACTCATCTCCACGATCAGTACGCAATGTAATAATAGAATGACCACTTTGTTTTTCGACAAGAGACTTAAACTCCTTGAATGTAGAGAAAGATTCAGATTTTTCTTTCAAGAAATAAACCCATGTCATTCTACTATAATCATCAGCAAATATGATAAAGTACTTGTTCCCATTCAAGGATAGTGTTTCCTTTGGACCACAAAGATCAGCATGCACAAGCATTAATGATCTATTCGCCCTCCAAGCTTTACCAACCGAAAATTGTTCACGGTGATGTTCCCCAAAAACACAAGCTTCATAGACTTTTTTCATTAGATTTCAAAGCTGGAAAACCAACTTTCATGTTCATCTTATGCAATAGATGTAATCCACCAAAATTCAAATGACCATATCGCCTATGCCACAACACAGATTCTTCACTACATGCACTAAATGCATTAAATGGAAGCTTTGAAAATGAAAGAGGAAACATTTTATTTTCTGTCATTTGAACAGAGAATATCAACTTCATGCTTTTCTTCTCATAAACCATACACTTATCACTATCAAATATGACATAATAGCCCATTCTCATCAATTGACCCAAACTTAGCAAATTTTGAGCTAACCCAGGAGCATACATAACATCATAAATGAGTTTTCTTCCTTTCTTTGTATCAACAACAATAGTACCAATTCCATTCACCTTGACTTGGTTGTTATCACCCATTCTTACTTGCGGGTTGACAGATTCATCAAGATTCACAAAGTATTTTTTATTCCCGGTCATGTGATTGCTACAACCACTATCTAAACACCAAGTTTCATCATTCATTTCAACAAGACATGCAAGAAACAACTTATCTTCAGTTTCTTGTTCTTCTTCATGAAAATTTGCTTGCCTTTTGGTGGCAATATTTTTCAATGTGGCCATATTTTTTGCAATGAAAACATTGTGGGAGTTCCTTATCTTTATCTTTATACCAACAATCCCTATCAACATGGTTGGTTTTCTTATAAATTGAACATGAAAAAGAAGGAAACTGATTGTTACCTCCATCAAAATTTCTCTGATTACCTTGACTTCTTCCTTTTTCCTCTTGATGAACTTCCACGACCATAGCCCCTTCCACCATATCCTCTTCCAAAAACTTCTGAACTTTTTTTGTTGTCTACTATAGATTGAAACACCTGCTCTGTCATGTTTTCTACAACCCTCTGTAACCTCTGTTCATGTGCTTGAAGAGAACCCATTAATTCATTCAAAGAATAAGTGGTTAGGTCCTTAGATTCCTCTATAGCTGTTACTACATGATCATATTTTGGAGTAAGACTCCGTAATACCTTTTCAACAAATTTGTGATCAAATAATTCCTCTCCATAGGATCTAGTTTGATTCACAATTGAAGTAACTCTTGAGAAAAAATCCTAAATAGTTTCAGAATTTTTCATAGACAAATTCTCAAATTCACGACGAAGAGTTTGGAGCTTAACCGTAATTACCTTCGATGTACCTTGATATTCCTCTTGAAGCAAATCCCATGCTTCCTTTGATGTAGTGGCAGCCATGATTCTTGGAAATATGGTGTCATCCAAGCTTTGTTGGATCATGAACAAGGCTTTTGCATCCTTCTTTTGTTTCTCTTTCAATTCATTCCTCTGAGCAGCTGTTAATCTTTCCTGTTCAGCAAAATCTTCATACCCATTCTCTACTAAGTCCCACAAATCATGAGACGTAAATAGAGTCTTCATCTTCACAGCCCAGAATTGATACTTGTTACCATTAAATATAGGAAATTTTTGCAAAGAATTGCAATTCATGTTACCTACCATGACACAATATTCACTTAGACTTTTTCACAAACACTTTGCAATCACTGCTACGTTGGAACTCTATTGCTCACTTCCAGCTCTTAACTTGCTCTGATACCAATTTGTAGGAAAACAAGAAACAGAGAAAAGGAAATGATAGGCTAAAAAACAGAGGAGAAAATATAATTTTATTTGCTGCTAAAAAAATTATGAGTTGCATACAACTTTAAGATTACATGACTCTTAAATAGACCAATTTGTAAACAAATTTTCCTACTTTTACTCCAACTATGTCCTACAAAATAGTAACTTGTTGACTTATAGATAACAACTTGCACACTAATAGTCAGCATATAACTTATTCAATAAGAACTTAAATTGACAAAGTCCAACCTAAAAGACGTGAGAATTTAACCAAGTTTGGATTACATCCAACAAACACCCCCTTAATTCAAACTTGTGGCTGCACTCCCATCATGTCGCGAAAATTCTTGNTTACTACATGATCATATTTTGGAGTAAGACTCCGTAATACCTTTTCAACAAATTTGTGATCAAATAATTCCTCTCCATAGGATCTAGTTTGATTCACAATTGAAGTAACTCTTGAGAAAAAATCCTAAATAGTTTCAGAATTTTTCATAGACAAATTCTCAAATTCACGACGAAGAGTTTGGAGCTTAACCGTAATTACCTTCGATGTACCTTGATATTCCTCTTGAAGCAAATCCCATGCTTCCTTTGATGTAGTGGCAGCCNGAAAATTCTTGAACTTTTCATCAGACAGTACTTTGTGAAAATATCAACCATTTGTTCTTCAGTGTTGCAATGTTCCAACTGCACTTGTTCTGTTGCCACGACTTCACGAATGAAATGATGCCGAATTTCTATATGCTTCGTCCNACGAAAATTCTTGAACTTTTCATCAGACAGTACTTTGTGAAAATATCAACCATTTGCTCTTCAGTGTTGCAATGTTCCAATTGCACTTGTTCTGTTGCCACGACTTCACGAATGAAATGATGCCGAATTTCTATATGCTTCGTCCTTTCTTGATGTACTGGATTTTTTGAAATTTCAATGGTTGACTTGTTATCGGAAAACATCTGTGTGGCATCCTGTTGCTTCTCTATCCAATTACACAAGATTCTCCTTAGCCATATTGCTTGACAAGCTATTGTTGTGGCTGCAATGTACTCAGTTTCAGTGCTTGAAAGTGTTGTAGTGAGCTGCTTCTTTGATGTCCATGATATCACTCCCGAACCAAGACTAAATACATAGCCTGTAGTGCTTTTTTTGTCATCGATACAACCTGCCCAATCACTACCAGAAAATGCTATAAGTTTAAAGTTAGTGACTTGTGTATACTGAATCCCATAATCAAGAGTGTCTTGTTTGTATCTCATGATCCTCTTTGCTGCCCCAAGATGATGCTTGCTTGGATTTTGCATAAACCTGGAAATGATGCTCATAGAAAACATAATATCAGACCTTGTGTGTGTGAGATAAAGCAGCCCTCCCACAATACTTCTAAAGAACCTTTCATCAGTAGTTTCAGTACCATCTACCACAACAAGCTTCTCATTCACATTCATAGGAGTCTTTGCAAGTGTATAATTTGACATACCAAATTTCTTTAACAAATCCAAAGCATATTTTTCTTGACTTACAAAAATTCCGTTTGAATCTTGAATCACCTGAATTCCAAGAAAATAATGCAAAAGACCCAAATCTGTCATTTCAAAATTTTGCATCGTCTTATCCTTAAATTCCCTGATCATCCTTTGAGAGTTATCAGTATATATCGTATCATCAACGTATAAGCACACAATTAACAAGTCATCATTGGCATGAGTTTTCACATAAAGAGTAGGTTCACTTGCACTTTTACAGAAACCATTGTCCAGAAAATACCTGTCAATTTTGCTATACCATGCCTTTGGTGCTTGTTTGAGCCCATAGAGTGCCTTCTTTAACTCATACACTTTGTGCTCCTTTCCCTCAATTTCATAACCTTGGGGTTGCACCACATACACCTCCTCCTCAAGTTCTTCATTAAGAAAAGTAGATTTTATATCCAATTGAAAAACTTGTCAATTCCTTTGAGCCGCTACAGCCAAAACAGTCCTAATAATGTCAATCTTAGAAACCGGTGCAAAAGTTTCAAAGAAATCAATACCTGGCTGTTGTGCAAATCCCCTAGCAACCAATCGTGCTTTGTGCCTTTGTAAAGACCCATCAAAATTAAACTTTGACCTGTAGATCCATTTGAGTCCAATAGCTTCCTTCCCGACAGGTAGATCTACCAAGTTCCAAGTGTTATTCTTCTCAATTGCTTCAATCTCATCATTCATTGCACTACACCAGTCTTTATTTGTCACTGCTTCTTCAAAACAAGTTGATTCCATAGCAAAACAAGCAAACTCACATGAATCATAGATATCAACAAGACTTCTTACCTTTTGAGGGGTTGAATCACGAGATGAGCTTGATGACTCACTCAAATTTGGTGAAGGAATCATAGGAGCAGCTAGTTCAAGAGAAACTCTTTCTTCATGTTTCTAATTCCAAGCTTCATTCTCATTAAATATAACATCTCGGCTTATAATCAATTTTTCAGAAATAGGATCATAAAGCCGGTATCCTTTAGTCTCCTCACTATAGCCTATGAAAATGCACTTTGTACTTTTGTGATCTAGCTTATGTCTTTTCTCTGATGGCACAAAAGCATAAGCTATATAACCAAAAATCCTTAAATGACTTACACTGAGTTTCTTTCCTCTCCAAGCTTCATATAGGGTTCTTTCTTGCACCGCCCTTGTAGGAAATCAATTGATCAAATAAACTGCTATTGACATTGCTTCAGCCCAATAGCTATTTGAAAGATCCTTGTCTTTTAGCATACTTCTTGCCACTTCAACTATGGTTCTGTGTTTGCATTCGGCCACTCCATTTTGTTGTTGAGTGTAACTTGCTGTCAACTGCCTTTGGATACCCATATCACTGCAAAACCTGTTGAATTCTAGAGAAATAAACTCATCTCCACGATCAGTACGCAATGTAATAATAGAATGACCACTTTGTTTTTCGACAAGAGACTTAAACTCCTTGAATGTAGAGAAAGATTCAGATTTTTCTTTCAAGAAATAAACCCATGTCATTCTACTATAATCATCAGCAAATATGATAAAGTACTTGTTCCCATTCAAGGATAGTGTTTCCTTTGGACCACAAAGATCAGCATGCACAAGCATTAATGATCTATTCGCCCTCCAAGCTTTACCAACCGAAAATTGTTCACGGTGATGTTCCCCAAAAACACAAGCTTCATAGACTTTTTTCATTAGATTTCAAAGCTGGAAAACCAACTTTCATGTTCATCTTATGCAATAGATGTAATCCACCAAAATTCAAATGACCATATCGCCTATGCCACAACACAGATTCTTCACTACATGCACTAAATGCATTAAATGGAAGCTTTGAAAATGAAAGAGGAAACATTTTATTTTCTGTCATTTGAACAGAGAATATCAACTTCATGCTTTTCTTCTCATAAACCATACACTTATCACTATCAAATATGACATAATAGCCCATTCTCATCAATTGACCCAAACTTAGCAAATTTTGAGCTAACCCAGGAGCATACATAACATCATAAATGAGTTTTCTTCCTTTCTTTGTATCAACAACAATAGTACCAATTCCATTCACCTTGACTTGGTTGTTATCACCCATTCTTACTTGCGGGTTGACAGATTCATCAAGATTCACAAAGTATTTTTTATTCCCGGTCATGTGATTGCTACAACCACTATCTAAACACCAAGTTTCATCATTCATTTCAACAAGACATGCAAGAAACAACTTATCTTCAGTTTCTTGTTCTTCTTCATGAAAATTTGCTTGCCTTTTGGTGGCAATATTTTTCAATGTGGCCATATTTTTTGCAATGAAAACATTGTGGGAGTTCCTTATCTTTATCTTTATACCAACAATCCCTATCAACATGGTTGGTTTTCTTATAAATTGAACATGAAAAAGAAGGAAACTGATTGTTACCTCCATCAAAATTTCTCTGATTACCTTGACTTCTTCCTTTTTCCTCTTGATGAACTTCCACGACCATAGCCCCTTCCACCATATCCTCTTCCAAAAACTTCTGAACTTTTTTTGTTGTCTACTATAGATTGAAACACCTGCTCTGTCATGTTTTCTACAACCCTCTGTAACCTCTGTTCATGTGCTTGAAGAGAACCCATTAATTCATTCAAAGAATAAGTGGTTAGGTCCTTAGATTCCTCTATAGCTGTTACTACATGATCATATTTTGGAGTAAGACTCCGTAATACCTTTTCAACAAATTTGTGATCAAATAATTCCTCTCCATAGGATCTAGTTTGATTCACAATTGAAGTAACTCTTGAGAAAAAATCCTAAATAGTTTCAGAATTTTTCATAGACAAATTCTCAAATTCACGACGAAGAGTTTGGAGCTTAACCGTAATTACCTTCGATGTACCTTGATATTCCTCTTGAAGCAAATCCCATGCTTCCTTTGATGTAGTGGCAGCCATGATTCTTGGAAATATGGTGTCATCCAAGCTTTGTTGGATCATGAACAAGGCTTTTGCATCCTTCTTTTGTTTCTCTTTCAATTCATTCCTCTGAGCAGCTGTTAATCTTTCCTGTTCAGCAAAATCTTCATACCCATTCTCTACTAAGTCCCACAAATCATGAGACGTAAATAGAGTCTTCATCTTCACAGCCCAGAATTGATACTTGTTACCATTAAATATAGGAAATTTTTGCAAAGAATTGCAATTCATGTTACCTACCATGACACAATATTCACTTAGACTTTTTCACAAACACTTTGCAATCACTGCTACGTTGGAACTCTATTGCTCACTTCCAGCTCTTAACTTGCTCTGATACCAATTTGTAGGAAAACAAGAAACAGAGAAAAGGAAATGATAGGCTAAAAAACAGAGGAGAAAATATAATTTTATTTGCTGCTAAAAAAATTATGAGTTGCATACAACTTTAAGATTACATGACTCTTAAATAGACCAATTTGTAAACAAATTTTCCTACTTTTACTCCAACTATGTCCTACAAAATAGTAACTTGCTGACTTATAGATGACAACTTGCACACTAATAGTCAGCATATAACTTATTCAATAAGAACTTAAATTGACAAAGTCCAACCTAAAAGACGTGAGAATTTAACCAAGTTTGGATTACATCCAACAAACACCCCCTTAATTCAAACTTGTGGCTGCACTCCCATCATGTCGCGAAAATTCTTGAACTTTTCATCAGACAGTACTTTGTGAAAATATCAACCATTTGTTCTTCAGTGTTGCAATGTTCCAACTGCACTTGTTCTGTTGCCACGACTTCACGAATGAAATGATGCCGAATTTCTATATGCTTCGTCCTTTCTTGATGTACTGGATTTTTTGAAATTTCAATGGTTGACTTGTTATCGGAAAACATCTGTGTGGCATCCTGTTGCTTCTCTATCCAATTACACAAGATTCTCCTTAGCCATATTGCTTGACAAGCTATTGTTGTGGCTGCAATGTACTCAGTTTCAGTGCTTGAAAGTGTTGTAGTGAGCTGCTTCTTTGATGTCCATGATATCACTCCCGAACCAAGACTAAATACATAGCCTGTAGTGCTTTTTTTGTCATCGATACAACCTGCCCAATCACTACCAGAAAATGCTATAAGTTTAAAGTTAGTGACTTGTGTATACTGAATCCCATAATCAAGAGTGTCTTGTTTGTATCTCATGATCCTCTTTGCTGCCCCAAGATGATGCTTGCTTGGATTTTGCATAAACCTGGAAATGATGCTCATAGAAAACATAATATCAGACCTTGTGTGTGTGAGATAAAGCAGCCCTCCCACAATACTTCTAAAGAACCTTTCATCAGTAGTTTCAGTACCATCTACCACAACAAGCTTCTCATTCACATTCATAGGAGTCTTGGCAAGTGTATAATTTGACATACCAAATTTCTTTAACAAATCCAAAGCATATTTTTCTTGACTTACAAAAATTCCGTTTGAATCTTGAATCACCTGAATTCCAAGAAAATAATGCAAAAGACCCAAATCTGTCATTTCAAAATTTTGCATCGTCTTATCCTTAAATTCCCTGATCATCCTTTGAGAGTTATCAGTATATATCGTATCATCAACGTATAAGCACACAATTAACAAGTCATCATTGGCATGAGTTTTCACATAAAGAGTAGGTTCACTTGCACTTTTACAGAAACCATTGTCCAGAAAATACCAGTCAATTTTGCTATACCATGCCTTTGGTGCTTGTTTGAGCCCATAGAATGCCTTCTTTAACTCATACACTTTGTGCTCCTTTCCCTCAATTTCATAACCTTGGGGTTGCACCACATACACCTCCTCCTCAAGTTCTTCATTAAGAAAAGTAGATTTTATATCCAATTGAAAAACTTGTCAATTCCTTTGAGCCGCTACAGCCAAAACAGTCCTAATAATGTCAATCTTAGAAACCGGTGCAAAAGTTTCAAAGAAATCAATACCTGGCTGTTGTGCAAATCCCCTAGCAACCAATCGTGCTTTGTGCCTTTGTAAAGACCCATCAAAATTAAACTTTGACCTGTAGATCCATTTGAGTCCAATAGCTTCCTTCCCGACAGGTAGATCTACCAAGTTCCAAGTGTTATTCTTCTCAATTGCTTCAATCTCATCATTCATTGCACTACACCAGTCTTTATTTGTCACTGCTTCTTCAAAACAAGTTGATTCCATAGCAAAACAAGCAAACTCACATGAATCATAGATATCAACAAGACTTCTTACCTTTTGAGGGGTTGAATCACGAGATGAGCTTGATGACTCACTCAAATTTGGTGAAGGAATCATAGGAGCAGCTAGTTCAAGAGAAACTCTTTCTTCATGTTTCTAATTCCAAGCTTCATTCTCATTAAATATAACATCTCGGCTTATAATCAATTTTTCAGAAATAGGATCATAAAGCCGGTATCCTTTAGTCTCCTCACTATAGCCTATGAAAATGCACTTTGTACTTTTGTGATCTAGCTTATGTCTTTTCTCTGATGGCACAAAAGCATAAGCTATATAACCAAAAATCCTTAAATGACTTACACTGAGTTTCTTTCCTCTCCAAGCTTCATATAGGGTTCTTTCTTGCACCGCCCTTGTAGGAAATCAATTGATCAAATAAACTGCTATTGACATTGCTTCAGCCCAATAGCTATTTGAAAGATCCTTGTCTTTTAGCATACTTCTTGCCACTTCAACTATGGTTCTGTGTTTGCATTCGGCCACTCCATTTTGTTGTTGAGTGTAACTTGCTGTCAACTGCCTTTGGATACCCATATCACTGCAAAACCTGTTGAATTCTAGAGAAATAAACTCATCTCCACGATCAGTACGCAATGTAATAATAGAATGACCACTTTGTTTTTCGACAAGAGACTTAAACTCCTTGAATGTAGAGAAAGATTCAGATTTTTCTTTCAAGAAATAAACCCATGTCATTCTACTATAATCATCAGCAAATATGATAAAGTACTTGTTCCCATTCAAGGATAGTGTTTCCTTTGGACCACAAAGATCAGCATGCACAAGCATTAATGATCTATTCGCCCTCCAAGCTTTACCAACCGAAAATTGTTCACGGTGATGTTCCCCAAAAACACAAGCTTCATAGACTTTTTTCATTAGATTTCAAAGCTGGAAAACCAACTTTCATGTTCATCTTATGCAATAGATGTAATCCACCAAAATTCAAATGACCATATCGCCTATGCCACAACACAGATTCTTCACTACATGCACTAAATGCATTAAATGGAAGCTTTGAAAATGAAAGAGGAAACATTTTATTTTCTGTCATTTGAACAGAGAATATCAACTTCATGCTTTTCTTCTCATAAACCATACACTTATCACTATCAAATATGACATAATAGCCCATTCTCATCAATTGACCCAAACTTAGCAAATTTTGAGCTAACCCAGGAGCATACATAACATCATAAATGAGTTTTCTTCCTTTCTTTGTATCAACAACAATAGTACCAATTCCATTCACCTTGACTTGGTTGTTATCACCCATTCTTACTTGCGGGTTGACAGATTCATCAAGATTCACAAAGTATTTTTTATTCCCGGTCATGTGATTGCTACAACCACTATCTAAACACCAAGTTTCATCATTCATTTCAACAAGACATGCAAGAAACAACTTATCTTCAGTTTCTTGTTCTTCTTCATGAAAATTTGCTTGCCTTTTGGTGGCAATATTTTTCAATGTGGCCATATTTTTTGCAATGAAAACATTGTGGGAGTTCCTTATCTTTATCTTTATACCAACAATCCCTATCAACATGGTTGGTTTTCTTATAAATTGAACATGAAAAAGAAGGAAACTGATTGTTACCTCCATCAAAATTTCTCTGATTACCTTGACTTCTTCCTTTTTCCTCTTGATGAACTTCCACGACCATAGCCCCTTCCACCATATCCTCTTCCAAAAACTTCTGAACTTTTTTTGTTGTCTACTATAGATTGAAACACCTGCTCTGTCATGTTTTCTACAACCCTCTGTAACCTCTGTTCATGTGCTTGAAGAGAACCCATTAATTCATTCAAAGAATAAGTGGTTAGGTCCTTAGATTCCTCTATAGCTGTTACTACATGATCATATTTTGGAGTAAGACTCCGTAATACCTTTTCAACAAATTTGTGATCAAATAATTCCTCTCCATAGGATCTAGTTTGATTCACAATTGAAGTAACTCTTGAGAAAAAATCCTAAATAGTTTCAGAATTTTTCATAGACAAATTCTCAAATTCACGACGAAGAGTTTGGAGCTTAACCGTAATTACCTTCGATGTACCTTGATATTCCTCTTGAAGCAAATCCCATGCTTCCTTTGATGTAGTGGCAGCCATGATTCTTGGAAATATGGTGTCATCCAAGCTTTGTTGGATCATGAACAAGGCTTTTGCATCCTTCTTTTGTTTCTCTTTCAATTCATTCCTCTGAGCAGCTGTTAATCTTTCCTGTTCAGCAAAATCTTCATACCCATTCTCTACTAAGTCCCACAAATCATGAGACGTAAATAGAGTCTTCATCTTCACAGCCCAGAATTGATACTTGTTACCATTAAATATAGGAAATTTTTGCAAAGAATTGCAATTCATGTTACCTACCATGACACAATATTCACTTAGACTTTTTCACAAACACTTTGCAATCACTGCTACGTTGGAACTCTATTGCTCACTTCCAGCTCTTAACTTGCTCTGATACCAATTTGTAGGAAAACAAGAAACAGAGAAAAGGAAATGATAGGCTAAAAAACAGAGGAGAAAATATAATTTTATTTGCTGCTAAAAAAATTATGAGTTGCATACAACTTTAAGATTACATGACTCTTAAATAGACCAATTTGTAAACAAATTTTCCTACTTTTACTCCAACTATGTCCTACAAAATAGTAACTTGTTGACTTATAGATAACAACTTGCACACTAATAGTCAGAATATGACTTATTCAACAAGAACTTAAATTGACAAAATTCAACCTAAAAGACGTGAGAATTTAACCAAGTTTGGATTACATCCAATAGGGATTTACTGCGGGTTATCATTGGATAGGTGGAAATGCTAGTATCTGTGCTGTTATGATTTGGCAATGAAGGAGGAATGGGAAGAACAATTTCGAGGTGACCACCTTGGGGGAAAGATGTCGAACCAGAAGAAGGAAGGTGGGAACTACAATCTGCTGGGGAAGAACCTGAACCTGATGGGCCAAGATGGAAGCTAAATGGGGTCAATGCAGCAATTACTAGTGAAGTAATAGAAGGTGGAGGAAGTTTTGTCAAAGACGAAGAGCTTGGTTGCAATTCTTCTGGAGAAATCCATCGAGGAAAATCGGTATATCATAGATATTCACCATAAAGAGTAGGTGGCATCTACAAGATATCACGAGAGTGACAAGGGAAAATCATTTCATTGAATACGACGTGACGAGAAATATATACTCTGTCTAAGGAGGGTTCCAAGCAATGAAAAATTCACTAATTCCTAAGAAGACGCATGGGAACTCCTAGGACTGAATTTGTGAGGCTGACAATTCCTTAAGAATGGATAACTGAAGCATCCAAAGGGTCTTAGCAGTGAGTAATCGAGGTCCTTGTCATATAGAGATTCGTACGGAGTTGTATTTTTCAAAACAAGATTAGGAAGTCGGTTAATCAAATAGGCAACCATAGAAAAAGCTTCAACCCATAAATGAAGAGAAGCATGACTATGGAATAAAAGAGTTAACCAAGTTTCCCTAATATGTATATGCTTGCATTTGGCCACATCGTTTTGTTGAGATGTGTGGGGGCAAGACAACTGACGAATAATACCACGGCTTGCCAAAATATGATCAGCGGCTTGAGCTTTATATTCACCACCGCCATCACTTAAAAAAAAATTAACATGAGTATCAAAGATATTGGCAATCCTTTTTTAAAATTCAATAAAACAAGAAAGCACCTCTGATTTGTACTTCAAAGTAACCCATTTTTTATTGACACGAACATTGACACAAACCCGATATGTACCAAAAGTAACCCGACACGAAAATAACATGATCGAAAGTATCACGATATGAAAATAACACGATACTACACGATTGACACCCCTTAATGGCAATAGCCTTGAAAGGCCTATATTGTATGCACTTCAATAGACAACAAATGTTTGAGGGATTTGAACCACCGTATTGTGTCTCGGGCTAAATAACCAACCACCTTATTTGTATAGATGAATGGAGTCAAATCCAAATAGTCAGAGACAAGAAGAAAGAGAGAATGGACTGCAATAAGGATTGCCAATCATGGGTGCAGTGGATTTGAATGAAAAATATAGCAGCGAAGGATTGCCTACACTGATACTGAGATAGAATTTATTAATGAATGAAAGGTCTTTCTCAGTCCTAATTGCAGAGGCTCTTATTCTTTATGTAGGATGTCTATTACATTGATAAGGAGAAATCAGATAGCCTAATCAACTAACCTATTCTAGAAAATTACAATTGACGAGCCCAAATCTAATTGGGCCAGACCCAGTAAATCAAGCAAGTCCAGATCCACTAGGAAAGCAAGCCAAGCCCAGCACATCAATCTAACCCAGTCCAAGATTCACGAAGTCCAAGAATATTAGAGCATGTGGGAGAGAGATCATCGGGATACCCACTCTCGAAGATTTAGGCAACTTTAATTGTACGTACCTTTTGTAACTATCCTCCATGAAGAATTATTAATTTCACGCTCACGTCACCGCCTTACCTAACGGTTTCATGCCTACAAATTGTAAGTCTTCTCCACAAGGGAGGGGCATCTCACTACACAATGAGCTCTACCTCTACATCTCTCTGCACACTTTCTTTCTCCTAACTATTGTATCCCTCTCAGAGCTAACCATTGCTCTCTCCTGTTTACTTCATCAATAAAGACCCCCCAGCCACTGTTGTCATTTTCAAAGTGGAGTAGGTCACCCGAATCGAACTACTATATATCTGTGTGTTAACTCAATATTTACATTACTACCATTGATTATTTTGTTTATTATTTATTAATTATACCTTATCACACACTTGCCTGTTGATCTTGCATGAGACTATTTTGTACATCATCAACAATCATAGTTGATCTTTTTGATTTTTATCCTTACCAGTATTGTACCATAAATTATATTTAATTAAAATATAAGTTATTATACGAGAGATTTCCTGCAATGAATAAAGATAACGATCCACTGGATAATGAACCTAAAACAATCAAAAAAGATTAGGAAAGGGGTCGGGTGAACACCCGACTTATCCCCTCCAAAGCTTAAGTTAGCGAGCATTAAAGGGTTTAGCACAGTGTTTTTCTCGGTTTTGTTTTCATACCTTTATTCATGTTTCTGAGGGGTATTTATACCTGTATCAGCAACAAGTGTAGGGGTCTTGAGTCCCATCTCGATTTTTAATGACTTGCACTCTTCTCCACGCGTAATGAGTGTTCACCACTCAGATCCTCATGAGTGTTTAATGCTCAAGAGATAGGATAAATGCTCGGTGCACGCCAAACACTTATGGATACCCCCTGTCATTTAAGTATCTCTGATCGGTGCTTAACACCTATTATCGAATGTTTAATGCTCAGGGCACAGTACCTCAGAGTTTTTCGAGGACATCTGATCGGTGCAATGACCATTAATGCTTCGCAATTATGACTGTCAGTTTGGGGTCTCGAGGGTGCAGAGACTCATTAATAGCCCTGTCACTCAAGTCCTCAGTAATGAGCTGTCATATCTCCTAAATGTTGATCCCAGTCTATTTACTTGGCTCCTCTGAGTAATAACTCCTTGACTCCATTTCTCGGCACCTTTTGAGTTCCATAACGGCTATAATAACCCACGTGTCAGTTTGGGGGCTGCTGAGCCGCCTAAAGTCCTGTCAATTACCTCCAACCTCCATTCTTCTTTGTGACGTGGGACAAGGGATGCATGGAGATTAGAGGTTTCTTGAGCACACCGGGGTGACAGGGGCAGTTACTTGCACGTCTAACGCCATTTATTTTCAAATTTCCAAATGATGACCTACCTTTTCGATTCTCGCTCCTACTCTAGGATATAAATACAAGATCATTTGGCTATTTGCAGACTTTGCATCCTTAAACTCTGTCTGAGCAATCAACTCCTGAGCATTCTTCTTAGTCTCTGGCGCGTCTATTCTGACTCCCTCGAGCACTCACCTTGAAGATTAACCTGTAAGTACTTCCCCCCTGGATTATATCCTTCTTCTTCCCATTCTTTTTCTACATTTCTTCTGGATTTCATCCATGGCCAGAATATGAAGAATAGTGGTGAGGGAACCTGTTAGGGCTTGGGACAGTGGTAGGTTGAAGAAAACTGAAGTAATATATAGTAACCTCCATGCTTTTAGGTATAGATACCACATCCCCGAGCCCATTTATAGGTTTTTCTTTGATCTAGATTTCCATAGGAATGATATAGGAAGTGTAGAACTCATACTTTTCTTCACCAAGGCCATTATGGAAGGGGGAGTTAGGTTTCCCCTCCATCCCCTTTTGCTGAGGATGCTAATGCATTTGAGGTTTTTTTTCCTCCAGTGTAGCATAAATTTCTTCAGAGTAGTCATGGGCATGGTCGCCCTAAATGCTTGGCTGGGAGTAAACCTGGGGGTTGATGAAATCTTGTTTTGCAACGACTTAAAATTAGTCAGCAGGGGCAGATACTACCTTCAGGCTCAGGACCTTTACATGTATCTAGTGACCTTCATGCCAGACTCGAATAAGGGGTATGTCTAGAATCTTATCATGCTCGACGATAGTTGCGAGAAAGGAGATAATCCCGAGTATGATGGATTATACTGCCCCAAAGTGCTGAGGAGTCCAGGTGTGTATAGCACATTCTTTGAAATTGTTTAGCTCTTATTTTTGCTTTTGACCTTACTTTTTTGTTTCTTCTTGCAGAAGAATACAAGGCCAATGCTTTCAACCCTTAAAGTACAGGGTCAACTTTGAGGACTTGCTCAAAGTCTGGTCCCATCACCTGACTGATCCCTTTGTCCGAGCTGCTCATGTATTACTCGGCTACCACCCTACCTACACTAGGTTCTTACAGGTCCCGCCGCCTTTTGACCCTTCTATCTGGGAAGATTGCTCTTTAGAGGAGGAAGAGGAGGAGAACCTTGAAACCAACCCAGACAGAGACACTGAGCATACACTATCTCTAGAGATGTTCAATTTTCCTCCCATTACCACGAACTCCCTTGAAGCTGCCTCGACGATGAGAAAGGCAACGCTCTCGGGGGTCGGTGGGCCTTCTGGCATTTCCCCGATTGTTGTGCCTCCACCTCATCCACTACTCCGACAACCACCACCACCACCCCCACAAACGTCTACAAGAATCCCAAGATCTAGTCATCCCGCCAAGGGACTAGCAACACCAAAGGCGCCAAGTGACCTCTTCGGACGAGCGACAAAAAGACCGCCGCAACCAAGAGCTCGAGCCTTCTAATGAGCGCTGAGTGAAGCAGCGCCATAACACCCCGATGCTGAACGTCCTCGTCGAGTGGGCCCTCCGAGCCGTCACAAGGAGGGGGAACCAGTCTTGGAGTCTGACTCCCTTATCCGTTCCCTTGACGTTGCCTTGGCCGTTAGCGGGAGTCTTCATTTTTTAGGCTAACATGGCTGTTTTGCGAGACTACGGGGACAATAGGCTCTTGCAAGAAGTTATTCAGCACAATCTAGTGGTGAGTGCGCCGATTGCTCTAGCTTTTTTTTTGTTTTGATCATTTGGCCATTTTTGACTTTGTTCTTTTCTCTCAGGCCTGCTAGTAGATGGGGGTCATCATTGAACTTTTTGGAAATACAAGCAAATGGTCAAGGATGCTTGGGCCGAACTGACCCAAAAAGATATGCATATTCGAGGAGTGGAGAGGACGGTCGACGATAAGACCAAGCACATTGCCAACCTGATCCGCAAGGCTGAGGCTATCACTGCCAAGTTGGATAAGGCAAAGGCAGTCAAGGCTGAGGTAACAAAGAGAATGGAGGAGGCCAAGCTCAAGGTTTTGCGTTGCCGACGTGCAACTGCTTGAAGCCAAGTCTATCATCAATACCTTGACTTCAAAAGTCAAGACTTTGGAAGAAGAAAAAGTCAAGNCCTACCTACACTAGGTTCTTACAGGTCCCGCCGCCTTTTGACCCTTCTATCTGGGAAGATTGCTCTTTAGAGGAGGAAGAGGAGGAGAACCTTGAAACCAACCCAGACAGAGACACTGAGCATACACTATCTCTAGAGATGTTCAATTTTCCTCCCATTACCACGAACTCCCTTGAAGCTGCCTCGACGATGAGAAAGGCAACGCTCTCGGGGGTCGGTGGGCCTTCTGGCATTTCCCCGATTGTTGTGCCTCCACCTCATCCACTACTCCGACAACCACCACCACCACCCCCACAAACGTCTACAAGAATCCCAAGATCTAGTCATCCCGCCAAGGGACTAGCAACACCAAAGGCGCCAAGTGACCTCTTCGGACGAGCGACAAAAAGACCGCCGCAACCAAGAGCTCGAGCCTTCTAATGAGCGCTGAGTGAAGCAGCGCCATAACACCCCGATGCTGAACGTCCTCGTCGAGTGGGCCCTCCGAGCCGTCACAAGGAGGGGGAACCAGTCTTGGAGTCTGACTCCCTTATCCGTTCCCTTGACGTTGCCTTGGCCGTTAGCGGGAGTCTTCATTTTTTAGGCTAACATGGCTGTTTTGCGAGACTACGGGGACAATAGGCTCTTGCAAGAAGTTATTCAGCACAATCTAGTGGTGAGTGCGCCGATTGCTCTAGCTTTTTTTTTGTTTTGATCATTTGGCCATTTTTGACTTTGTTCTTTTCTCTCAGGCCTGCTAGTAGATGGGGGTCATCATTGAACTTTTTGGAAATACAAGCAAATGGTCAAGGATGCTTGGGCCGAACTGACCCAAAAAGATATGCATATTCGAGGAGTGGAGAGGACGGTCGACGATAAGACCAAGCACATTGCCAACCTGATCCGCAAGGCTGAGGCTATCACTGCCAAGTTGGATAAGGCAAAGGCAGTCAAGGCTGAGGTAACAAAGAGAATGGAGGAGGCCAAGCTCAAGGTTTTGCGTTGCCGACGTGCAACTGCTTGAAGCCAAGTCTATCATCAATACCTTGACTTCAAAAGTCAAGACTTTGGAAGAAGAAAAAGTCAAGGAGTCCGAGAGGACCTGGAAGGCGTGCACAAACTTTATATTATAAGTTCCAAGATGATATGGTCCCAGCCTTCGAAGAAGAAAAGAAAAGGGCCTTCAAGGAGGGTTGGGACGGGGCCCTGCACGACGCCAAGATTGATGTTGGCTCATCCCTCTTTTCAATGCATAGTTTGCTCAGGGAGCCTGAAGTTAGGGAAGTTTTCGTGATGCAGCAACAATTCGAGCCAACTCTCGAACTAGCCGAGGGAGAGGGAGGGACCGAAGACCAGAACGTACCGATCACACTTAGTGACGGTTCTGAATAGCATTCCTCCCCTTGACTCCCTTCCCATACTCTCCTGAGCCACAACGACGATCTCCCCCCTTCCTAGAACTCCCATCTTAAATCCTATGGGAGCCAAGAAAGAGCTTGACGAAATACTTGGTGTTGGGGAGGGTTCGCTGACGAGGCGTGGTAGGCTCGACGGTGAAGAGCAGGCTGATCTAGAAGGCTCGGCAGAGACTTAGCTATTTTTTTATTCTCTTTTGTACTTTCTTTTTTGTATACCCAGGGGACGCAAAGCCCCTTTCTTCTTATCAATGAGATTTTCATATCTTTATGATCTTCTTGTATTGTGTAGCTCTATTTCATTCCACTAAAATGTGTTATTGATCTTTGGACTTCCAATTTTATAGAGTTTCCAAAAAAGCACAAGTGTTTTAGACTTGTCTTGCTCGGAACTAAACTACTAACTTTTTCGAGGCCTTGCCCCGTCGGGGACTAGGCTCGTGTTAATTTTTTGAGGGCAGTGCTCCATGGGTGGAGGCTTATCCCCCTCAGGGCCGTGCCTCTAACGACCAAACTCAAGACTCGTGTTAACTCTTTAACCAAAGCCTAGGAATCAACTTAGTAGTAATATTTCTTCAAATTAGATACATTCCAAGGAAGGTTTACATCATTTTCTTCCATATCCTGTAGTCTATATGCTCCTGTGCCCCCCATAGCAATTATTTTGTAAGGGTCTTCCCAATTGGGGCCCAGTTTTTCATCAGTGGGTTCTCAAGTATTGCCCACAACTTTGCATAGTACCAGGTCCCCTACTTGAAAGCTCCTCGTTCGGGCCTTCTTCTGGTGCTGTCTTGATAGCTCTCCTTAGTATTTCGCTAGCCTAATAGATATCGGTTATCTTCTTTCTTCAACTAAGTCAAGGTCTTTGACAAGTGTCTGACCATTATTCCCTAACTCAAAGGCTTGGCTTCGTATTGTTGGGAGCCCTACTTCCAGTGGGATGACAGCCTTGATCCTAAATGTCATGGTGTACGGCGTTTTGCCTGTTGAAGTCCTCGGTGTTGTCCTATATGCACATAGCACATTGAGTAACTCTTAGGTTCACTTACCCTTTGCCTTTTCAATCTATTCTTGATTTCGGCCAATACTGTGTTATTTAAAACCTCAGCTTGTCCATTACATTGTGGATATGCTGGAGTGGAATAATAGTTGCGTATTCCAAATCTTGAACAAAACTCCCTAAACGGACTACTGTTGAATTGAGTGTCGTTATCCAAAATTAAGGCCCAAGGGATTCCGAACCGAGTGATAATGTTCTGCCATAAAAACTTCTTTGTTTCAACGTCCCGAATATGGCTTAGGGGCTCGATTTTGATCCATTTTGTGAATTAATTAGTAGCCACTAGGAGGAACTTTTTGTCTAAAGGTGCCCTTGGGAGAGGCCTTACAATATCCATGCCCCATTAAGAAAATGAACAGGGACTTGTCAATAAATTCAAATCTCCTGTTGGCTGTCGGATGATGGGAGCGAATTTCTGACACTCATCACATTTTCGAACGTAGCTCTTAGCATTCTTCTGCATGTACAACCACCAATACCCCTGAAAACATCGCTCGGTGTGTGAGTGATCTTCCTCCCGCATACACCCTCATGAACCTCATAGTGCAAAGGTTCTATTTTGTCCTCGGGGACACATAGCAAATATGGCCCCAAGAGGAATTTCCTATATAACTTGTGATTGGGAGATATCCATAACCTGAGAGGCTTGAGTTTGATCTTCTTAGCATCTTTGAGATCCTCGGGAAGTACTCCTTCCATCAAATATTTGATTATGGGGTCCATCCAACTTGGAGGCGTGCTTTGGACTTGCGTCGACACTACCTACTCAGCCTTTGTGTCTCTAATACTTGGACTCTCCCTATTTTCAATGATAATACGCCGAGTCACCTCCGAGGCCAAGGCCGAGGAGAGACAGGCCAGTGCATCAGCGTGGGTAGTGTGATCTCTTGAAATCTGGGATATTTCCATCTTCTCTAACTTCTCGATTTTGGACTTTGCCTTCTGATGATATGTCTTCATCCTATTATCTCAAACCTTGCAGTCGTCATTGATTTAATTTACTACCAACTGGGAGTCACAAAAAACATGGAGGTGTCTAACCCTGACCAAGTACGTGATATTGAATCGTACCAACATTGCATTGTACTCGGCCTCATTAGTGGATGCTTTGAATCCCAATCTGATAGCTCACTCTACTATGAATCCTCTAGAACTGGCTAGTATTACACATATCCCTGCCCCCCTTGTGTTTGAGGATCCATCTACATGTAGGTTCCAAATGTCATCGTCAAAAGCTATAATCTCTTGTAGTAGCTCAGACGTAGAGAACTCAGCAATGAAATTGGCAAGAATCTGTCCTTTAACGGAAGTACGACATTTGTACCTTATTTTAAACTCTCTGAGCTCCACAGCCCACTTAGCAACCCTTTCAGACATGTCAACCTTATGAAGAATGGGCTTGAGGTGACAATCAATCAAGATTTCTATGGCATGTACCTGAAAATAGTGTCTAAGTTTTCTTATCGAGACTACCAAAGCTAGAATAAGCTTCTCCATTTTCAAGTATCATGTTTCGGCATCCAGCAAGGTCTTGCTTACGAAGTAGATGGGCCTTTGTATCCCTTTGCTCCCCTTTACCAGTGCTCCACTAACAGCCCCTTCTAAGACATATAAGTACAGATTTAACATTTTCCCCACTACCAGGACAAATAAGGTTGGAGGGGACTTTAGATACTCCTTAATGCCTTTATTGTCTTGGGATTACGCTCTTGAGCTCGGCCACTAACCCCAGTCTTTATTGCGGTGTAAAAATTATTTTTCGATGATGCCTGATCGCCACAAATCTCTGTGACAACCCCTCAAAGTGAGAAACTTAATCTTCTGATGATAGGATGAATACACCGCTTTCATTGCATGTAACCATGCCCTGCCCATGATGACATTATATGGTGACTCAGAGTCTATCACCCTGAATTCCACTGGGACGGTAATGACCCTGGCACTAACCATGAGAGTGATCTTCCCGAGGGACAAGGCGTAGGAACCATTGAAACCTATGAGGAGGGTCCTCACTGGTTTCAAGTCTTTTAGGGTGAACCCCATTTTGTGAAAGAGATTGTCATATATCACCTCGGACAAGCTACCCGAGTCCACCAAGATCCTCTTGACATCAAACTTGTCGACTCGAAGGGTGATTACCAAAGCGTCATCATGCGGGAGTAGAAACCGGCCCAGGTCGGCATCGAAAAAGTGGATGATCTCAGCGTCAGGCTACAACCTTTTAGAAAACTATTCCCCATACCTATTTTCGTCCACTTTCACTGCTTGTGAAACCCATTAGAGGTTGGCCCAGATGGAATTATAAGTCGGTCTCTCGATCGTGTAAACGTGTATTACTTCAATCACGGTTGCTGCTTTCTAAGGCTCGTCGGTTCCTCCTCCCACCGAGACTCTGGCAGGCTTCCTTTGAATGAACTCCGCGTGATGTCCATCTCAAACCAGTTGCTAGAGGAAGGACTTGTACACCCTACAATCTTCAGTCAAATGCCCCACATTTGATGATAAGAACACCGAGATGTTGAGTCCCTCGATAATGGGTCTCCTTGCATCTTCGGGGGCCACTTAAAGAAAGGTTCCCCCTTTATCTTATGCAACATCTTATAAATGGGTTCTTTGAAGACCATGTTTGCTCCTTGACAGGACAAACGACTTGGAGCCTAGATGGGTGCCCCCTCCTTGCAGGTGGTTCCTTCTCCCTCTTCCTTGGCACTGGGGCCTTGTTCTCGGGCGTCGAAGACTCGTCCTCCACCCTGACGTACTTGTTTATACGTGCCATCAGGTCTTTCATGCCTCCTAGGGCCCACTTAGTAAGAGATCTATATAGGTCGATGTCTTGGGACAATCCCAATCGAAATGTCTCTGCAGCCATGACTTTCGAGCATGCATTGACCTCATTAACTTCCTCCTAGTACCTAATTGCGTACTACCAAAGGAACTTCCCACTCATCCGTTTGAGTGTTAGCAACGTGTCGATGTCTTTCAACCCTTTGTTATGGGTGATGAATCGATCTACAAAGAGCTTGGTCATTTGCTTCCACAACCTGATACTCTCAAGGGCCAAGTTCTCATATCACTTCATCGCGGTGTCCCTCAAGCTCATGGGAAAAACTCGACACAATAGTCTTTGATCGGTGTCGTATAGGGACATCAACTACTTGTACTATTGCAGATGGCCCTCAAAGTCCATTCTCATATCATAAACCTTGAAGCAGGGGACAATGAATTTCTTGGGCATCTTAGTCTCTTGGATCACCCGAACGAACGAGGAGACGATTTTCTCAATCTCGTCTTCATTCCCCTTGGGGTGGGATCTCCGGCTCTTGGCATCCAAGCGTACTCGGAGGTCTTCTCGGGACCTCACCCTCCTAGGCCCCCTTGTAGTGGACTCTATGTGGGACTTAGTCGCCGTGGCACCCTCTGATAATCTATAGCAGAATTCCCACCGAGACAGGCCTGCCCGGTGGTAACCCCTCTATGATCTTTCCTTGGGAATAGGCATTCCCCAGCTCCAGGGGTTGCGCTTCTCACCCATATGCCTACGTAAGCTGCTCTCAGGTGCAACTAGCCTTTCATCCCGAGAATCACTTTGGTTGATACTTTAGTCTTCACGCTTACTACTTCGCCAATTGGCACTCCTTGATCGCTCAAAATTTCTAGCCAATCCTACACCTTGGCATTATCCTTTTCAAGTTGCTTAAGGCAATTCCCCTACCTTTTTTTCTCCAACTCAACGATTTCACGAGACAAAATGCCTTACCTCCCAAGGCTTTAATCCACAGGGAGCGTTTGTTGCAAGGCATGCATGCCTCCCTCTGATTGGCTCACAGAGTAAGACTCAACGACTAGTGGGAGTCGGGCAGCTTCTGCGTTTCTCATGCGCAAGATTCCCCCTATCACCTTGGGATCGTGTGTTCACCATGATGCAATCGCTATGGGAAAAGCTTGAACGCTTCCCACAGACGGCGCCAAGTTGCACAAAAGGTTTCCTACATTGAATAAAGATAGTGATTCACTACCTGATGAACTTGAAATGATAAAAAAAAAGATTAGAAAAGTGGTCGGGTGAACACTTGGCTTATCCTTTCCAAAGCTTAAGTCAATGAGCGTTTGAGGGTTTAGCACAATATTTTTTCTTAGTTTTATTTGCGTATCTTTGTTCATGTTTCTGAGGGGTATTTATACCCGTATCAGCAACGAGTGTAGGGGTCTTGAGTCCCATCTCAACATTTAATGACTTACACTCTTCTCCACACGTAATGAGTGTTCTCCACTCAGATCCTCATGAGTGTTTAATGCTTGCGCGATAGGATAAATGCTCGGTGCACACCGAATACTTATGGCTACCCCTGGTCATTTAAGTATCTCTGATCAGCACTTGACACCTATTCCCGAATGTTTAATACTCGGGGCACAGTACCTCGGGGTTTGCCAAGGACATCTGGTCACACAATGATCATTAATGCCTCACAATTATGACTGTCAGTTTGGAGTCTCGAGGATGCAGAGGCTCATTAATAGCCCTGTCACAGTCATTCAAATCCTCATTAATGAGCTATTATATCTCCTTAAATGCTGATCTTAGCCTGTTTACTCGGCTCCTCCGAGTAATAAATCCTCGACGCCATTTCCTAGCGCCTTTTGAATTTTATAATAGCTATAACAACCTATGTGTTAGTTTTGGGAGCGGCTGAGCCGCCTAAAGTATAATTGTAAAAAAAAATATGATTAATTCCAAAATATTTTGATAAAAATTACTTTGATTAATTATAATTTTATGTTTAAAAAATATAACTTATCTATAAAAAATGATAACTTTTGATATAATATCAATTTTTTTTTCAATATCTTACTGTTAGCCATTTTCCAATAGTGTTAGTTACGTGGCTACTTGTGTCATCTCGTCTAAGATCAAAATATTGGGATTTCCGTTCCAACACCAACCTCACATGTGGGTTCCAACAATATGCAAAGATCGAAGTTTCATTTCTTATCTTCGTAAGCAGTATACATTATTTCCACCAAGGAAATATCATCTTTGATCAGACTTAAACTACTAATCTGACAGTGAGATTCAGGAATTATGGCCACCCAAGTGACCCAATTAATGTTAGTTCCTTAACGTGTTGAAATGATTTATTTGGAAGTATCTTTTAGTTGAATGGCTCATGGCCCACTCCTATAATAATTTAGTACATTTCTCTCGCATCCATATGATAGAGTTATATGCTAAAATTTTACTTTTCGTAATAAAACTTGTTTTAGTAATTAATAAAAATTTATTTGTCCATTTTTGGTGAGAATCTATATGGGCAAAATATTTGTATTATATTTGATATATGATATGCATGTGTGTCTTATATTTTACATTATAAATAATCTAGTATGTAAAATTTGACCTATGGACAAAAGACCAGATTATCGGATCCTTGTATAATATGAGTATAGATTAACAATCCTAGATGGAATTGGACACACCATCTATATAATTGTAGTGTAATATTCTGGCGTTGTATGTCTTGCCTATAAGAGACTATTTGATATCTCAAATTATTGCACTAGTATACTTGGTGTATTAAACATACTCATGTTAAGATTATTATTTTTACTGATTCAATAAGAAAATAAATACCTCATTATTATTATGATTGCTTATACCCTTAATTCTGAAATATTTAATCGTCACGTGCATGTAATGATTATCACTTTAATTCATTAAAAGAGTGATATTCATATTCAGCCAATAAGCTCGGTAAATTGGGAAATAATGTTATTTGTATAGTGAAAATTAATTATTAAAGGAAACCATGTCCTGGTATTTAAATGGGTTGATGTTGTCCTATTGAGAAAGCTCATAACTTTTGTTTATGTCAAACTTTACAGGTGGATTTAATTATCCAATATGACAAACAAGTTGAGTGGTAAGGTCTCAAGAAATAAAAGAAGTCATTTAAATATAATTATCAGTATTTTATTTAATTGATGAACATTTGTAATCTTAAATATGAGGAGATTGTTAAGTTTATAATAATAAGGAATTCGAAACATAATTTTGAGATAAAGTTCAGGAGATCAATTATAAGTTTTTAGTGGACTAACTTATTATTAATGGACTGTAGGATGTTTGTTCTAGGTTGAACATAGGTCCATTAGAGAAGCTCGACTCTTATTTCTCTTTAGGGTTTATGTTGTAGCCTATATATAAACGTCTAGACTCTCTAAATCAACATCAATTCATTACTCACATTTTGAGAGAGGTTGAGAGAGAAAGTAGAAGTTCGGAGGTCCTTGCAGCCCATATTACATATGGATTTTTGAACTAGAAGATATACGACAGAAGATCGTGAAGTTCATCGGACTGTCTATAGTCTCTGTGTCTGTCTATAATTTCTGCATTCGTGTTTAGACAAGATCAATCTATAGCGATCTCGAAGGTTCCATTCCAACATCACTCTCACATGTGGGTTTCAACAATGTGTAAAGACCGAAGTTTCGTTTCTTATCTTCGTAAGCAGTAAACATTAATTCCACCAAAGAAATATCGTCTTTGGTCAAATTCAAACTACTAATCTCACAGTGAGATTCTCGAATTATGGCCACCCAAGTGACCCAATTAATGCCAGTTTAATTTTTTTAATTATGTCATTTAAAATTAAAAGAAAGAGAGATGTAGGTATGAATTTGATGAGATTATTTGACATTGAAGAGTGTATTGATTGAGTTATCTGATTGATGTTTTTAAACCAACAAAAAAAGTGTTTGGGATAAATTTTGTACCATTGTATCAAAGTAGATGAAGATTTGATCAATCTTGACTATTACTTTATTTTTATAAATTGAGATTTCAACTTTCTAATTATAATATTATATAGATTATTATATGTATACAATGATTTGGTAAAATAAATACAATATGAATACTGATGAAATACAATTATAATAAAATATATTTTGTTATTATTATTGGCAACTTAATAACAATAATTTTTCAAAAAAAAAATATAGTATATCTACAAAGTGAGTAACACTAACTAATTAAGCGTATGAATATATGGTGCACATCTGATGTGCATCCCCGAACCTAATTCTATATCCATGCTTCATGGCGAATGCAACTCGTATGCTTTTAACGCTTTGTGTCGCCACATAAATCTTATCTAACCTATTCAATAATATGCACATCATAGTACATCAGAATATGGTCCAAAATATCGGCCGACACTGCTATGAGTCGGCCAAGTCCTGTCCAACTCTTTATTTTTCGCGATAATACTGTTACATGATATGTATAAATTTTGAGTGTCACACAATTCGTTGGAATCGTTCGAATTGTATCCGAGTTAGTCTTGAATCGCCGAGTTATCGTCACTAAACTGACCAGTACGGCTCCGCAATGTCGTGGTATAATTTGAATCATCCGTTGTGTTCAATATTTTTTTAGGTCGTATTGTCTGATACTGTGTTGTGATATCATGACTGATGTGTCTCATAACTCTTCGAGACGATGGTCAATATCATAACCTTGAGCCATATATCAGACCTTCCACGTATAAGTGAAATGTGGGATATTGGAATGAGAACATTAAAGTTTTAAATACAATTCACTAAACAATGTAGGGGAATGCTACGGTATCTATTTTAGCACCGTTACAATCTTTAAAAGATATGATCGATCATGATAGATTGAGATTGATACTAAAATTACAACTTTTAAATGTCAAGTTACAACTGCTCAGAAAAAGTTCATAATCGATCATATGTATCTGTGATTGATCATAGTCCTCTTAAACAGTTGTAATTTCTTCTTTATGAATTATAAATTTACCATAAAAATAGTAAGTGATGGTACGACACCCAAGTCGGTACCGTAGAACTCCCCTACAATGTAGAACAAGTGATAACAAATTATTTGAAGTGAAAAGGTCAGTGTGTATTAAAAGTATAATGAAAAAAATAAAAAATAATAATAGAGACAGAATAAGTCAGACTCATAATCGTGCGAGACTAGTGATATTTGTTTTGGATTGGATTAACGATCAAAAATCATTATTGTCGCCATAAGCTCCTTTAATTTTGAGCCGAATTCTTTGTTAAGGCCCTCAAATGCTCTTTTTGAAAGTTTGAAAAAAAAAATTAATAATTAATAATAAATTATTTGAGATGTCAAATTCATGGCCGTTTGTTTTGTACACTTGAGATAATACATGTTTTTATATTGACTTATTGAATTATATAATAAGTTTTAGTTGTTCACACAAGTGCATGCGACACGAATTAAGTGAGTTTAGGTGAGATCTTTACGAGTTTGAGTGGTAAACGGATTGACCCTACAGACACGTTTAATAAACGGGTTGTGTTCACGTGAGACCTGTCAAACTATTTATCACATTTTTACTCATTTAAATAAAATTAATATAATAATAAATTAATAATTATTTTAAAAATTAGCCATGACAAATCAACTCCTTTTGTTTTTGTCTCACATCGGCAAATGAGGAGAGATGGGAAAGGTTGTCTTGCCTATAAAAGGCAGTGACCTCTTGCCTTTTTTTTCTTTAGCTTTTAAATCTGATTTTTATGTAAAATTTGAATAGAAATTCCTCTTTTTTTGAGGTAAATACAATTGTTAGTAAAAAAAGTGGTGTATTAAAATCTGTTGATTAAACACATCATGTTCGTGTTGAGATTTTTCACTCGTTTATTAACACATATCGTCTACAAGTTTACATGTTTTTTACTTGTCGCTGATTTAACTTGACATGTAACCATTTAATATAAAACGTTTGACAGGGATGAATGAGGGTTATGTGATTTTTTTTGGCATAACAACAAGAGTATCTGAACTTGTTTATACGCATTTCAGTTAATTTCCTTCACGGTTTGGTCCCAAGGAGTTACCAATACTCGAACTCAAGAAATCTGAGTTTACAGTTCATTTCTATTACCATTTAAAATACCTTTCAATTAGGATTATGTGGTTTAGTTCTTCACGCATAATGGTAAAGAAAAGTTGTTACCCATTTTTTGTTTTCTATTAATTATGTGGGATCAAATAAAAGCGAATTTCATATTACTCATATTGATTAAAGGGCATATCGCAATTAGCACTCTAAAAGATTCAAGATTTCTTATTTTTTATCCTTAAAAATTAAATTTTTCATATTATATCTTGAATGTACTAAAAATGTTAGAATGCGACTTTTCTATTAGTTTATGTTGTTTTGTTTTGTTAAAAACCATCCAATTGACGTTGACAACATGAATAACGAAAGTTAACAAAATGATCACATTATAATATTTTTACTGAATTCAAGATACAATGCTGAAAAAAAATTAATCTTTAAAAGTAAAAAGTAAAAGTTTTTATAATGCTGTGTAATTCACCCTTGATTAAATTAAAATTTTATTACAACAGTCGAACTTAGGACATCAAAATAGTATACTCAATTCTTACCATCACGTCATCTTAGGAATTTTCAGCTAATGCGAGAAATAACTTCTAAGAGACAAAAAATAAATAAATAAAAGAAGCTTCACCAAAGATTAGATTTAACATAAAACTAATGGGGAATGAAAGGTTGGTCACCACCAAACGAACAATGTTTTTGATACCTAATTTGGGAATTTAATTAGAGAATTTAATGCCATGATAATTAGATTAACCGTATGAATGTGAACATTCCATTAAATTCACTTTCAATCCAATTTCTACAATAAAAGTATTAAATCGTCAAATTAGATTAAAAAACTATATTATTTGAACCAAAATGAGACATAATATAATGGTCCATATAACATCCACGTCATCTTTAAATAAACAAGTTGGAAACTGCTAAAAAATTCAAGTCATTGTCTTTTTTGAACCCTAAAGGCCATTTCGGACTCCCCCTCCCGTTTAATTTGCATTTGTTCTTTAAATATAGTAACTTGTCATGTTTTCAAAATCCAACAGACTAATTTAATTCATTATAACTCCTGTATTGATTATAAATCCCATTAAACATTAAAATTTGGACTACATTTTCTTAGTCGATTAATAAATTAAATGAATAAATTNTATTGATTATAAACCTTATTAAACATTAAAATTTTGACTACATTTTCTTAGTCGATTAATAAATTAAATTAATAAATTTTGTCATAATTTATTGTCCATGGTCATGGTTGTGTGGCGATTTGGACCCTTTGATTTTATAACTTTAAAATTAGAACCGTATCTGACCATCTGATTCGGCAGTAAACAATTCATTTAAACCTCTTTCCTGTAAACTGGAGCTAGTTCTTACACAGAGAGAGAGAGAAAGAGAGAGAGAGAGAGAGAGAGAGAGAGAGAATGGATTCCACTACTTTGACAGAGAAGCCTCATGCCGTCTGCATACCATACCCAGCTCAAGGCCACATAAACCCCATGCTGAAGCTAGCAAAACTCCTCCATCACAAAGGCTTTCATATCACCTTTGTAAACACCGAGTTCAGCCACAGACGCCTCCTGAAATCTGGAGGTCCTGATTCACTCAACGGCCTGTCATCGTTCCGATTCGAAACCATTCCCGATGGCCTTTCTCCATCAGATGATTCAGATCCTGATGTCACCCGAGATATCGTCTCTCTTTTTGAGTCCATCACTAACCACTGCTTGGCTCCATTCAGAGACCTCCTTTTCAAACTTAATGAAACCTCGTCGTCAAGGGTACCTCCTGTTACTTGTATAATTTTTGATTCTACCATGAGCTTCACACTTGCAGCAGCCGAAGAACTGGGCATCCCTGAAGTTCTCTTCTTCCCCGCCGGTGCTTGTAGCTTCCTGGCTTTCATTCAATATATGAAACTCATCGAAGAAGGTTATACACCACTCAAAGGTATTAATTAACTACTAACCAACTTCATATGCATCGACATCCTTCACATTACGCTTCTATTTTTTTGGAAAAGTAAAATATAAAATTACATGTATATAAGGGTTTTGAAAATCGGCAGGCGTGTAATGGTCATTACGTAACGATAACGATGAGCTCTGATCTCGTTATATCCCGATATAACGGGTAGAATAAATTTCACACCCATAATGGTCGTTATGGCACAATAACAAAATGTAACGGCGTTATGAGAGTGTAACAGTCCGTTACACTGCTATAACGGCATAGTTTTGTAGCTTTTATTGCTCGTCCATGGCGGTTTTATAGCCGGAAGAGATGGTTGGATAAAAAGACGGTGAAGCTTAGTGGGTTGGGAAAGGGCTTAGTGGGTTGAGAAAGGACAGGCAGTCATAGTTGGCAGGCTTTTGGAAAGGCAAAAAACAAGTGGAGTATATTCTTTTTACAACTTATATAATGAATAGTTGTTGATTCATTATCAACAAATTCGGTCAATGAATAAATGATAAGTGTCGTGTACTTTAATAATGTGAAGGAGTGACTTTGAACAGAGTAAAAATTGTAGATGATGGGGCCGTTCTTGCACAAATTTAACGTCTAATAATTTTTATTGAAAATTATAATTTTTTTTATTTTATCCCAATGATCTAAATCTAACAGTTATTTTGACTGCTTCTTATTTTGAATACAATTTTCAAATAAATATATATTAATTGCTTTGACTAAGTTTTTTTGCTTTTGTCCTAAATTTGGATTAATTAAGAAATTTAGCATACCAAAATCATGAATATAATAAAAAATTATTATAAATTACAAAACTACTTAATTTATTTTATTTTGGTACAAATATATATAAATTTTTTATTTTTGTCGATAGTTGTTACATAACGCCCATTACATCATGTGTCCGTTACATCACATGTCTGTTACACTGTTATCAATACCGTTATATCACCTATTACCGTTATTCAGAACCATGATGTACATGTAAAGAAACAATATGTTTATCAAGCAGACTAAAAAACAAAAGAAGGGGACAAGTACCTGAATTGCAATAAGTTCTGCTTTGTGACAGAACTTATGGCAATTCAGAGCATTCATGATGGAAGATCAGAGGACCAAGCATTAGACACAAAATTGTTCCAATGCAGGAGAAAAGTTATATTCCGGGTGGATTGTTTGAAATTGGCAGTGAGAAGTTTACTACTAATAACATGAAGGATGGACTTCAGAACAGTCGTTGCATCCCTGAATTCATTCTTGAAGACTCTGACTTTTCTTTCTCTCCAAATCGTATAGACAGAACTAGAAAGGTTGAGTTTGAGCACAATGGATTTGAGGGATTTCCCTTTCCACTGGTTGGATGCTAAGTGGATAGCTGGTAACCAACATGGGTGGAACCAAGTGGCCATAGAATGACTAAACACCTTATTCCATATTTCACTTGTGAAAGGGCATTAAAAAAAAATGATTGATGCTTTCCTTTGTTAGTCTATAAAACACAAATGTTGTATTAATGTTTTGCACATAAGTCTTGATTCGATCCTTCGTTCCAAGCTTCCCATGAATAGCAATTCAGAGAACAAAAGACACCCTAGGGATGTATTGAGGATACCATACAAGCAGGTGCCAAAGAACCTTAGAACTAGAGGTATAAAAAGATTTTGATGCTGCATGAGTTGCATAATGACCACTAGGATCAGGGTGCCATTTAATTCTATCAGCATACAGAGAGTTGGGATTATAGGATGGCATAGAAATGATAATTTGCAGCAGCTTTGGAGTACTTGAAGAAAACCATGCCCAGCAGGTACCATTAACAATGGTTTCTACCTTTGTGGTAGATGACAGATTTGCAAATTTAATGATTCTATCCGACCATTTAAGAAGAAGAGGCCCATGCGGGTGCCAATTATCATGCCACAAGTGTGTTGATTTAAAATACACTTTTATTAATTTATCTTAATAGTTGGCTTCCTACCACATATGCCCAAAGGATAACTTATAAATAGTGAGTTCTACTTTAATTTTTAAAAACACTATCAAGAATAGCTTCCAAACAATGGAAGGTAATCAACCATTGAGAAATCTCCATCTTGTGCATATATAATATACATCACACAATTATGTGGGTGTGTGTCTCTTTTTCTAACTTATTTTGTCATGGCTCATATGTATGTCCCTTTAAATACTTACATTTATGTGTGTGTATTTGAAATAAATTTTGTTACATTGAATGTGAATCAAAAGTAAATCTTGAAGATATTGTTTCACTAGTTTTATTTTAACATTGGCATTTTAATTTTTTTTATGTGCAGATGCTAGTTACTTAACAAATGGATATTTGGAAACCGCCATAGATTGGATACCTAGTATGAAAGGTATACGTTTGAAGGATTTTCCAAGTTTCATAAGAACAACAGACCCAAATGATTTTATTTTAAAATTTATTGCAAGTGAAACTAAAAAGACTAAAAAGGCCTCTGCAATAATTTAGAACTCATTCGATGAATTGGAGCATGATGTTATTGAAGCTCTTTCATCTATTCTTCCTCCAATTTATTCGGTCGGACCATTGCATATTCTCCAAAATCATATCCAAGATAACGAGTTGAAGTTGCTTGGCTTAAATTTTTGGAAAGAAGAGTCAGAGTGTCTTCAATGGCTTGACTCGAAAGAACATAAATCCGTGGTGTATGTGAATTTTGGAAGTGTCACTGTCATGACACCAAACCAAACGATTGAATTTGCTTGGGGACTAGCTAATAGCAATCAAAACTTTTTGTGGATAATAAGGTCTGATCTTGTTATTGGTGATTTGACTGTTTTTCCACCGGAATTTGTGGAGGAGATAAAAGATAGAGGCCTATTAGCAAGGTGGTGCCCACAAGAAAAAGTTCTCAACCACCCGGCAATTGGAGGATTCTTAACTCACTGTGGATGGAATTCAACTCTTGAAAGCATAAGTGCCGGAGTACCAATGATCTGTTGGCCATTTTTTGGTGATCAACAGACCAATTGTTGGTTTTGCTGCACTCAATGGGGCATTGGCATGGAGATAGAGAATGATGCTACGAGAAATAAAATTGAGAGCGTTGTGAGAGAGTTGATGAATGGAGAGAGAGGCAAAGAGATGAAGAATAAGGCATTGGATTGGAAGCAAAAGGCTGAAGAGGCCGGTACAGGTTCAGCGTATGTGATTCTAGAGAAAATGATCAACCAAGTGCTTCTCACTCAAAAAACTTAGAATTGTATGTCTTCTCGTCAAGTATTGGNTTTGACGTGCAAACACCAAGTAGCTTCTTGAGCTTCTGAAATGTAGAAAACTTGAGAGGCTTGGTTAGAATATCAGTGATTTGGTCTTCACTTCTACAGTAAATAAGATTAATGAATGATGATTCATTCGTGAGATCCCAAAAGAAATGATACTTCACATCTATATGTTTGCTTCGACCATGTAAAACTGGATTTTTTGAAAGCTTTATTGCTGAACTGTTGTCACATTAAATCTGAGTAGGTTCATCCTCCTTGAAATGCTGCTCTTTAAGAATTTTCTTTAGCCAAATAGCTTGACAAGCACAAGCTATTGCAGCAACAAATTCAGCTTCAGTGGATGATAATGTGACAATAGGTTGCTTCTTTGATGACCATGAAACAACTCTTGTCCCCATCATGAAAACTTACACAATGTGCTTTTTCGATCATCTGAATCTCCTGAATAATCACTATCTGTAAACCCAAACATATCTGACTTTTCTCCATTCTTGTAGGACAGCCCAAACTCCTTAGTACCTTGCAAGTAACAGAAAATTCTTTTTGCAACCAAGAGATGAATCTCTGTAGGATATTCCATGTACTTGTTAATCACACTTACATCATGCATTATATTAGGTCTTGTTGCTGTCAAATACATTAAACACCCCGCTATTTGTTTGTAAAGAGTGTCGTCAACCTTCTTTCCACCATTATCTTTGTTTAGCTTCATACCAAACTCAGATGGAGTATTTACAGGATTACAATCATTTATCTGAAACATGTCCAAAATTTCTTGCGCATACTTCTATTGAGAAATAAAAATTCCAATAGAAGACTGCTCCACTTCAATGCCAAGAAAATAATGCATCATGCCAAGATCAGACATCTCAAATTCAGCCATCATGGATTTCTTAAAACTTCCAAACATGGCTGTATTATTTCAAGTGTAGATTAAATCATCTACATNGTCAGATCGTCCTTAGGGAACAACTGCAAGTTCCCTGTCTAGGCCTTTTTGGAGAATTATCAAAGTAGGTAAGGACTGCCATATATTCACACCCTGACAAAGGATTCCACATCCGATTGCCTCATCCCCTTAGTTTCCACAACAAAAAACTGACACAATACTATTTAAAAAGACAAGAAAATCAGACGCATGCAGGTATATTTGCGTTGATATAAACAAAATACTAAATGACGTTTTTACATAATAACAGTAGGAAGCAAAGGATATAGAGAAAGCAGAGGATAAACTTTTCTGCTTTTCATTGATAAACAAACAGCCTATAAATAGGCTAATACATAACTGAAAGCAACATGAAATAAGGCACTATCCAACATTCAAAACAAACTCCTATTGACTATGTAAACAGACTCCTATTGACTAAGTAAACAGAAACAAACTTATTGACACTCCTAAAGACTNGGGACATTTTTGAAATCCTTCCTTCAAAAAATAAGTTTCTATACGATTATACCAAGATCGTGGAGCTTGTTTTAATCCATATAGAGCTTTCTTTAACTTATACACTTTATGCTCACTACCAAGTTTTACATAACCAGGACGTTGATCGATAAGTACCTCTCCTTACAAATCTCCATGGAGGAATGCTAATTTCACGTCCAACGGGAAGAAAGCCATGAGCTTTGAGCTGCCATCGCAAGCACCAATCTGATTGTATCATGCCTTGAAACCAGAGCAAAGACNCTGAAGCGCCATCCCTCAAATTGAATCATTTGACGTGCAAACACCAAGTAGCTTCTTGAGCTTCTGAAATGTAGGAAACTTGAGAGGCTTGGTTAGAATATCAGTGATTTGGTCTTCACTTCTACAGTAAATAAGATTAATGAATGATGATTCATTCGTGAGATCCCAAAAGAAATGATACTTCACATCNGTAAACGCACTTTACACCAATTGTCTTCTGCCCTTTTGGAAGATCACGTAGCTCCCATGTATCATTTCTTTCAATGGCCGTAATTTCAACATCCGTAGCCTTTCTCCATTGTGATTCTTTGACAGCCACTTCAAAAATGATAGGATCACAACCTGAAAACAAAGCGAAATGTGTAAGTGGGTAATCACCTTGGTCAACTCCAGTTACCTCATAATTAGTAATCCATGCTGGCCTTCTTCGAACACGTTGAAGACTTTGTGATTTAGCTGCAAGTGGCCTTTTATTAGCTATTGGAACATTTTGAGTGACTTCCTCTTCTTGATCGTTCTCCATAGGTTTCTGCCCTTTCTCATAATCATCAAAATCTGCTGGAATATTTTCTTTAACACCATTTTGATTCCATGACCAGGTGCCTTTTTCATCAAATACCACATCACGGCTGATGACAATTTTCATGGTGCTAGGATTGTATAGTTTATAAGCTTTTGACTTATCACTAACACCAAGAAAAATGCAATTTTCTCCCTTGTTATCTAGCTTCCTCCTCTTCTCATTTGGAATATGAGCATGGACAATACACCCAAAAATCCAGAAATGATCTACAACAGGTTTCCTTCCACTCATGCTTCCTCTGGTGCCATATTTTGAACAACAAATGTGAGACTTCTGTTTAATAAACGAATGCTCCAATTAACTACTTCAGGCCAGAAACTTGTTGGAATGCCACTTGTTCTCAAAAGGATTCACAACATATTAATAATAGTGTGGTTCTTCCTCTCATATACATCATTCTTTTGGGGTGTATAAGCTACTGTAAGTTGTCTCTTGATTCCATAGTTCTCACAAAAATTTGCAAATTCATGTGAGTTATATTCTCCACCACGATCCGTGCGAAGAAATTTTATTGGGTTGCCAACTTCTTTCTCAACAAGCGCTTTATAGTCTTTAAAAGCTACAAAGGCTTCAGATTTTTCTTGCAAAAAATAAACCCGTATCTTACGACTATAATTATCAATGAAGGTAATTATATATCTTTTACCTCCATTAGAATGTGGTGTTATTGGCCCACAGAATGAACAAGCTCCAATGCTTTCTTCGTTCTCCAAGATTTTCCTTGTGGGAATTGATTACGGTGTTGTTTGCTAATAACACATTCTTCACAAACTTGAGAAGAAGCTATAATTTGAGGAAGCCCCGTCACCATGTTCTTTTGTTGTAGTGTTTTCAATCCGCCAAAATTCAGATGCCCATAGAGAAAGTGCCATAGCCATGCCTCATCTTTTGATTTTGCTGAGAAGCACGAATGAGTGGTGTTGGGAAGATAAAGTGGGAACATACGATTCTTTGTCATATTAACTTGAGCAATTAAGCCCAACTTCGTGTCTTGAATCTGACATACTCCATATTTGATAAAAATCTTGTATCCTTTTTCTTGTAACTGACCCACACTAAGCAAGTTGGTCTTTAAATCTAGCACAAAAAGAACATTAGCGATAGTGCGGGTGGAATTTCCTTTGGTTTGGATTGTTACCTTTCCTTTTCACATAACAGAAATTGTGGGGTTGTCACCAAACTTAACAGAGCGGCGAAAGGATTCATCCAAGTCAGAAAATGCCTCCTTCTCTCCACACATGTGGTTGCTGCAGCCAATGTCTAAATACCACATGTTTGGTTGAGTTTCTTCCTTTTCTGCGAAGTTAGTTTGATCTTCACTTTGTTTATTCAAATCAGTTTGACATTCTGATTTATAATGGCCATACCTATGACATCTGAAACATTTAACATTGGACTTGTCTGCTGACTTTGATCTATAAGTTGTTGAGTGGTGGCCTCCACGTCCTCTGCCACTTCCTTGAAATTGACTCTCTCTTGATGATGATGATTTTGTTGTTNACTGACTTTGATCTATAAGTTGAGTGGTGGCCTCCACGTCCTCTGCCTCTTCCTTGAAATTGACTCTCTCTTGATGATGATGATTTTGTTGTTGATTCCCATGATCATTGTTGTTTCTGCCTCCTCTACCTCGACCTCTGCCTCTTCCTCATCCCCTATCAGCTCTATTGGATGTAGAGTGATTTTTTGATATGGCCTTCAATGCTTGTTCTTCTTTTTCCGGCTGGTTAAGTTTTTGCTCATGAACCAACAAAGAACTTTGTAATTCATCAATTGACAATAAACCAACATCTTTAGCTTCTTCTATAACATAGACAACAAAATTAAATTTTGGTGTCAACAATTGAAGAATCTTCTCAACAATGAGAACATCCTCTGTCTTGTTGACATGGATCTGCATCTTGTTAACGATTGCCATCATTCTTGAAAAATAGTCTGTAACTGATTCTCCTGACTTCATTCAAAGCATTTTGAACTCCAAACGAAGTGCTTGAAGTGGCTGCCTCTTAGCCCCTGTTGTACCTTGGTACTTCTTCATGGAATCCCAAATATGGTTGGCCGTTTCCTTGCAAAGAATGGTTTCCAAGATTGAGCAATCAATAGCTTGGAAGAGATAATTCTTTGCTTTAAGATCCTTTAACTTTAGCCCTTCAAGCTCTATCTTTTGCGCATCTGTCAGCACAACACCTTTTGCTGGTTCTGCTACTCCAGAAACAACAACCATCCAATATTTTTTGGACCTCAAGAAGTTTTCCATGAGCATGCTCCAATNTTACTCCAAAAACAACAACCATCCAATATTTTTTGGACCTCAAGAAGTTTTCCATGAGCATGCTCCAATGATCATAGTGACCATCAAAGCGTGGAATGGCTGGCTGCACAGAATAACAGTACGAAGTAGAGGATATAGAGAAAGTAGAGGACAAACTTTTCTGCTTTTCATTGATAAACAAACAGCCTATAAATAGGCTAATACATAACTGAAAGCAACATGAAAATAGGCACTATCCAACGTTCAAAATAAACTCCTATTGACTATGTAAACAGACTCCTATTGACTAGGTAAATAGAAACAAACTTACTGACACTCGTAAAGACTAGGACACCCAAACGTGGAAATTACTAATTTCCTCAACATGCGTACACTAATATATTAGTCATGGCTATAACTTCTTGAAGCATAATAGACCTAGCAAGGCCCAATTGATATTACAACAAATTTCCTAACATTCTCTTTGGTCACGTGATTATGATTAAAAGACTGGATTACACAATTACCTGTACCCCACGCATATGGGGTAATTTTAAGTTCTTTCACTATACTAGTACTTGGGCTATCAAGTTAGTATTTCTTTCAATGCAAGTGGACACACTTTCAATTGCAGAAGTGCAGTTAGATAGAATTAGTGTATGCATCCATTGGACAACATGGCACTTTATTATTTCAAGTGACAAAACCAAGGATACAAAACCTATTTCTACAATCCGAAGAAGTCAGAGGGGTTGTTTTATCATTTTTCGACCAAGTATTCGAATGACTAGCCTATTTGGACCTTCTTCACGTCCACGACGTCATACATAACACTTTGTCGGTGAGAAAAACCGTAATTTTTTACTATGAGTTTTTGTGAGATTCACACACCTCCCTCCCTTGAGGTTCATCCACTCCATCAACATTTAGGTTAGAGGAGCTTACCTTGGCCGAAGCTTCATTGCAACATTATGGTGAGAGAGGATTTTTTTGATAGCTACCCTGTTCTTCAGAAAACCCATTAATGGGTATGCCCCTAGCAGTTGGCAGCTCATGAGTATAGTTTGGTCCTTTTGCATTAAGAGCCCTGAGCAGAAGCATTTACACCTTCCTTGTGTTCAACACTAGCATCATAGACATTAATGCTAGATGTTTCCCTAGTATTTGTAAGTTCCATGGAAAACCAAGCCAAAACTACGACAATGAATGAAAACCCAAGAGAGCAACAAAATAGAGATGTGGGATCTTAAAATAATATAAAATACTCAAATATCTCACACACACAAATTAATTAATCAAGAAAAAATATCAGAGAAGAAGAAGAAGACAAAACTTGCGGCATGTATTTTCTTTTTTTTTTTTGGTACATCGGAAAAGAAAACAATAACAAACTATAGAACAAAAAACTAGACAGAATGTCTAGTAAAAGCCACGCTGGACATATCTACTAACAAAAAATTAGCCAGCTGTGAGGGAGGAGCATCCAACTCCACAAAATTTTCCATTTGCTGGGCACCAAGATTGGCCAAGGCATCCGCACATCGATTACCCTCTCTATGAGTGTGAACAATAGGGATCTGTCTTGTTTCCATAAGCCTCCTGCATTGGAGTAATCAGATCTCTGTTCGGCTGGGTGGCTTCTGGAATCGTAGAAAGGAGCTTCGCAACATCGAGAGAATCTGTTTCCACAATGATCTGAGTGATGTTCCTCTTGTGAACCAGATCTAGACCCCTCTGTATAGCCTCAAGTTCCGCCTAAAGACTCGAGGAGTCTACCAGTCTCCCATAGAAGCCTGCAACCCATTTGCCTTGATCATTCCTTATGATTCCTTCTATTCCTGCTGGGCCTAGGTTGCCTTTTGAGCATCCATCCATATTAAGCTTGTTCCAACCTATGCGGGGGAAAAGACCAAGTAATAAGGGAAGGAGAAGTAATGGTAGCATTCAGACTAGTATGCTAGAAAGCCTTAATAGAGTCCAAGGCTAGGAGTCATGCTTCCCTAACAACCAATCTACGTAAGGTGAAATTTTTTGAAATGCTTTCCCTGTTCCTATCTTTTCATATGCACCATGCAACACAAGCACACACAATTGCCCAACTGATTCCCTTCCAGTCTCTGGTCATCCTTATTTTAAAATTCAAAGTGATCCAATTATGAACCCCTCCAATGCTAATAGGTTCTTCATCATAAAATGCATTGAGAGAATTCCACACCTTTTTGGCTTTTGGACATTCAAAAATCACATGGAGGGATGATTCATCAGGGTGATGACATCTTTCACATGAGGTATCACTAGTCATATTCCTTGTGACCCTAAGGCTATTTGTGAGAAGTCTGTCATGTTGTACAATCCATAAGAATTGGTTTAGTTTTTGAGGTAACTTTAATTTCCAAATCTAATCCCAGTGTAGTAAAAGACCATTCCTGGGGTTGGATTTCAAAATTAGGTCATAAGCAACTTTTGTGGAGAATTTTCCATTGTGTGAAAGCCCCCAACAAATAGTATCCTGAAAGTCAATAGATAAAGGACAAGGTGAATGAAACAAATCAAGCAGAGTGGAGTGAGGAAGGAGAGTACCTACCTCTTGAAGATTCCAGTTACCTCTATCGTCAATGAAATTAGCAACCTTCTTGTTGAGGTTCAAACAATCTGGTAGAAGTACCTGATGCACTAAAGGACCCTCACCCCACCACCAGTCAGTCCAAAAATTTATATAAGTTCCATCTCCAATTAACCATTTTGACCCTAGGTCCATCAAATTTTTGGTCTTGCCAATAGCTCTCCATATAGGAGAACTATCATGCTTAAGTTTCCAGTTGGAGTTGTCTTGGTCAACATATTTATTCTTAATTACATCTACCCAAAGGGTTTTTTCTTTACTTTTCACTTTCCAACTCAGTTTAGAGAGGAGGGCAACATTATTATCCCTGCTTCGCCTTAGACCCAACCCTCCTTCCTTTTTAGGGGAGCATACCCTATTCCAATTCACATGGTGGACCTTCTTCTTATTAGGTGTGTCACCCCATAAGAAATTCCTATTAAGTTTGTCTATCTGGTCACATGTAGCTTGGGGGAGCCAGTTAGTTTGCATGACATGGTTGGAAATGGTAGACGTGACTGCCTTAACAAGTGTGGTCCTTCCTGCCAGAGAGAGGGACTTGGTTTTCCATCCACTTAGTCTATTCTGAATTTTTTCAATGATGAAAATAAAATGATCCTTAGAAAGTCTCCTATGTAGGATGGGAGTCCCAATGTACTTCCCTAAGTCATCAGTAAGGGTGATACCACATTCCCTCAGGAAAGCAGTTTTTTTTTTTACTCAATGGATTAAAACCCAACTAGTTTGTCACACAAAACAAAAGACTTCAATGAAAGACTTTAATGAATAAAACAATTCTAATCCTATTCTTCTTTCAATAAAACACATTAAAGCTAACTAGAATACTCTATGGGTCAAAACTCTTAAACACATTAAATTTCTAATTACAAACTAATACCAAATAAATAAGAAATAAAACACATAGAGAGTTTGGGTCAAACACTTGTAGATATTTTTTGTTGTAATTAAAAAAGAGTGAAATGAGATCTCATATATTAGATTTTTCTTTAAAGTAACTGACAGCAAATAGTCCATCATAAATTTAAATGGGACTTGTGTTTAGAAGTAGAACCCCTCACCCGTAGTCAACTGTAGAGAGGAGGACTTTGAAGAGTACCATCAATATGACCATAAACGCCTGACTCTTAAGAACTGGTAGAAATAGTTCATGTTAGATAAGATAATTATAGAAGTCCAAGACGATGGAGATGTAATTCTTGATGTTGGAGATGGAGTGGGCTGGATGAGGGGTGGAAGGCAGATGAACAACAAGTGGAGTTGAGGATGTGGTATTAGTAGAAGAGGAGGAGATAGTGGTGGAAGACATGTTGAACTACTAGGAAAAAAAATCAAGAAGCTCTCAGAGGAGACTGTGATACCTTAACTGAGGGAGTGTTGCTTTATTATATAAATATAGGAGACGTACATGAGTATACTGACAAAACTAACCCTACCGACTAATACAAGATAATACAAAAATGTCCCTCTAATATCAACAAATCGTTTACACATGAGAGAGATTGAGTCGAAGTATAATAAGACTAGGTTTCCAGATTAAGAAAAAATTTAGTTGCACTTGATTTAAGACCTTAATTTTAGGATTTAGTTAATTATAGTGGTCAGATTGAAACTATGTCGTATGTAATATTAAATTCGCAACTAATTTAATGGCTATAATATATTAGATTCCTAAATTAAATTTTCAAATTAAATGAGGCTCGTTGGTTGAAATGAGCTTGAAATTCACTATGGATTTCATGCAAAACAAGGATCAAGATTTTGATTAAGATTCTTTTCTTTTTAAACATTCTAAAATATTGATCGAAACTTATCAAAACACATCACACACCTCAGTACATAAAAAAAAATTAATATTCAACTATCAATTTATCTAAAAAAAACATACAATTAGTTAGATGAAAATATAATTCATTAATGTGACACAGTGCTACACGAAGAACACAAGGAATCACAATTTCCTTGTGGAAAATGCAGAGTGCAAAGAAAACAAACACTGAATTCATAGAGAAACAAGAGAAAAACTCAAAATATTATTAATTTTTAAATTTGGATGTTTCAACTGGATACATGAGGAAGGCCTTTTATATAGGTTCAAGAAATGCTCTTATCATCTTTCACTTATCAGATTTAGTCCATCCCCCAACTACTTATACTGATACTTACACCATCTCCCAATTAGACTAAGGTTGGATATCTATGTTAGGCCCATTATATTGAATCAAGATCAAAATAGATTGAAACCTGAAATTTGTTCTACATCACAATGCCAAAGGAAGAGATATTTTTCGGAAGGTAAAAATTGTATTGAAAAGAAGCTTTCAGGAGCAAACCAGCAGAACAAACTGACTGTTGTCCATCGAAAAAAACAAAAAAGAACTAGGAACAAAATTCATCGGGAAGTATAGAAAATAATCAGTACTTCCCAAAGAATCAAAGTCCTAAGTTTATAAGGTTACAATAAACAAAAAAGAAATCATGCTAAGCAGCTGTGAGCGAGATCCCATAATTGTAACATCCTAAGATTCTGAGAGAAATTCTTGAACTTAGTAGATATGAGCCTGTCTTTGATAGCTTGTTTGATAATCCGAGCTAAGGAATAGCAGTCCCAGAATTGGTTCGAAAAAAAATCTCCAGTTCCTCTCAATCCATATATGAAAAGATATTTTCATCACATGCTTTAACCAACTAAATTGGAATAGAAAAACAAAATTGGGATCCTGCAACAGACTTTATTTTTATTGGAATTTCATTTCCCACCTCGTAAGCAAAATATAGGAGGTCATCGTGGTCTCCTTTTTGGCTTCCAATTCATACGATACACCCAAAAGATTATTAACATAATAGTAAGAGTCATGTACACGATTGCCAATTTAGGTACAAGAATAGTTTTGTTTGATTTTTGTATAAGCTTGCCTATGCATGTCAGCCATTTAAGGCTCGACTTTGCCCCCAACACTTTACCTCTTGTTTCCATAGTTTTCCAATTTCACCTATCATTGCTGCCAGTTCTACTTGAGAATAGTCCCCTGCACGATCATTTTGAATTTTCATTAACTTTATCTTGAGCTCTTCTATCGTCTTCCTGCTTTGCTTGAAATATTTATCTCTCTCTCTCTATCTCTCTCTCTTCAGTGATAGATGCAATATCATTGAAGTCCCTGTACGCAACCAAGGAAGATCAATATACCTACAATATTCAATCAATTTGTTCCACTCTATATTACTTGCAATATACTCTGGATTTTCATATAGGAAGGTCACATTCTAAGGCACATCAGTCATTTGTTCTGTGCAAGTAACCCGGATATGCTCCTTACTACAACTATCAATTGAAAGGTTTTTCCTTTCGTCAGAATAAGCACGTTCCTACTCATAACCCTGTTACTAGCTTCTCATCAAATCCCAACATCCTTCTTATTCTTTCGACCTTATACCTCCTCATTTTTTTCTTACATAGTCCTACTATAAGGAGCTTATATTGGACACAAAGGTCCCTTAATGTTGATACTATCAATGGGGACCTTAACCCTTGACAGTTCTGATGTGCTGGCATGCCTTGCCTCGGCCTTGGCCTCGGAAGTGACTCGGCGTATTATCATTGAAAACGGGAGAGTCCAAGTATGAGAGACACAAAGGCCGAGCAGGTACTGCTAACGCAAGTCCAAAGCATGCCTCCAAGTTGGATGGACCCCATAATCAAATATTTGATGGAAGAAGTACTTCCCTAGGATCTCAAGGATGCTAAGAAGATCAAACTAAAGTCTCATTGGTTCTGGATATCTCCCGATCACAAGTTATATTTAATTAAAATATAAGTTATTGCACAAGAGATTTCCTACAATGAATAAAGATAGCGATCCACTGGATGATGAACCTTAAACGATCAAAAAAGATTATGAAAGGGGCCGGGTGAACACCCGGCTTATCCCCTCCAAAGTTTAAATCAGTGAGCGTTGGAGGGTTTAGCACAATATTTTTCTCGGTTTTGTTTGCATACCTTTGTTCATATTTTTTAGGGGTATTTATACCTGTATCAGCAACGATTGTAAGGGTCTTGAGTTCCATCTCAACATTTAATGGCATGCACTCTTCTCCACGCGTAATGAGTGTTCTCCACTCAGATCCTGATGAGTGTTTAATGCTTGGGCATGAGGATAAATGCTCAGTGCATGCCGAACACTTATGGCTACCCCATGTCATTTAAGTATCTTTGATCGACGCATGACACCTATTCCCGAATGTTTAATGCTCGGGGCACAGTACCTCAGGGTTTGCTGAGGACATCTAGTTGGTGCAATAACCATTAATGCTTCACAATTATGATAGTTTGGGGTCTCAAGGATGCAGAAGCTCATTAATAGACTTGGCACAGTCACTCAAGTCCTCATTAATGAGCTTTCGTATCTCCTTAAATGCTAATCTCAGCCTATTTACTCGGTTCCTCAAAGTAATAACTCCTCAGTGCCATTTTTTAGCGCCTTTTGAGTTCCATAGCGGCTATAACAACCCACGTATCAGTTTGGGAGCTACTGAGCCGCCTAAAGTCCCGTCAACTGCCCCCAGCCTCCATTCTTCTTGTGACGTGGGACAAGTGGCGCATGGAGATTGGAGGCTTCCTGAGCATGACAAAGTGATAGGGGCGGTTACTTGCACGTCTGGCACCGTTTTTTTCAAATTTCCAAATGATGACCTGCCTCTTCGATTCCTGCTCCTACTGTAGGGTATAAATAGGAGATCGTTTGGCTATTTGCAAACTTTGCATCCTCGAACTCTCTCTGCGCAATTAATACCCGAGCATTCTTCTTTAGTCTCTCAAGTGCCTGTTCTTACTCCCTCGAGCACTAATCTTGAAGATCAACGTGTAAGTACTCCCCCCCCCATGATTATCTCCTTCATCTTCTCATTCTTCTTCTACATTTCTTCTAGATTTCATCCATGGCCAGAATATGAAGCACAGTGGTGAAGGAACCTATTAAGACTAGGGACAGTGTTAGTTTGAGGAGAAACGAAGTAATAGACAATAACCTCCAAACTTTTAGGGATAGATACCAAATCCCCGAGCCCATTTATATGTTTGTCTTCGATCTTGATTTTCATAGGAATGATATAGGGAGTGTAAAACTCATGCCTTTCTTCACCAAGACCATTACGGAAGGGGCAGTTAGGTTTCCCCTCCATCCCCTTTTGCTTAGGATGCTAATGCGCTTGAGGCTTTTTTCCCTCCAGTGTGGCATAAATTTTTTCAGAGTAGTCATGGGAGTGGTCGCCCTAAATGCTTGATTAGGGGTAAATATGGGGATAGATGAAATCCTGTTCTGCTACGACTTAAAATTAGTCGGTGGGGGCAAATACTACCTTTAGGCTCAGGACCCTTCCATGTATCTAATGATTCACATGTCGGACTCCGATAAGGGGTATGTCCAGAATCTAATCATGCTCGGCGGCAGTTAGGAGAAAGGAGATGGGCCTAAGTATGATGGATTATACTACCCCAAAGTGCCGAGGAGTCCAGGTGTGTATAGAACATTCTTTGAAATTGTTTATCTCTTATTTCTGCTTCTGACCTTACTTTTTGGTTTCTTCTTGCAAAAGGATACAGGGCCAATGCTGCTCAACCCTTAAGGTCCGAGGTCAACTTTGAGGACTTGCTCAAAGTCTAGTCCCATGACCCAACTAATCCCTTTGCCTGAGCTGTTCATGTATTGCTCGGCTACCACCCCACCTACACCAGGTTCTCATGGGTCCCACTGCCTTTTGACCCTTATATCTGGGAAGACCGCTCTTCGGAGGAGGAAGAGGAGGAGGACCTTGAAGCCGACCCAGACAGAGACACCTAGCATACACTATCTCCAGAGATGTTCAATTTTCCTCCCATCACCGTAGACTCCCTTAAAGCTACCTCGACGATGAGAAGGGGAAGGATCTCAGGGGCCGGCTGGCCTTCTGGCACTGCCCGATTGTTGTGCCTCTGCCTCCTCCACCACGCCAACAACCATCACCACTACCGCTGTAACGTCAACAAGCATCCCAAGATCTTGTGGTCCCGCCGAGGGACCAGCAACACCAAAGGCGCCAAGTGACCTCTTCAGATGAACGACAAAGGGACCGCCGCAGCCGATAGCCCGAGCCCTCTAATGAGTGCCGAGTGAAGTACCGCCAGGACACCCCAACGTCAAACGTCCCCGTCGAGTGGGCCCCCCAAGCCGTTACAAGGAGGGGGAACCGATCTTGGAGTCTGACTCCCTTATCTACTCCCTTGACGTTGCCTTGGCCGTTAGCGGGAGTCTCCATTTTGAGGCTGAAATGGCCATTTTTCGGGACTACGGGGACAACAAGCTCCTGCAATGAGTTATTCAGCACAATCTGGTGGTAAGTACACTAATTGCTCTTACTTCTTTTATTTTTGATCATTTGGCCATTTTTGACTTCTATTTTTTCCTTTTAGGCCTGCCAGCAGATGAGGATCATCATTAACCATTTTTGGGATCAGGGATGTTCGGGCCAAACTGGCCCGAAAAGATGAGCATATTCAAGGAGTGGAGAGGACGGTCGACTATCAGACCAAGCACATTGCTGACCTAATCTACAAGGCCGAGGCTATCACTGCCAAGCTGCATAAGGTAAAGGCAGCTGAGGTCGAGGTAATGAAGAGAAAGGAGGAGGCTGAGCTTAGGGTTTGTGCCGCCGATGTGAAGCTGCTTAAAGCCAAGCTTATCATCAATGCCTTGACTTCAAAAGTTGAAACTTTGGAGGTAGAGAAGGTCGGGGAGTTTGAGAGGACCCAAAAGGAGTGCACGGGATTATATTATAAGTGGCAAGATGATATGGTCCCAGTCTTCAAAGAAGGAAAGAATAGGGCCTTCAAGGAGGGCTGGGACGGGGCCCTGCATGCCGTCGGGGTTGATGTTGGCTCGTCCTCTTTTCAATGTGTTGTCTGCTCAGGGAGCCTGAAATCAGGGACGTTCCTGCGATGCAACAACAATCCGAGCTAGCTCCAGGACCAGCCGAGGGAGTGGGAGGGATCGAAGATCAAAATGTACCAAACACACTTAGTGACGGTTCTAAACAACATTCCTCCCCTCGGCTCCCTTCCCCTACTCTCCCGAGCCACAACGATGACCTTCCCCTTCTTGGAACTCCCATCTTAAATCCTGTGGGGGCCAAGACAGAGCTTGATGAAATACTTGGTGTTGGGGAGGGCTCGTTGACAAGGCGTGGTAGGCTAGGCGGTGAAGAGGTTGGCAACGAAGAGTAGGCTAATCCATAAGGCCCAATAGAGACTTATCTATTTTCTTATTCTCTTTTTTACTTTTTCTTTGTATGCCTAGGGGACACAAAGCCCTTTTCTTCTTATCAATGAGATTTTCATTTCTTTATGATCTTCTTGTATTTCGTAGCTCTATTTCATTCCACTAAAATGTGTTATTGATCTTTGGACTTCCAATTTTGTAGAGTTTCCAAAAAAGCACAAGTGTTTTAAACTTGTCCCACTCGGAACTAAACTACTAACTTTTTCGGGGCCTTGCCCCACTCGGGGCCTAGGCCCGTGTTAATTTTTTGAGGGCGGTGCTCAAAGGGTGGAGGCTTATCCCCTTTGAGGCCGTGCCCCAACGACCGAGCCCGAGACTTCTGTTAGCTTTTTGAGGACGGTACTCCAAGGGTGTAGGCTTATCCCCCTCGGGGTCGTACCCCTAACGACCGAGCCCGAGGCTCGTGTTATAACTCTTTAACTAAAGCCTAGGAATCAACTCAGTAGTAATATTTCTTCAAATTATATACATTTGAAGGCCAGTTTACATCATTACCTTCCATACCTTATAGTCTATATGCCCCTGTGCCCCCCACAACAATTACTTTGTATGGGCCTTCCCAATTGGGGATGATTTTTTCATCAGTGGGTTCCCAAGTATTGCCCACAACTTTGCGTAGCACCAGGTCCCCTACTTGAAAGCTCCTCATTTAGACCTTCATCTGGTGCTGTCTTAACAGCTCTCCTTGGTATTTTGCTAGCTTGATAAATGTCAGTTCTCTTCTTTCTTCAACTAAGTCAAGGTCTCTGGCGAGTGTCTGATCATTGTTCTCAACTCTAAGGCTTGACTTCATATTGTTGGGAGCCCTACTTCTAGTGGGATGAAATCCTCAACCCCATATGTCATGACGTACAGTGTTTTGCCTGTTGAAGTTCTCGACATTGTCCTATAGGCCCATAGCACATTGATAACTCCTCAATCCACTTACCTTTTGTCTTTTCCAATCTCTTCTTGTTTCCAAATAATACTATCTTATTTGAAACCTCATTCTGTCCATTACATTTGTGGATATGTCGGGGATGGAATAATAGTTGTGTATTCCAAATTTAGAACAAAACTCCCTAAACGGACCACCGTTGAATTCAGTGTCGTTATTCAAAATATTGGCCCGAGGGATTCCAAACTGAATGATAATGTTTTGCCATACAAACTTCTTTGTTTCAACGTCTCAAATATGGCTTAAGGGCTCGACTTCGATCCATTTCGTGAAATAATCAGTAGCTACTTGGAGGAACTTTTTGTCTAAAGGGGCCCTTGGGAGAGGCCCTACAATATCCATGTGCCACTAAGAGAATGACCAGAGACATGTCAATAAGTTCAAATCTCCTGCTGACTGTCGGATGATGGGAACGTATGACCCCTGCATACACCCTCAAAAACCTCATAGAGCAAAGGTTCTATTTTGTCATCAGGGGACACATAACAAATGTGGCCCCCGAGAAGGATTTCTTATATAAATTATGATCGAAAGATATCCAGAACCTGGGAGACTTGAGTTTGATCTTCTTAGCATCCTTGAGATCCTCGGGAAGTACTTCTTCCATCAAATATTTGATTATGGGGTCCATCCAACTTGGAGGCATGCTTTGGACTTGCGTCAACAGTACCTGCTCGGCCTTTGTGTCTCTTATACTCAAACTCTCCCATTTTCAATGATAATACGCCAAGTCACTTCCGAGGTCAAGGCCGAGGCAAGACAGGCCAGTACAACGGTGTTGGAATTATGATCTCTTGCAATCTGAGATATTTCCACCTTCTCCAACTTCTTGATTTTGGTTTTTGCCTTCTGATGATATGTCTTCATCCTGCTATCTCGAACCTCGAAGTTGCCATTGATTTGATTTACTACCAGCTTGGAGTTGCAAAAAACATGGAGGTGTCTAAACCCGACCGAGTACGCGATATCGAGTCCTACCAACAATGCCTCACACTCAGCCTCATTATTAAATGCTTTAAATCTCAATCTGATAGCTAGCTCTACTATGAATCCTCTGGAACTGGCCAGTGCTACACCTATCCCTACCCCCCTTGCGTTCGAGGATCCATCCACACGTAGGTTCCAAATGTCATCATCAAAAGCTATCAACTTTTGTGGGGGTTTGGACGTAGAGAACTCGACAATGAAATCAACAAGAATCTGTCCTTTAAAGGAAGTACGAGGTTTGTACCTTATTTTGAACTCCCCGAACTCCACATCCCGCTTGGCAACCCTTTCAGACATGTCCACCTTACGAAGAATGGGCTTGAGGGGCCAATCCGTCAAGACTTCTATGGTGTGCGCCTGGAAATAGTGTCTGAGTTTTCTTACCGAGACTACCAAAACTAGAATAAGCTTCTCCATCAGCAAGTATCGTGTTTTGGCATCAAGCAAGATATTGCTTACGAAGTAGATGGTCCTTTGTACCCCTTCATTCTCCCTTATCAGGGCTCCATTAACGGCCCCTTCCGAGATAGATAAGTAGAGGTTTAGCACTTCCCCCACTGTTGAGACAGACAAGGTTGGAGGGGACTTCAGATACTCCTTAATTCTATCAAACGGTCGGTCACACTCCTTATCCCAAATCCCTTTTCCCGCCCCTTTAAACATAACAAAGAACAACTTGCACTTATCCGAGTACTTGGAGATGAATCGGTTGAGGGCTGCTAGCATTCCAATCAATTTTTGGATGTCTTTGGTGGTCTTCGGCGCCTAGATACCCTGCATGGCCTACACTTGCTAGAGGTTGACCTCTATGCCCCTATGGGTGACCAAGTACCCCAAGAATTTGTCCGAGCTTACTCTAAAAGCACACTTCGAGGCATTAAGCTTCAGACCGTATCTTCAAAGTACGGTGAACGTGGTTTTGAGGTCTCGGAGATGATCGTAACCTTTATTGCTTTTAACTAGCATGTCATCTATATATACCTCCATGTTGATCCCAAGTTGTTCCTTAAAAATCTTCTTCATTAAGCACAGGTACATGGTGCCAGCATTTTTCAGCCTGAACAGCATCACCATGTAGCAATAGATCCCTCGGGGGCGTAATAAACTCCGTCTTCTCATGATCTGGTTCGTGCAAGGGAATTTGGTGGTACCCTACCCGAGCATCCATGCAGGAGATACATTTCATGACCTGTGGTCGCATCTACGCGCTGATAGCCTTCGACAATGGATACTCATCCTTAGGACATGCTTTATTCATCTCCGTAAAATCCACACAAATTCGCCATTTTTTGCCTTTTTTCGTTGAGCACACCGTATTGGATAACCATTGAGGGAACTGCACTTTTCTGATGGAGCTCGCTCCTAATAATTTGTCCACCTCTTCATCCACTGCCTTTTTGTGATGAGGCGCCGTCCTTCAAGCTTTCTGCCTTACAGGTTTGAAGGACGGGCCCACATGAAGTCGACAAGTCATTAACTCGTCACTTACTACCATCATATCAGCTTGGGTCCACACAAAGACATCGATATTTTGGCATAAGAAGCTTATCATGTTAGACTTCTTAGTGCCACCTAGTGATGCCCTTATTAAAAAGAACTTCTCCTCATCCTCAGGATTCAAAAAGACCTTGACCAGAGCCTCCGAGGAACGATCGACTAGTTTCGTAATGGGGTCATCCACACCAGGGCGACCGAACTGTGGTTGCTATTTAGCCACCACTGTCTCGGGATCACGCTCTTGGGCTCAGCCATTAACCCCAGTCTTAACTGTGGCGTAAAAATACCTTTTTGATGATGCCTAATCGCCACGAATCTTCATGACACCCCTCAAAGTGGGAAACTTAATCTTCTGATGATAGGATGAATGCACTGCCTTCATTGCATGTAACCACTTCCTGCCCATGATGGCATTATACGGCGAATCAGAGTCTATCACTATGAATTCCACTGGGATAGTACTGACCCTAGCACTAACCACGAGTGTGATCTTCTCGAGTGGGAGGACGTACGAACCGTTGAAAGCTATAAGGAGGGTCCTCACTGTTTTCAAGTCTTTTTGGGTGAACTCTATTTTGTGAAAGACATCGTTATACATCACATCGGACGAGCTATCCGAGTCCACCAAGATCCTCTTGACATCAAACTTGTTGACTCGAAGGGTAATTACCAAAGCATTTTCATGTGGGAGTACTAACCTGCCTAGGTCGGCATCAACAAAATGGATGATCTCGGCGTCAAGTCACGACCTTTTAGACGACTGCTACCCATACATGTTTTCTTCCATTTTCACTACTTGTGAGACCCTCAGGAGGTCAGCCCGGATAGAATTATATGTCGGTCTCTCGACCGTGCAAGCGTGTATTACTTCAATCACGGTTGCTGCTTCTTGGGGCACGTCGACTCCTCCTCTCGTTGAGCCTCTGGTGGGTTTCCTTTCAATAAACTCCCCGAGATGCCTATATCAGACCAATTGCTTGAGGAAGGACTTGTACACCCAACAATCGTCAGTCAAATGCCCCATATCTCGATGATAAGAACACCGAGATGTCGAGTCCCTTGATGATGGGTCTCTTTACATCTTCAAGGGCCACTTAAAGAAAGGCTCCCCCTTTGTCTTGTGCAGTATCTTATAAATGGGTTCTTTGAAGACTTTATTCACTCCTTGAAAGGACAAATGACTCAGAGCCTAGATGGGTGCCCCCCTCCTTGCAGGTGGTTCCTTCTCCCTCTTCCTTGGCACTAGGGCCTAATTCTCAGGCATCGAAGACTTTTCATCCACCGTGGCATACTTGTTTATACAAGCCATCAGGTCTTTCATGTCCCCCAGGGTCCGCTTGGTAAAACATTTATACAGGTCGGAGTCTCGGGACAATCCCAGCCGAAATGTCGCTATAGCCATGACGTCCGAACATGCATTGACCTCGTTAACTTCCTCCCAGTACCTAATTACGTACTGTCAAAGGGACTCCCCACTTCTCCATTTGAGTGTTAGCATCGCGCCGATGTCTTTCAGCCTTTTACTACTGGTGATGAATCGAGCTACAAATAGCTTGGTCATTTGCTTCCAAGACCTGATACTCTCAGGGGCCAAGTTCTCATACCACTTCATCGCGGTGTCCCCCAAGCTCATGGAAAAAACTAGGCACAATAGTCTTTGATCGGTGTCATATAGGCACATCAGTTGCTTGTATTGTCGCAGATGGCCCTCAGGATCCGTTCTCCCCTCATAAACCTTGAATCGGGGGATGGTGAACTTCTTGGGCATCTCAGTCTCTCGGATCGCCTGAACGAACGGGGAGACGATTTGCTCATCCTCGTCTTCATTCCCTTTGGTTGGGATCTCCGGCTCTTGGCATCCAAGAGTGCTCAGAGTTCCTCTTGGGATCTCACCCCCCTAGGCCCCTCGCAATGGACTCCGTGTGGGACTCAATCATCGCAACACCCTCTGATAATCTATGGTAGAGATCCCACCGAGACAGGTCTACCCGGTGGTGACCCTCTTTTGATCTTTCCTTGGGAATAAAAATTCTCCAGATCCAAGGGTTGCGCTTCTCGCCCGTGCGACTATGTAAGTTCTTCTCGGGTGCAACTAGCCTTTCATCTTGGGAATCACCTCGATTGATACTTCGGTTTTCATGCTTACTATTTTGCCAACGAGCATTCCCTAATCGCTCAAAATCTTCAAGTCGATCATGCACCTTGGTATTATCATTTTCAAGTTGCTTAAGGCAGTTCCCTAGCCTTTTTTTTCATCAACTCAATGAGGCAAAAGACCTTACCTCCTGAGGGTTTGATCCACATGGAACGTTTGTTGCGAGGCATGGATGCCTCCCTCTGACTGGCTCATGGAGTCAAACTTAGTGACTGTTGGGAGCCGGACAACTTCTGCATTTCTCACACAAAAGCTTCCCCCTATCACCTTGGGATTGTGTGTTCACCATGATGCAATTGCTACGGGAAAAGCTCGAACGCTTCCCATAGACAGTGTCAAATTGCACGGGAGATTTTCTGCAATGAATAAAGATAGCGATCCAATGGATGATGAACCTGAAACGATCAAAAAAGATTAGGAAAGGGGCCAGGTGAACACCCGACCTATCCCCTCCAAAGCTTAAGTCAGTGAGCGTTGGAGGGTTTAGCACAGTGTTTTTCTCGATTTTATTTGCATATTTTTATTCATGTTTCTGAGGGGTATTTATACGTGTATCAGCAATGAGTGTAGGAGTCTTGAGTCCCATCTTGACATTTAATGACTTGCACTCTTCTCCACGCGTAATGAGTGTTCTCCACTCACATCCTAATGAGTGTTTAATGCTCGGGTGATAGGATAAATGCTCGGTGCACACCAAACACTTGTGGCTACCTCCAGTCATTTAAGTATCTCTGATCAGCACTTGACACCTATTCCTGAATGTTTAATGCTTGGGGGCACAATGTACATCTGGTCGGCGCAATGACCATTAATGCTTTGCAATTATGAGTGTCAGTTTGGGGTCTCAAGGATGCAGAGGCCCATTAATAGCCCTATCACAGTCTCTCAAATCCTCATTAATGAGTTGTTATAGCTCCTTAAATGTTGATCCCAGCCTATTTACTCTGCTCCACCGAGTAATAACTCCTCGACGCCATTTCTCGGTGTCTTTTGAGTTCCATAATGGCTATAACAACCTATGTGTCAATTTGGGGGTTGCTCAGCCGCCTAAAGTCCCGTCAGTTATAATTGTTAAAAAAAAATTTGATTGATCCCAAAATATTTTGATAAAAATTACTTTGGATAATTTTAATTTTATGTTTAAAAAATATAACTTATCTATAAAAACTGATAACTTTTGATATAATATCAAATTTTTGTTTGCAATATCTTACTGTTAGTCCTTTTCCAATAGTGTCAGTTACGTGGCTACTTGTGTCATCTCGGCTCAAATCAAAATATTGGGATTTCCGTTCCAACACCAACCTCACATGTGGTTTCCAACAATATGCAAAGATCGAAGTTTCATTTCTTATCTTCGTAAGCAATATACATTATTTCAATCAAATAAATATCGTCTTTGGTCAGACTCAAACTACTAACCTCATAGTGAGATTCATGAATTATGGCCACCTAGGTGACCCAATTAATGTTAGTTCCTTAACGTGTTGAAATGATTTATTTGGAAGTATCTTTCAGTTGAATGGCTCATGGCCCACTCCTATAATAATTTTGTGCCTTTCTCTCACATCCACCTGATAGAAAGTTGTCCATTTCACTCTATGTAGTAAACTCGTTTTATTAATTAATAAAAATTCGTTTATCTATTTTGTTGAGAATCTATGTGGGCAAAATATTTGTATGATATTTGATATATAGTATGCATGTGTATCTTATATTTTACATTGTAGATCATCTGGGGTGTAAAATTCGACTTATGTACAAAAAACCAAATTATCGGATCTTTGTATAATATGAGTATAGATTAACAATTCTAGATGGAATTGGACACACCATCAGTATGATTGTAGTGTAATATTCTGATGTAGTCTGTCTTTCTTATAGGAGGTTATTTGATATCTCAAATTATTATACTAGTATACTTTGTGTATTGAACAAACTCATGTTGAAGTTATTATTTTTGCTGATTCAATAAGATAAGAAATACCTCATGATTATTATGATTGCTTAGACTCTTAACTCTGAAATATTTAATCGTCAAATGCATATAATGATTATCACTTTACTTTATCAAAGAGTGAAATTCATATTGAGTCAATAAGCTCAGTGAATTGAGAGACGATGTTATATGTATGGTGAAAATTAATTATTAAAGGAAACCATGTCCTGGTATTTAAATGGGTTGATGTTGTCCTATTAAGAAAACTCATAACTTTTGTCCATGTCAAATCTTGCAGGTGGATTTAATTATCCGACATGACAAATAAGTTGAGTAGTAAGATCTCAAGGAATAAAAGAAGTCATTTAAATATATTTATCAATTTTATTTAATTGATGGACATTTGTAATCTTAAATATGAGGAGATTATTATGTATATAATAATATAGAGCTCAAAACATAATTTTGAGATAAGATTAAAGAGATCAATTATAAGTTTTTAGTGAACTAACTTATTATTAATAGACAGTAGGATGTTTGTTCTGGGTTGAACAAAGGAATCCTAGGCCCATAGAGAAGCCCAACCTTTACTTCTCCTTAGTGTTTTTGTCGTAGCCTATATATAAACATCTAGACTTTCTAAATTAACATCAATTCATTACTCACGTTTTGAGAGAAGCTGAGAGAGAAAGCAGAAGTTCAGAGGTCTTTGTAGCCCATATTGCATATGGATTTTTGGTGTAGGGGATATATGACGAAAAATCGTGAGGTTCATCAGACTGTCTATAGTTTCTGCGTTCGTGTTGAGACGAGATCAATTTATAGCAATCTCAAAGGTAAACTCTAATTCCACTTGTAGGGTTTTTAAAGAAAAAAAATTTGTATTCAATATATACGCGTTGTCAATAATTCTTGAGATTTTCATTCCAATATCAATCTCACATGTGGGTTCCAACAATGTGTAAAAATCAAAGTTTCGTTTCTTATCTTCGTACATTAATTCCACCAAAGAAATATCGGGCCTGTAATTCCACCAAAGAAAACCGTAGGCAAGGAGGTCACTTTCATTATGTATTTTTGATCGTCTTCTTGCTGAACTGTTAGTGGTTCAAACTCAAATCGAATAACAAAAGAAATAGTTAGGGTTATCAAAATTTTGGGAAACTACTCCGTTGCATCGTGGATGTGGTCACGACTATGAATAAATGATGTGAAACTATAATATAATATTTTTAATATCATTTTCATTCATTTAAAAATAAAAATTTATTTATCATGTCTAGAGGTGGCAAATGGGTGGGTTGGGTTAAATTGGATTAGACTAAAATAAATCCAATTCATTTTTCACTCACGTAATAAATGAGTTATAATGGGTTTAGTTTATAACAAGTTAAGTTAAACCAATTAATCCAAAAAATAATTAAAATTCTTAATAGACACATTAGTACACTAAAAAACACACACACATTAGTAATACACCAAAATACAAACATACACACAAATACACCAAAACAAAAATAAACTAATACATTAAAAATATACGCACTAATACACAAAAAATACACACATATATACTAGCACAAAAATTAAAACACATTTAATATAAAAATACACACATAATGGGTCAGGGTCAATTGTAGGCTATGGATTGGTTATGGGTCATGGGTTGACCCATGGGTTGTGGGTCACAGATTGAGGGTCATGGGTGGTGTATTAGTGTGTATTTTTTATGTATTAGTGTGTGTATATTTTAGTGTATTTGTTTATATGTGTGTATTTTTTGGTGTAATAGTGTGTGCATTTTTTGGTATATTAATATATTTATTTAATTTTATTACTTGTGTTATTTAATAAAAAGATAAATACTCAATCCAATGGGTACTAATTTATAATCCATATTAATCCGCTTAATTAAAATGAATTATATTACTCAATTCATTTAGAACCCATAATTAATATAGGTACCCAACTTATTTATATATGAGCGGATTGGACGGATTAATGGGTAATAGGTTAACATTACCATTCCTAATCATGTCATTTATCACATTGTTCGACCAATAGTCTCATTTTTGGCCAACATTATCTTTTTATAATCAACCATGAATAAATGACACGGCACTATAATATAAAATTTTTAATACCATTTTTATTCTTTCAAAAATAAAGATTTACTCATCATGTCAATTGCAATATCATTTAACCTTATTTATCATTGGAATTTGACAAAAAATCTCTACTTGTCGTGAAGAGGAATTTGTTGGGTAATTAATATAAGAATCTTAAATGAAATATGAAACATATTGGAAGATAGGTTTGTTAGTGACGTGATGGACAATATTGGGATTTGGCAGTATCCAAATTTATTGGATTACAATATTTTATCCCTATAAATAGGGTTAATTATTATGTAATCATTATTGTTTGTATTTTGTTTTATTGTTTTTCCTATTAGTATTTATTATCCATTGTGCAAAACTAATAAGTGATATTAGAACATTGTTGGTGATCCAATGTTCAAATTGGTGTTCATGTTATAGAAGACTCCTTGTCATGTGTGTACGACATGGTATGAAGATTGATTTTGTCTTGCGTATATTAAGGACGTGCAACAATCAAAGCAATTAAGTTGTTGAAGATCCAACGATCAAGTTGGTGTTAATGTTGTTGTAGAAGACTCTCCTGCCAAGTGTATACGAGTGGTACGAAGATTGGTTTCGTCCTGCGTATATTAAGGATATATTTTGGAATTTTTTGATAAAGTGTTTGGATCCACAAGAAAAAAAAAATTATTTTTAGAATCAAGGGCAGATGATTCTGGTTAAATTTTTCAAATTATGCAATTTTTCAAAATTTTGGACTCTTTGAGTTGAAGTGATGTCTCGTGGGTATGGGTCATTAGACTTTACCTTTGAATGATGAAGCATTGATCATTGAAATCTTAGCAACTAAAACTGGGGCATAAACATATACTATGATATGGGCCTTGACGCAGGCTCTTAAAAGATAGAGTCGATTGTGGCAATCGAAAAGAACAGGTTTACACGTAGTGCTTAAAAAAATTGGTAGATTAGAATCAAGAGTGCTAAGTTTGATGTTAGGTATTATCAAATTTGAAGAGTTTGATTCAAGAAAGATTGTTGAAATTAACTCAAACTCTCTAATTGTCATGAATGAGATCTTGTTTGGTAATCAATGTGCGAAACTTAAATGAAATAGGAAATATACCGGAAGACTCCTAATAAACAATGAATAGATTTGTTAGTAACCATGAATAGGTTAATTAGTGACCTAATAGGAAACAATGAAATTTGGCAGTATCCAAATTTATTGGATTACATTATTTTATCAATTTAAATAAGGTTGAGTATTATGTAAAAAAATACTAGTTTTTTAGTGAATAATATTTTGATTTAGATTTTTGGTTTGTAGGTACGTTGGACAAATGTGAGTATGCTATATTGAATCATGTCATATCTTTGTGTTTTATTTTATTATTAGTTATTGCATGTGCCTGAAGGTACGTAATAATAAAAAAATTATCAATCATAAATATATTTATATTTATATTCAAAATCAAATCACAAACATAGAGCTGAGAGAAAAAAAAAATTTTAAACACCAATTATTGTGGGACTTAGCGGTGGTAGTGGTGATGGGCAATAGTGGTGATGATGGAAGACGGTGATAGTTGTGATGAGTGATGACGACTGTGGTGGTAGTGGTAGTTGTGGGTGGCAATGGTGGTGGTGGTGGTGGTTTTTGAGTGACAATGGTGGTAGTGACAGCCATGAGTGACAGCAGTGGTGGTGGGACAACAACGATGGAGGGTGGCAGGGGGTGGTGGTGGGTTGTGGAATATTGTGGTAGGATAATGACGGTACTGGTAATAAAAAAAAATGAGATGATGATGGTGATAGAAGGTGGCGGTGGGCGACGATGGTAGTAATTGGTGGTGGGTGACGATGGTAGTGGTGGTGATGGCGATAACAATGCTGGTTCTGGCAGAGGTGATGGTGATAGGAGGTGGCGGTGGGCGACGATGGTAGTAATTGGTGGTGGGTGACGATGGTAGTGGTGGTGGTGGCGATAGCGATGCTAGTTGTGGAAGAGGTGGTGGCGGGGGAGGGTGGCGGTGGTGGGGTGGTGGCAGTGGCAGTGGTGGGGCAATTCCAAACACTACTTTTTTTAAGTGTTTATCATAAACACTTTAAAAAGTCACCCCAAACATACATTTAATATGTATATTTTTTCTATTAAATTTAGGAGTTTTTCACACTTTTGTACCCCGAAAGATGTATCAATTCTCACTTTACACCCTGAAAGATTATTTTTCTTACATTGCACCTTATATGTCATAAACTGGTTCCCATGTAGCCATCGGACTAACATCTATTTCAGATTTTGTTACCAATTTATATGCCACCAAAGGATATGAATTGTAAGTTTATATTTTGTCCAAGAGAAATACAAGTGGGTGGCATGTGTATCAATTTTTAACAAAATTTGAAACGGATGTTAGCCCGAGGGTCACATTAAACCAATTTTGACATTCAGGGTGCAATGTGAAAATAATAATCTTTTGGAGTACAAAGTAAAAATTGAGGCATCTTTCGAGGTGTAAAATGTGAAAAATCCTAAATTTAGAGAGTTAATATTAGTTGTCGGATTAACTTGAAAATAAAATTTAAAACCATTTGAACTATAAAAAGCAAAAATTATTTTATTTATTTTTTAGAATTTGAATTATATTATACTTTATTATATAAATTTTTCCTATCTTAAATTACTATCTCCCAACTTATAATATCGGTGTTTATTATCCGATCCGCAAAAAATCTTATTGTTGATCTGTGTTATCTTTTTATAATCAATAGAAACTCTTTTCCCAGCCATAAGCAAGGGGGTCACTTTTCTAATATTTAATGGTATTCTTGTTCTTGCTCATCTTTTACTTGTTCAATCTCAAATCGAACGAAAGTTAAAAAAAAAAACAAAATTCAAATTGAATAACAAAAGAAAAAGGTACCGTTAAAATATATTGAATGAGTGCCGTCCAGAATTAGTGGCGGCGACGACTATTCGGTTGCATGTACTTACATGACCCTTGTTTTCTGATTTCTTTAAGGGGGGAAGATTCATATTCGTAACGTCACTCAATTTGTCATCGTGATTCAAAGGTAATTTAAATAGAATTCATTACATAACGTAGATTAAATAACAACAGATTAATTGAAGACCATTATTTTTGCGATTTCTTAAGGGGAAAAGATTCATATCAATTACGTTACTCCATTTGTCATACAATTCAAACGTAATTTAAATAGAATTCACTATATAACGTGGAACAAGTGACAATAGATTATTTAAAAAATAAAAAATGCTAGTAGAGAAACAGAATGAGTCAACTCATAATCAAGCAGGAGTAGTAATGTTTGATTTGAAATGGGTCAACGATTAAATCTAATTGTCGTCGCAATGCGCTCTTTTAATTTTGGGCAGAAATTCGTCATTTAAGCCCTTAACTGCCCCTTTTTGTTATTGTAGAAAAATATTTAGAAATTAATAATAAATTGTAAGAAATTTTGAATTCAGTGTTTTTAGTTTTGTTACAGTTCAGATAGAACGTGTTTTTATATTAATTAATTACATTATAGTTTTTATTTTTGACAAAATTCGTGTAATTAAGGATTTTATTTTTAGTACGTGAACGATTAGGGTTTTAGTTGTTCATACATATATAGCCCTATTTATTTCGAATTATTCAGTCAATAATATCATACTTTCAGAATTTTATTGTTATTATTTTATTTGAGATATAACAGGAAAGCTTTGTTTCGAATTTCACAGCACCTTCCCCGTAGGCTCGATTCGGTTCCATCCTGTCAATAAAACCTATTTTCAAGATTCTGCCCTTATTATTCTCTATGGATTCAGATTGTTTGTCCTTTGGATTTTGGAATGATGATCTCTTTATAATTTTTGTTACACATGTGTCAATATATTGGTTATATCATATCATTATCGACTCGTTAATTAATTTATATAATATGTTTTAGTTACAGACACAAGTGCATGTGGCGGGTTGAACGAGGGTTATGTAATTTATATAATAATACTTATATTGATTAGAGGGAGTATCACATTTTGCACTCTCAAGATTCAATATATTTCATTTTTTATCTTTAAAGATTATATATTTCATATTGCACTCTAATTGTATTAAAAGTGTTATAATGTAGTTTTTCTATTAATTTCTGATAATGCACAAAATAGTTTTGCACACCACCTGTCAAGTGTGAATAATAAATACAAGAAAATTAATATCAGGAGATGGAGAGATACAGGCAATTTATAGTGGTTCGGTCAGCTCAACCTACGTCCACTCTTCAATGGCTCTGGTTGCCGGGTATTTTATTAACTCAAGGGTGTGGAGAGCAGAGAGTACAAACTTTGAGAGAGAGGAGAGAGTAGTGTTCAGGTGATGTGTGGTGCCCCCAAGTGTTGGTGGCGCATGCAATTTATAGTAGCCCCCTTAACAGGTTGGGGCTACTTCTCAGCAACTAAGCAACTATTTCGGTGGAGCTCACGACTTCCTCTCAACGGGTGAGGTGGTTGAGGAGCTCCCTATAAGATGCGGTCAAAGATAAGGCGATGGTGGATCGTTTCCTCTTGCGGTGCAGGTAAGGCGAGGGTGGACCGTTTTCTTCTGCAGTGCAGGTAAGGCCCCCACACTCTTCCTCTTGATGACGTAGCCGAACTGATGAGACTGAACTTGGACAATATTGGGTTTAGTGGGTCTTTATAAGATTGAGCTCTTCAATTGAGGTTTGAGTTTTTCAAATAAATTGGGTCATTTGGGCTTGACCCATCATTTGCCCCTAATGCCCTGTGTCCAAGGAAAGTTGGAGAAGGGTGCATTAGCTTGCTCCTTGAGTTATAAGTGGTGAAGACTTCTTTTGCTAGATGACCTTTTTCCCTCCACAATGCATTTTTGATTTGCATGTCTCAAACTCTTTCCACTTTTGTTAGGTTTTTTAAAAGAGCCCATAATTTTCAATTTGGACTTTTCCCTCTTTTAAAAACCCTAGGTTATAAATATGATTTTCTCCTACCCATTTCATTCACTTTAAGATTGAACACCCATCTCTTGAAAAACTTGAGAGTCCATTATTGTGAGCTTGGTTCTTTCCATTCCATTGAGATTTGAGAGAAGGGAGGCAAGGCTTGAAGTCTTTCAAGATTATTCCGTTGTTATTTCTTGGGTGGAGTTTTTGAAGTGGGTATTGGAGATTTGAAGGATGTGGGATAGGAAAACTCCATTAGTGCCATGAGGAGTGGTGAGATTGGGCTTGAGAGAGAGAGAGTCTTGGGGCCCTTTAGAGTTGCAAGAGTTGAAGGAGGAGGATGAGGAGGAGAAAACCCCCGGTCAGCCGCTGTTGCACGCTCGCCATAGCAGCCCACGCAAGCGCCTTCAGGAACTGCTTTGGGTGCTAGTTCAAGCACCTCTCATGTAGGTTTTGGTGCTTTTGGCAAGGCTTCCAGCCTGGGTGTGCATGCAGGAAGAAAGGTGGACTCCATAGGCGGAATGGCCAGCAAAAAGAAGGCGATTCTCGGCAGTTCTGGCGCACTGGGTAGCTGTCTGGGCGCTGGTTCTATTGTCCTGGACAGCTCAGGCATGCTGGGCAGTAGCCTAGGCACTGGCACTGCTGTCCTGGACAACCCAAGCGTGTTGGACAGTAGTGTAAAGGTTGTTTCTACTGTTCTGGACAGCCCAGGCGCGCTGGGCAGCGCAGATTCTACTGTCTTGGGCAGCAGCTCGAGTGAAGGGGCAGATTTGGGCACCTCCCCAAGCGCTGATCCAGGCCCCACATGCGCTGATTTAGGTGCCAAAAATGCTATTTCGCGCAATTTTGAAGGGCCAGACACCTCTCCAGCTGCTGGGCTGCTCTGTTTTGGTGAGCAAATGTGGTTAGACACCTCTCCAAGTGTTGGGCTGCTTCGTTTGGATGAGCAAAAGCTGTCAGGCATCCTTCCAAGTGTTGTGCTTGACGTTGTACGCGACAAGAAAATTTTGGGTGCTGCTTCTAATGATCAGGATCTAACTGTGACTCCTTCAATCCAAGCTCCTCAAGACTTCCCAAATGGTGCCCTAGACTACTCCCTACAGCCCCAAAATAAGAAGCGCAAAGGTAAAATGGGGCTCGACGATGACGGGTCTAAGATAAGTACCATTTCCAGTCTGTTCCGTTCGGATGAAGATATCTCGAGGCTTATTTTTACTTATCTCATTCCTCCGACCGTGTTGTGCCGTCAGGCTGAGTTGGGCGAGCTTGCTTGCAACGACTCTTTTGGTGATATTGTTGTTTACGAGAAAATGCTCGAGGCTGGGCTAAGATTCCCCATGTCCTCTCCCATTTGTCGTATTTTGGGCTACTTTTCTTTGACACCGAGGCAATTAGCGCCCAATGGTTGGAGAGTTTTGTTGGGCTTTCTTGCACTATGGAGGAAAGTGCACCATGAGGATACTTCTCATGTGGAGTTCCACGTGGCATATAATTTGAACGAAACTCCTGCACCAAATAAGGGATGGTACTACTTTACCACAAGAAATTGTACAGTGCTTACGGGGATGCGCTCTAATTATCACGGCTGGAAATCTTGCTTCTTCTTTGTTGGTGGAGAGTGGACTGTAGAAGCCGACAGAGCTTTGGTGCCAATGCGGTGGGGTGCTGCCAAAAAATCCGGTACGCTGCACATTTGCTTCTTCTCTCTTTTTTTTTTGTTGTATATGTGCTCACCATTCCCTTGCAGACACGCCTGTGCTTTCTCAAGACTAGGAATGGAACTTGGTGGCCGTCAAGGCTTGCACTTGCAAAGATTTGGGAACCCTTCTACCCAAGGATACTAGGGCCGTTGCTCCCCCTCAGAGATCTGGTGGTTCTTCCTCAAAGAAAAAAGGTGGGTTAGTTTCCTCCTTTAATTTTTCCCTTCCCCTTGGTATTTTTCGCCTCCCTGACACATTTTTGTTTTCGCAGCAAGTAAAAGGATGGTAGTGTTTCGCTATTCTAGTAGGAACCCTCCTTCCTCCAAGGTGGCGAGGACGGGTGATGCCCCCCAAGTGACACCTATGGTGGTACCTCTCCAGCCAGCGACTTCTTCAGTTATTTCTCTAGAATCTTCCTTGCCAGACACACCCTCTGCTCCTCCTTTGTCTCCTCCTCATGCGGGAACCCCCGAAAGAAGACCGACTTGGCTTGGTCCCATGATGGGCAGGGCGCTAGTCTTCAGAGAAAGGCTTGGGAGGTTTGTGTTCGCACCCGAAGTTTGTCAGCTTAGTACTTCTAGCACTGAGGGGATTGTCAACACATATTTGGAAGGTCTGGCTCAGGTAAGGGTCTGCTATTTCCCTTTCTCCACTTCCTTATTAAGTCACTTGTCACCTTTCCACCTTTCATCTCTTTCAGGTTTCGACTTCATCTGTCTGCTTGATTTCAAAAGCCTATAATTACGACAAGTTGAAGCTAGATTTTGAAGTCGTGCAAAGGGAGCTTCTTATTGCTCAGGGGAAGATTGCCGAGTTTGAGGCAGTTGGTAGTACTTCTCGGGATGAGCTTGTGGTGGCTCATGAGAGGGTATCCAAGTTTGAGTCTGAGCTTTTGGAGACCCGTGAGAGGGACGCGCTTAGGGATGGTCAACTTATTGAGGCCCGTGAGCGGGCACCTAAGCTTGAGACAGAGCTTTTGGCGACCCATGAGAAGAACGCGCTTAGGGAGGCTGAGCTTGCAGTGGCCCATGAGAGGGTCATGCTTAGAGAGGCAGCGGAGTTGAAGGCTGCTCAGGAGAGAGCTTCCCGTGCTGAGGAAGACTTGGAGAATGGCCTCGCAGATGCTTTCATTGATGGTTTCGAGGATCTCCGAGGGAAGATCTCTGCTATTTTTCCCGACATTGACTTCTCAGGTTTCGTGCCTACTGATGATAGTGATGGGGGCTCTGATAATGCCGAGGATGATGAGGAGGAGGTGGAGGACGACCGTGAGAGCATTTAGAGTGTTTAGGACTTTTGATTTTTTTTTTTTTAAGAAGGCAGTTTAGAGTCTTATTTTTGTATTAATACTCCTTTGAAATGAAATGCAAAAGATCTTTTTGGAGTAGAAACGTAGAAAATTTTATTATTCTATTGCTTATTTAAACTCAAAAAGGTACATTGAATATTGGGTAATAGCCCCAAAAAATAAAATCAAGTCTCAATTTTCATTGTTTTGATGCTCTCAGGGTGTCATTGGTAATACCTCTTCAAGTGCTCCACATTCCATGAATGGAGTAACGTTTTTCCCTCAGAATTCTGGATCCTATAGGTGCCCGGCCTCACCACTTCTGTTACGAGGTAGGGTCCTTCCCAATTTGGTCCCAACTTTCCTTCGCGTGCATCCTTTGTGGCGAGGATCACTTTTTTGAGANTAGCAAGGCTCCAATCACAATGGATGCTCTAGTGCAACAGACTGAGTCCCCATTCACCACTGGCGTGCTGCATTTTTCCCTCCCTCCGAAATTCAAAATGCCGCAGATAGGGGCTTTTGATGGGACGAAAAAACCCATAGACTACCTCAATACCTACAAGAACCAGATAGAGCTGCATGGATATCAAGACCTCATGCGTTGTAGAGCCTTTGCCATCACGTTGAAGGGCTCAGCCCTGACGTGGTTCAATAGGTTCCTCCCAGCTTCGATCTCATCCTTTAAAGAGCTTTCCATATCCTTTGTGTCTCACTTCATTGGAGCTTGGACATACAAAAAGTCGAGCTATCATTTATTGAATGTGAAGTAAGAACCCCAAAAGAACCTCAGGTCCTATGTCCAGAGGTTCAATTCGGAGTCATTAAAAGTGGATGTCCTAGACGAAAAGTTTGTCATTATTGCATTTATAGCTAGTTTAGGCGTGCAATCCAATGACCTGATGTTTTATATTTCGAAGAACCCTCAGGCAAGCATGGCTGAGGTGCTGGCCAAGGCAGAGAAATACATAAACGGTGAGGAGGCTCTTCTCTCAAAGGTAGGGTGCTCATGCACACAAAAAGATAAAGGGAAAGAAGAGAAAAGAGGGATCGACATCCCATAAGAAAAAGAGGACGAGATAGGTCTCCAAGAAGAGATAGAGATCGTTCCCCCAAAAGAAGGGGAGACATCAGAGATCACCTAGGTCCGTCGTAGCCAGGGTTACAGCCGAGGTAACCACCTCGGCAGCTCCCTTCTCTCACCGCCACGATATCGCAGATCTTGTATGAGGTGCAAAATGAGAAATTCCTAAGGTGGCCACCCTGGATGAAAGCAGACCCAGCAAAAAGAGATCCCACGAAATACTGCGAGTACCACAGGGATCATGGTCACCACATTGATGATTGTATCCAATNAAGTAAGCATCTAGGAAGGTGAGCAACTCATGCCCAGTGGTGGCGACGATGAGGAGGTTGATCCGTGGCAGCGGGTAGTTGTCTTTTGGGCATGCTTTGTTAAGCTCTGTGAAGTCGACGCAGAGACGCCCCTTTTCATTAGTTTTGGTGACCATCACCACGCTGGAGAGCCACTTAGGATATGTTACTTCTCTGACAGCCCCGTTATCTATTAGCTTTGCCACCTCCTTGTCCATAGCTTGGGCCCTTTCAGTGGAGGCGCCCCTTAGCTTTTGGCGAACAAGCTTGTGGCGTGGGTCTACATTGAGACGGTGTGTGGCCACTTCTAGGTCAATTCCCTCAAGGTCTGCGTGTGACCATGTAATGACATCCATGTTACGTCTCAAAAGGTCTATTAGCGGGCCAACTAGGTCTTCAGGAAGGGAAGAGCCGATGTATACTCTTCTGTCTGGGTGCTCCTCATCCAGGGCCATAGAGGTGAGCTCCTCGACTAGTTCTCCTCTTTCTATGGTGGCGTCATCCCTCGGATCAAGGACCTCAACTTGCAACGCTTCTTGTGGCTTACTAGTCTTCATGGAGGATACATAGCATTCCCTCGCTGCAATCTGGTCTCCTCTGACCTCCCCGACTCCATTCGTGGTTGGAAAGCGGAGGATGAGGTGATAGGTGGAGGGCACAACTCTTAATGTGTTAAAAGCAGGTCGCCCCAATATGATATTGTAGGCTGATGGGCAGTCTATGACCAAGAAATTGACCATGATTGTGGAACTTCGGGGCGATGCTCCAGCTGTGACAAGTAGGGTGATGGACCCTAGAGGATATACCTTTTTTCCTAAGAACCCAATTAGGGGTTATCTGATAGGCTGCAGTCTCTCTCTGCCTAGGTTGAGTTTGTCATATGCCTCTGCGAATAGGATATCTGTAGAGCTGCCACTATCCACCAGGATCCTGCGCACCTAAAAATTGGCAACTGTCATGGTGAGCACCAGGGGGTCATCATGGGGGTGCTGAATTCTCTCTAGGTCCTTATTTGAGAAAGATATGACCTCACTGCCGCCCTGCTTTGGCACTTTGGATGGGCATATCTCGTCGAGGTGCCTTGCCTTTTTGGCATGGGCCTTCATTGCAGAGAGTGATTCTCTACCTTTTGCTAGTCCTCCTGAGATGGTGTGGATCTCTCCCGCGGGCTGCTGGTCTTCGTGATTGTGAGGTGGTGGTGCTCGTTCTATGCCAGCAACATACTAGCGTAGGTGGCCACGATGGATGAGTTCCTCAATTTGTCTTTTGAGGTCATAGCAATCGTCGGTGTCATACCCATGGTCGCAGTAAAAATGACAGTACGTGTTAGGATTTCTGCGATTTGGAGGAGACTTCATCTTCTCTGGCCACTTTACAGCGGGGTTATCCTGGATCTAGAATAGGATGTGCCCAACAGCGGCGTTGAGGGGAGTGAAGGCTTGTCGGTCCCTCTGAGGAGTAGGACCTAGTCAGTCTTTGACATGAACCTTCTCCGTTCTACCGCACTTGCTGCTAGTCTCCTTCTTGTCTTCTCTCTCCCTTTCCTTCCTCTTTTACCCTGTTGCTCTGGAGGACTCACCTCGCCTGGCCCTTGTGATGTCCTCAGCATTCATGTATTTCTGGGCTTTTGCTAACAGTTCTGGCATGCTCTTTGGTGGGCATTTCATCACTAAGAAAAGGAAGCTTGACGAGCGGAGGCCTCCCAAGAAGGCAATCATCGTCACTTTGTCGTTGGGCTCATCAACTTGGAGTATCTCCTCGTTAAAACGAATGAGGTAACTCCTCAGGCTCTCCTCCCTGTCCTGCTTTATGCTAAGCAGTTGGGTGACAGGCTTCTAGTGGCGACGCCCCCCAATGAAATGTGACACAAATGACTTGCTTAGCTCTGCAAAGGAGGCGATAGAGGCTCGGGGGAGCTTAGCAAACCATTGTCGTGCGGATCCCTGCAATGTGGTTGGAAAAGACCCTGCACATGATTTCGTCTGGGACGTTGTGCAGTTGCATCAGAGTCTTGTAGGTGTCGAGGTGGTCTAGCGGATCTTTTATTCCGTCAAAGGTCTCCACAGATGGCATTTTTAAGTTCTAAGGGAGGGGTAGTTCGCCACGTCAGGTTTGAAAGACGTGTCTGTATGCCTTACCAGGTAGTCCACTGTCTTAGGTCCCTGTGCCTTCATGGCGTTGAAGACATCACCCAATTGATTTTGTACATCTTTGATTTTCTCGTCCCAATGATGTGGGACTTCCCTGGAATGATCATGGAAATAACTCTCATACTCCATGCTTTGGTTTTCACCCTCATCCTCTTGGAGATGAAGGTCCTCACCATGGGAAGCAGGTGGAGGAGGAGGAAGTGGGATTCCCTCATGATGGGCTCCCTTGTGTGGGGCACCCGAGGGGTCTCCAAGGGGGGCGCCCAAGTGTGGTGCAGCAGGGTGTGGAGCCCCTTGATGCCCAGGGCGTGGAGCTCTTTGGGGTCCTCCATGATGTGCACCTCCAAGTTGCGTTCCTCCTCGTCCAGCGAGCATGAGTTGCAGTATCTACTAGTTTTGGGCCACTAGCTACTGCTTGGTCTCCAACATTTGCTGTGGATTTGGAGCTGGAGCATTTGGGACAGGGTTGGTGGGAGAAGGAGCAACCTCCTCTTCTCGTGATGGATTGCCTTCATGTTGGTGCATGGATCTGGTAGTGATCGTCATTGAGTCAGCAAATGGAATGTTTAGGAGTGAGAATTTTATCGTTTCCCACAGACGGCGCCAAACTGATGATGCACAAAATAGTTTTGCACACCACCTATCAAGTGTGAATAATAAATGCAAGGAAATTAATATCAGGATATGGAGAGACATAGACAATTTATAGTGGTTCGGTCAGCTCGACCTACGTCCACTCTTCAATGACTCTGGTTGCCGAGTATTTTATTAACTCTAGGGTGTGAGGAGCAGAGAGTACAAGCTTTGAGGGAGAGAAGAGAGTAGTGCTCAGGTGATGTGTGGCGCCCCCAAATGTTGGTGGCGCATGAAATTTATAGTAGCCCCTTAACAGGTTGGGGCTACTTCTCAGCAACTAAGCAATTATTTCGGTAGAGCTCACGATTTCCTCTCAACGGGTGATGTGGTTGAGGAGCTCTCCATGAGATGCGGTCAAAGATAAGGCGAGGGTGGACCGTTTCCTTCTGCAGTGCAAGTAAGACCCCCACATTCTTCCTCTTGATAACGTAGCCAAACTGATGAGACTGGACTTGGACAATTTTGGGCTTAGTGGATCTTTATAAGATTGAGATCTTCAATTGAGGTTTGAGTTTTCCAACTAAATTGGGCCATTTTGGGCTTGACCCATCAATTTCTATTGCTTATTCTGTTAAAAACCATCCAATTGACATTAACGGAATAAATAACAAAAATTAACAAATTCGATCTAGGTTAACAAATAAATAACAAATTCGGTCTAGGTTTCGAAATTGGATTTTAATTTTTGATCGTTTAGGGCACAACACGAGATCTCTCAACTCTATTTCGACCTCTTCCATACACGATCATAGATATTTCATCTTTCAATCTCTCTCCTATCTCGATGATGGCCTCTCGACCATAGCTCTCTTGGTGATTGCATTTTGAGTGGATCACGATGCAGTATATTCAGCAGCTAATTTTCTTTGATTGCAATTTTAACCTGATGTGTGGAGTAATGGAGTTTTACAAATTGCCTTAGTAAGCTCTTTGCTCTACTTGATGTCTTCCTTCTTTTTTCTCCATCAAACATTGAGGTGTGTTTTTCAGATAATTCAGAAATTGCGTTTTTTTTTTTTTGAATTAAGTTTTGGAGTTTTGGTTCATGCACGAATTTCTTGTATATTGCATATGAATGTGATTTTCAGTCTGCTAATAGGCTCTGCTCATTATTTGGATTTTTAGGTAGTTGTCGAGTGTTATCTGCATAGGTAGATGTCTATGGCATTGTGCTTCTTTGCTATGTGCAGAAGTATAATCTTGAGACAATGAAGTGCCCTTAGTGAAAATGCTAACATGGCTTTTACGACAATCCCTTGATTCTTCGTCAACATTCTTTTACTGTTTCAAACAGCGCAGCCTCATGCCATTGATTATCTTTGTTGCCTTCATGGAATATGTCTCTTTGGTCAGTCTACTTGCTATTTGCATTACCTTTCTAGAAAATATCTTTTCAAACATTTTCATCTTCTTTGGGATCCTTGTGTTCATTCTCTTCCCCAAAACAATCTTGAGACAAGGATTTCTCCATGGCTTTTGTTGTGATGAAAAATTCCTGATGCAAATAGTAATACTAAACAAACATGTGGGATGTGAAGTTCCATGACAGAGAAAGTTTGTTGGAAAACGCACAATTCAACCAAATCCTTATTGTTCTTGTCAAATTCTTGATAAATTTACAGCAATATCCAGTGATTCTCATGTTTTGTCACTTTTTTTTTTCCTTTTACCCAGGCATTCAGAGGGACTCTACTCTTGCAGTCAACTTGTCAACTACTATCCTTCAACTATCAGAGAATTGTGATCTCCAAAGAAATCCTGATAAATGGCTCTCTCTGAAGAGGTTCTGGCATCTGAACATGCAAGGTCTAGTAGACGTATCAGTCGAACTATCATTCAGAAGCCAAATAATCATTACATTTTTTGTTGATTTCTTTTCTTAATTTTACGGTAATGCATTGTACGCATGTATGGTTGAATGATACATATTAGAATATTGTTTTCACATTAATTAGTTTGAAAATATATTTCTTACATATTAGAATTTATCTTTAAGGGTGCAAAGTGAGAATTTTTAAATTTTGTTAGACACAAAGTGTAATCACCCTTATTAAATAAAAATTTTCTCACCAGAGTCGAACTTAGAACATCAAAATATTATATTCAAATCTTAAAACCATGCCATCTTAGGAATTACCAGCATTTATTGTAATGCGAGAAAGAACTTTTATGAAACAAATGATGCTTCAACAAAGATTTGTTTGATTTAACCCTAGAAACTTATGGGGAATGAAAGGTTGGGTCACTGAGAGCATCAAAAGGCATTCGACCAAGTGAACAATGTTATCGGTACTTAATTTTGATATTTAATTCGAGAATCTAATCTACTATGATCATTAGACTAACAGTGACTTCGAACATTTCATTAAATCTACTTTCAATCCAATCCCTCCTTCCTGCTTAATTTGCATTGTGTCTTTAAATATAGCAACTTATCATGTTTCCCAAACCCAATGTGGTCACAGAACACACAGTATTTGAGATAAAGTTATCACCTTTAAAGGTGAGGTACAAACTCTTTAGGTCTTTAGGTAATGTTATAACAATTAAAAATAAAATTACAATATTTAAAAGTGAGGTTATAACTATTTATGGTCAAATTACTACTTTTAAATATGAAGTTATAACTATTTAATGTTATTTTATACTTAGTAAAGGTAAAAGTACCACAAAAAACTGAGGATAGAATCTTTAGAAAAAAATGGTACATTTTTTATTGACAAAGTTATCACATATTTAATAAATAACTTTCTAATATTTAATGAAAAAAATTGAGGGTCATTCATTTTATTCGGTATCGTACCCAAAAAGTGAGGGCCGAACCATAGCTTTCCAATACTATATGTTTTTTGGATTTTTTATGAGTCCAATCATTTGTTGAAACGTCACTTCCACTATTTTTTTTTTGGACAAAGCATGCACATATATACACACAATAATTCACACACCAAAGTTACTCAAAACATAGAACAGGGGAGGGACCCACAATCGCTCCCACTATCATTATCAATTTATTTTATAGGAAGGATGTGATTTTGATATTAAAGAATATATAATATCAAAATTTATATATTTTATGATTCATGATATATGTTTTTGGGGTCTAATTACAAGTAAAACAATTAGAATCGGTTTTTAAATGATAGAATCTGACGATACCTATAATAATTTTCAAGTATGAGCTCAAGTGCGGAGATCAGACAAGGAGGTCAGGCAAGACACGCAAAGTTTAGAGGACCAGAGCTAGAGGTCACCCCAAACAAGACAGTAGCGGAGATGACAAGGGAACAGCTGGGTGTTAACAGAAACCCTACAGTTGGCAAAGAATCATATTCAGGACACAAAANCTATAGAGCTCAGTGAGTTTGATATCAGATTCAAACCAAGAATTGTAATCAAAGGGTAGATTTTGACGGATTTTATCGCAAAATTCACGACAGCGACACCCATGGAGGCCACACCACTAGTACCCGACCTCCCCATATGGAAGCTTTCAGTAGATGGAGCTGTCAATGTTCAAGGAAGCTGGGCAGGCTTAATTATGACCTTCCCGGATGGAGTAGACGTAGAGTACGCCCTCAGATTTGGGTTTAAGGCTTCAAACAACGAGGTGGAGTATGAAACTGTCATTGCTGGACTCAACCTTGCTCGTTCAATAGAGGCAAAATAGTTGGAGATCTGTAGTGACTCCGAACTCGTAGTTAAATAGATAGAGGAAGAGATATCCAAAGATGGAGAAACTTGTTTTAGCTCTGGTGGTTGCGGCTAGGAGACTTAGACCATACTTCTAGGCTCACACTATTGAGGTACCAACAGAACAGTCAATAAGGCAAGTACTGCATAAACCAGTCTTCAGGGAGGCTGGTTACATGAGCTATAGAGCTCAGTGAGTTTGATATTAGATTCAAACCAAGAATTGCAATCAAAGGGTAGATTTTGGCGAATTTTATCGCAAAATTCACGACAGCGACACCCATGGAGGCCACACCGCTAGTACCCGACCTCCCCATATGGAAGCTTTCAGTAGATGGAGCTGTCAATGCTCAAGGAAGTGGGGCAGGCTTAATTCTGACCTTCCTGGATGGAGTAGACGTATAGTACGCCCTCAAATTTGGATTTAAGGCTTCAAACAACGAGGCAAAGTATGAAACTGTTATTGCTAGACTCAACCTTGCTCGTTCAATAGAGGCAAAATAGTTGGAGATCTATAGTGACTCCCAACTCGTAGTTAACAGATAGAGGAGTCTTATAAAGCTAAGTGTGTTAAAATAGTCCTTTATCTCAGAAAGGTACAAGAATTGATCAAGTAGTTCATGCAAGTTAAGATTAGATATGTCCCAAGAACTGAGAATTTGAGAACAAATGCCTTGGTGAGGTTCGCAACAGCTTCGCAGGAAAATTTGAACAGATTAATTCTAGTAGAGCACCTAGCAGAACCGTCTGTGTGCGTTGAGGATGAAGAAGTGCNTAGTTTGGCGCCGTCTGTGGGAATGACAGTTCCAGTTAAAAATACGCTAATCTTTCAGTGACTGATGGTCTCAACTCGCAACATGAGCAGAAGCCAAACAAATCTACCACGAACGCAGGACCACCAGGAAGCTACCAATGGCATAGAACCCGAGAATGTCCCAGAGACAAATCCTCCCTGCAAATAACGAATTGAAGGCCCTTCGCCTAGTTAACCAATGTCTACTACAGTAGAATGAGGAGCTTTTGAAGCTCTTGAAACGCCCTCAGGAGGCACAACAGGCCCAAGAAGGCCAGAATAACCCACCTCACATAGAACAACAACACCTCGATCCCCTCAAAGAAGTTAACGAAGGAGGGGAAAATAGCTAGACCTTGGGGTAGGTTCCCCATCTACCCCCTAGGAATGGACACAACGAAAAAGTGAAAAGTCAAAACGACGGGGGCGAAAGGAATGATTTTTTCCCTTATCAGTAGGAGAGGAGAGAACAGTACTTGAGCAGCGCTTCAAGGATATCCGGCAAGAACTCAGCCACATGAAGGAAGCTGTGAATAGCAAGGCTCCAATCACAATGGATGCTCTAGTGCAACAGACTGAGTCCCCATTCACCACTGGCGTGCTGCATTTTTCCCTCCCTCCGAAATTCAAAATGCCGCAGATAGGGGTTTTTGATGGGACGAAAGACCCCATAGACTACCTCAATACCTACAAGAACCAGATAGAGCTGCATGGATATCAAGACCTCGTGCGTTGTAGAGCCTTTGCCATCACGTTGAAGGGCTCAGCCCTGACGTGGTTTAATAGGTTCCTCCCAGCTTCGATCTCATCCTTTAAGGAGTTTTCCATATCCTTTGTGTCTCACTTCATTGGAGCTTGGACATACAAAAATTCAAGCTATCATTTATTGAATGTGAAGTAAGAACCCCAAAAGAACCTCAGGTCCTATGTCCAGAGGTTCAATTCGGAGTCATTAAAAGTGGACGTCCTAGACGAAAAGTTTGTCATTACTGCATTTATAGCTAGTTTAGGCGTGCAATCCAATGACCTGATGTTTTATATTTCAAAGAACCCTCAGGCAAGCATGGCTGAGGTGCTGGCCAAGGCAGAGAAATACATAAACGGTGAGGAGGCTTTTCTCTCAAAGATAGGGTGCTCATGCACACAAAAAGATAAAGGGAAAGAAGAGAAAAGAGGGACCGACGTCCCATAAGAAAAAGAGGACGAGATAGGTCTCCAAGAAGAGATAGAGATCGTTCCCCCAAAAGAAGGGGAGACATCAAAGATCACCTAGGTCCGTCGTAGCCAGGGTTACAGCCGAGGTAACCACCTCGGCAGCTCCCTTCTCTCACCGCCACGATATCGCAGATCTTGTATGAGGTGCAAAATGAGAAATTCCTAAGGTGGCCACCCTGGATGAAAGCAGACCCAGCAAAAAGAGATCCCACGAAATACTGCGAGTACCACAGGGATCATGGTCACCACATTGATGATTGTATCCAATTGAAGAAAGAGATTGAGTTCTTGATCCAACGATGGCAGTTACGTCGTTACGTAGCTCCAGATAATCAGAACTGAGCTCCACCACCTTTACCACCTTAGCAATAGGTCCCTGTGCAGCATAAGCAACCCCTAGGGGAAATTAGAGTAATATCTGGAGGATTTACAAGAGGGGGAGAATCCGGCTCAGCCAGAATGGGTCACCTGCGAAGAATCAGAGCTGGCGAAGCACTGGAGGTGCACCCCGTGTCCAAGGCACCTCGGTTGAGCACAACCATCACCTTCTCAGACTCAGATTTGGAAGGTTGTCAACATCCCCATGATAACCCATTGGTGGTAAGGGTTGTCGTGCCCAACAAAACTGTTCATCAAGTTCTAATTAAGAATGAGAGTTCTACGGATATCATTTTTGCCTTTGCATTTGACAAAATGGGCATAGGCAGAGAAAAGCTTGAGCCAGTAAGTGCTCACCTATTGGGGTTCGCAGGAGAAAGGGTATTGCTCCTGGGCTAAATCCAGCTTGTTCTCACTATAGGAGATCCTCCATACCAGGCCACCATCGTAGTAAAATTCCTGGTGGTTGATGCCCCTTTAGCATACAATATGCTGCTTAGGAGACCTTACCTCAACGCAATGAAGGCAATCCCCTCTGCCTATCACCTAGTTATGAAATTTCCTACATAGAATGGAGTTGGATTGGTCCGAGTAGACCATCGTGTGACAAAGGAGTGCTACATCACCTTGATGAAGCAGAAAGAGGTTAAAATTATTCAATTAGATGAGCTTAACATGAGAGACGAGTTGGACACTAGACCAACGCCGTCGAAAGAACAGGAGCCTATTCAGCTCAATGAGGAGCCATAATAACTTATTTACGTCGGGTCAAAGCTAAGTATGTAAATTAAAGACCTCTTCATCCAGTTCCTAAAGGAGAACATGGGAGTGTTCACCTAGAGACAAAAAGACATGGAAGGTATTGACATTTCGGTTATCACACACAATTTTAGTGTGAATCCCACCTGCAAGTCTGTTAAGTAGAAACAAAGAAGTTTTGCCTCCGAACGACAGAAAGAAATCAATGAGGAGGTTAGCAAACTTCTTACGCCAAAGCCATTAGGGAAGTAGACTACTCTATCTAGTTAGCCAATGTAGTTCTTGTCAAGAAGACCAATGAAAAGTGGCGACTTTGCATTGACTTCACTGATCTCAACCGAGCATGTCCAAAGGACAGCTTTCCCTTACCTCGGATTGACTTAATAGTAGATGCCATCGCTAGACACGAGCTCCTCAGCTTCATGGACGCTTTCTCAGGTTATAACCAGTTCAAGATGGACCCAACTGACCAGGAGAATACCACCTTTGTGATTAAGCAGGGAACTTACTACTATCAGGTCATGCTTTTTGGGCTGAAGAACGCTGGAGCCACCTACCAACGTCTGGTGAATCGAATGTTTAAAAAACAAATTGGGACATCCATAGAGGTCTATATCAATGATATGTTGGTAAAGTCACTAAAGGTGGAGCTCCATATTAAACATCTAGCAGAATCGTTCCAAGTCTTTAAGAAATACAAGATGAAGCTCAACCCCGCGAAATGTGCCTTCAGAGTATCTGCAAGAAAGTTTCTGGGCTTTATAGTCAACAGCAAAGGGATTGAGGCAACCCAGAAAAGGTTAAATCAGTCCTGGGTATGCAGTCACCATCTAATGCAAGGGAGATCCAATGCTTGACAGGAAGAATAGCTACCTTGAGCCATTTTGTGTCCAGATTAAGCGATAAGTGTCAACCCTTCTTTCAAATCTTAAAGAAGGCATTCTAGTGGAACACTAGGTGTGAAGAAGTGTTCAAAGTTTTGAACGTTTACCTAAGCTCCCTTCCTGTTCTGGTAAGCCCCTTGGAAGGGAAAGTACTTACTCTCAACCTAGCTGTCTCAGATTTTTTGATCAGCGCAGCACTAGTAAGGGAGTGAGACAGAGCTTAGCTACCAATCTACTATTGCAAAAAGAGCTCTGAGGGGGGGCAGAGAAGAGATATCCAAAGATGGAGAAACTTGTTTTAGCTCTGGTGGCTGCGGCTAGGAGACTTAGACTATACTTCTAGACTCACACTATTGAGGTACCAACAGAACAGTCAATAAGGCAAGTACTGCATAAACCAATCTTCAGGGAGGCTGGTTAAATGAGTTATAGAGCTCAGTGAGATGGATATCAGATTCAAACCAAGAATTGCAATCAAAGGGTAGATTTTGGCGGATTTTATCGCAAAATTCACGACAGCGACACCCATGGAGGCCACACCGCTAGTACCCGACCTCCCCATATGGAAGCTTTCAGTAGATGGAGCTGTCAATGCTCAAGGAAGCGGGGCAGGCTTAATTATGACCTTCCCGGATGGAGTAGACGTAGAGTACGCCCTCAGATTTGGGTTTAAGGCTTCAAACAACGAGGTGGAGTATGAAACTGTCATTGCTGGACTCAACCTTGCTCGTTCAATAGAGGCAAAATAGTTGGAGATCTGTAGTGACTCCCAACTCGTAGTTAAACAGATAGAGGAAGAGATATCCAAAGATGGAGAAACTTGTTTTAGCTCTGGTGGCTGCGGCTAGGAGACTTAGACCATACTTCTAGGCTCACACTATTGAGGTACCAACAGAACAGTCAATAAGGCAAGTACTACATAAACCAGTCTTCAGGGAGGCTGGTTAAATGAGCTATAGAGCTCAGTGAGTTTGATATCAGATTCAAACCAAGAATTGCAATCAAAGGGTAGATTTTGGCGAATTTTATCGCAAAATTCACGACAGCGACACCCATGGAGGCCACACCATTAGTACCCGACCTCCCCATATGGAAGCTTTCAGTAGATGGAGCTGTCAATGCTCAAGGAAGCGGGGCAGGCTTAATTATGACCTTCCCGGATGGAGTAGACGTAGAGTACGCCCTCAGATTTGGGTTTAAGGCTTCAAACAACGAGGTGGAGTATGAAACTGTCATTGCTGGACTCAACCTTGCTCGTTCAATAGAGGCAAAATAGTTGGAGATCTGTAGTGACTCCCAACTCGTAGTTAAACAGATAGAGGAAGAGATATCCAAAGATGGAGAAACTTGTTTTAGCTCTGGTGGCTGCGGCTAGGAGACTTAGACCATACTTCTAGGCTCACACTATTGAGGTACCAACAGAATAGTCAATAAGGCAAGTACTACATAAACCAGTCTTCAGGGAGGCTGGTTAAATGAGCTATAGAGCTCAGTGAGTTTGATATTAGATTCAAACCAAGAATTGCAATCAAAGGGTAGATTTTGGCGAATTTTATCGCAAAATTCACGACAGCGACACCCATGGAGGCCACACCGCTAGTACCCGACCTCCCCATATGGAAGCTTTCAGTAGATGGAGCTGTCAATGCTCAAGGAAGTGGGGCAGGCTTAATTCTGACCTTCCTGGATGGAGTAGACGTATAGTACGCCCTCAAATTTGGATTTAAGGCTTCAAACAACGAGGCAAAGTATGAAACTGTTATTGCTAGACTCAACCTTGCTCGTTCAATAGAGGCAAAATAGTTGGAGATCTGTAGTGACTCCCAACTCGTAGTTAAACAGATAGAGGAAGAGATATCCAAAGATGGAGAAACTTGTTTTAGCTCTGGTGGCTGCGGCTAGGAGACTTAGACCATACTTCTAGGCTCACACTATTGAGGTACCAACAGAACAGTCAATAAGGCAAGTACTGCATAAACCAGTCTTCAGGGAGGCTGGTTAAATGAGCTATAGAGCTCAGTGAGTTTGATATCAGATTCAAACCAAGAATTGTAATCAAAGGGTAGATTTTGACGGATTTTATCGCAAAATTCACGACAGCGACACCCATGGAGGCCACACCACTAGTACCCGACCTCCCCATATGGAAGCTTTCAGTAGATGGAGCTGTCAATGCTCAAGGAAGCGGGGCAGGCTTAATTATGACCTTCCCGGATGGAGTAGACGTAGAGTACGCCCTCAGATTTGGGTTTAAGGCTTCAAACAACGAGGTGGAGTATGAAACTGTCATTGCTGGACTCAACCTTGCTCGTTCAATAGAGGCAAAATAGTTGGAGATCTGTAGTGACTCCGAACTCGTAGTTAAATAGATAGAGGAAGAGATATCCAAAGATGGAGAAACTTGTTTTAGCTCTGGTGGTTGCGGCTAGGAGACTTAGACCATACTTCTAGGCTCACACTATTGAGGTACCAACAGAACAGTCAATAAGGCAAGTACTGCATAAACCAGTCTTCAGGGAGGCTGGTTAAATGAGCTATAGAGCTCAGTGAGTTTGATATCAGATTCAAACCAAGAATTGTAATCAAAGGGTAGATTTTGACGGATTTTATCGCAAAATTCACGACAGCGACACCCATGGAGGCCACACCACTAGTACCCGACCTCCCCATATGGAAGCTTTCAGTAGATGGAGCTGTCAATGCTCAAGGAAGCTGGGCAGGCTTAATTATGACCTTCCCGGATGGAGTAGACGTAGAGTACGCCCTCAGATTTGGGTTTAAGGCTTCAAACAACGAGGTGGAGTATGAAACTGTCATTGCTGGACTCAACCTTGCTCGTTCAATAGAGGCAAAATAGTTGGAGATCTGTAGTGACTCCGAACTCGTAGTTAAATAGATAGAGGAAGAGATATCCAAAGATGGAGAAACTTGTTTTAGCTCTGGTGGTTGCGGCTAGGAGACTTAGACCATACTTCTAGGCTCACACTATTGAGGTACCAACAGAACAGTCAATAAGGCAAGTACTGCATAAACCAGTCTTCAGGGAGGCTGGTTACATGAGCTATAGAGCTCAGTGAGTTTGATATTAGATTCAAACCAAGAATTGCAATCAAAGGGTAGATTTTGGCGAATTTTATCGCAAAATTCACGACAGCGACACCCATGGAGGCCACACCGCTAGTACCCGACCTCCCCATATGGAAGCTTTCAGTAGATGGAGCTGTCAATGCTCAAGGAAGTGGGGCAGGCTTAATTCTGACCTTCCTGGATGGAGTAGACGTATAGTACGCCCTCAAATTTGGATTTAAGGCTTCAAACAACGAGGCAAAGTATGAAACTGTTATTGCTAGACTCAACCTTGCTCGTTCAATAGAGGCAAAATAGTTGGAGATCTGTAGTGACTCCCAACTCGTAGTTAAACAGATAGAGGAAGAGATATCCAAAGATGGAGAAACTTGTTTTAGCTCTGGTGGCTGCGGCTAGGAGACTTAGACCATACTTCTAGGCTCACACTATTGAGGTACCAACAGAACAGTCAATAAGGCAAGTACTGCATAAACCAGTCTTCAGGGAGGCTGGTTAAATGAGCTATAGAGCTCAGTGAGTTTGATATTAGATTCAAACCAAGAATTGCAATCAAAGGGTAGATTTTGGCGAATTTTATCGCAAAATTCACGACAGCGACACCCATGGAGGCCACACCGCTAGTACCCGACCTCCCCATATGGAAGCTTTCAGTAGATGGAGCTGTCAATGCTCAAGGAAGTGGGGCAGGCTTAATTCTGACCTTCCTGGATGGAGTAGACGTATAGTACGCCCTCAAATTTGGATTTAAGGCTTCAAACAACGAGGCAAAGTATGAAACTGTTATTGCTAGACTCAACCTTGCTCGTTCAATAGAGGCAAAATAGTTGGAGATCTGTAGTGACTCCGAACTCGTAGTTAAATAGATAGAGGAAGAGATATCCAAAGATGGAGAAACTTGTTTTAGCTCTGGTGGTTGCGGCTAGGAGACTTAGACCATACTTCTAGGCTCACACTATTGAGGTACCAACAGAATAGTCAATAAGGCAAGTACTACATAAACCAGTCTTCAGGGAGGCTGGTTAAATGAGCTATAGAGCTCAGTGAGTTTGATATTAGATTCAAACCAAGAATTGCAATCAAAGGGTAGATTTTGGCGAATTTTATCGCAAAATTCACGACAGCGACACCCATGGAGGCCACACCGCTAGTACCCGACCTCCCCATATGGAAGCTTTCAGTAGATGGAGCTGTCAATGCTCAAGGAAGTGGGGCAGGCTTAATTCTGACCTTCCTGGATGGAGTAGACGTATAGTACGCCCTCAAATTTGGATTTAAGGCTTCAAACAACGAGGCAAAGTATGAAACTGTTATTGCTAGACTCAACCTTGCTCGTTCAATAGAGGCAAAATAGTTGGAGATCTATAGTGACTCCCAACTCGTAGTTAACAGATAGAGGAGTCTTATAAAGCTAAGTGTGTTAAAATAGTCCTTTATCTCAGAAAGGTACAAGAATTGATCAAGTAGTTCATGCAAGTTAAGATTAGATATGTCCCAAGAACTGAGAATTTGAGAACAAATGCCTTGGTGAGGTTCGCAACAGCTTCGCAGGAAAATTTGAACAGATTAATTCTAGTAGAGCACCTAGCAGAACCGTCTGTGTGCGTTGAGGATGAAGAAGTGCTGCCGGTACAAGCCCCACCAACCTGGATGGACCCCATCATAGGGTACCTTCAGTTGGAATTTTGCCAGAAGATCCCAAAGAAGCTGCAAAGCTAAGAACCAGGTCAGCCAAATTTTCTATGTTGTAGGGAAACTTATACAAATGAGATTTTTCAACACCTTTTCTTAAATGCATGAGGGATGAAGATGTCAATTACATTCTCAGAGAGATCCATGAAGGAGTCTGTGACAACCACATCAAAGCTCGGACGTTGACAGAAAAAATGTTAAGGCAGGGGTACTACTGGCCCACAATGCTCAATGATGCTACAGATCTGGTCAAAAGATGCAAAATCTGCCAACTGCACGCCAATGTCCCCTATTGCCCACCAGAGCTCTTAACCTCGGTGGTAAACCTTTGGTCATTCTAGTAGTGGGGACTGGACATATTGGGACCCCTTCCCACCAGTGTGGGGGCAGTGCAAATATGCCATTATAGGGGTGGATTATTTCACAAAATGGGCAGAGGTAGAACCCTTGGCAACCATCACTGAATAGAAGATTCAGAACTTTACTTGGAAGTCGATAATTTGTCGGTTTAGGATCCCTAGAGCTATTGTGTCCGACAATGGAAAGTAGTTTGATAACCCCAAGTTCAAGAAATCTTGTGCTGAGCTGGGAATAAAGAAATATTTCTTAGCTCCAGCTCACCCTCAGTCCAATGGACAGACGGAGGTCACCATCAAGACTATAAAAGCAGCCCTGAAGACCAAGCTGGAAGATCATAAAGGTAAGTGGAAGGAACACATCTCAGAAGTATTATGGGCCTACAGAACAACTGTCAGGTTAACAACTCAAGAAACACCATTTGCCTTGGCCTATGAGACCGAAGTGGTGGCACCTGTCGAGGTTGGGTTCCCATCCCCTAGAACTGAATTCGCAAATAATGNCGTCCTAGACGAAAAGTTTGTCATTACTGCATTTATAGCTAGTTTAGGCGTGCAATCCAATGACCTGATGTTTTATATTTCAAAGAACCCTCAGGCAAGCATGGCTGAGGTGCTGGCCAAGGCAGAGAAATACATAAACGGTGAGGAGGCTTTTCTCTCAAAGATAGGGTGCTCATGCACACAAAAAGATAAAGGGAAAGAAGAGAAAAGAGGGACCGACGTCCCATAAGAAAAAGAGGACGAGATAGGTCTCCAAGAAGAGATAGAGATCGTTCCCCCAAAAGAAGGGGAGACATCAAAGATCANTGAGCACAATGAGAAGTCCCTTCTGTTGAACTTGGACCTCCTAGAAGAAAAGAGGGAGAAAGCTACGCACCGTATTAGGACCTAACAGAGAAAGACAGCCAGGTACTGTGACAAGAAAGTTAGACACAAGAGTTTCAAGGTGGGAGATCTGGTACTTAGAAAATTTTTGCTTGTGAGGAAGGAACCCGCTCATGGGAAGTTAGGGCCTAATTGGGAAAACCACTACATCATCTCAAGGGTGATCATACCTGAAAATTACGAGTTACAAATGGAGGAAGGGAGAATCTTACCTCATTCTTGGAATGCAGAGCATCTCAAAAGATTTTTTTAGTAAGCCTATTCTGTAATATGATTATTCTCAATGAACCAGCAAGTCTTTGACTCATCCTTATGAGATTGCCCAAATAAGCTAAAAAGCTAACGATAAATTCTTCAATACATAACTTAAAACGAGCTTTATAGCTCATGATGAACTTCTCAGTTCATAAAATGAGCTCAAAAGCTCACGGTGAACTTTTCAGTTCATAAAATGAGCTCAAAAGCTCACGGTGAACTTCTTAGTTCTCAAAAAGAGCTTCATAGCTCNAAGATTGCCCAAATAAGCTAAAAAGCTAACGATAAATTCTTCAATTCATAACTTAAAACGAGCTTTATAGCTCATGATGAACTTCTCAGTTCATAAAATGAGCTCAAAAGCTCACGGTGAACTTTTCAGTTCATAAAATGAGCTCAAAAGCTCACGGTGAACTTCTTAGTTCTCAAAAAGAGCTTCATAGCTCACAATGAATTTCTTAGTTTATAAAACGAGCTCCATAGCTCACGATGAACTTTTTAGTTCATAAAATGAGCTCAAAAGCTCACGGTGAACTTCTCAATTCTCAAAACGAGCTCTATAGCTCACGATGAACTTTTCAGTTCATAAAACAAGCTCTATAGCTCACGGTGAACTTTTCAGTTCATAAAACAAACTCTATAGCTCACGGTGAACTTTTTAGTTCATAAAATGAGCTCAAAAGCTCACGGTGAACTTCTCAATTCTCAAAACGAGCTATATAGCTCACGATGAACTTTTCAGTTCATAAAACAAGCTCTATAGCTCACGGTGAACTTTTCAGTTCATAAAACAAACTCTATAGCTCACGGTGAACTTTTTAGTTCATAAAATGAGCTCAAAAACTCACGGTGAACTTTTTAGTTCATAAAATGAGCTCAACAGCTCACAAGGAACTTTTTAGTTCATAAAATGAGCTCAAATAGCTCTCAATGGACTCTTCAGTTCATAAAGTAGNTTATAGAGCTCAGTGAGATGGATATCAGATTCAAACCAAGAATTGCAATCAAAGGGTAGATTTTGGCGGATTTTATCGCAAAATTCACGACAGCGACACCCATGGAGGCCACACCATTAGTACCCGACCTCCCCATATGGAAGCTTTCAGTAGATGGAGCTGTCAATGCTCAAGGAAGCGGGGCAGGCTTAATTATGACCTTCCCGGATGGAGTAGACGTAGAGTACGCCCTCAGATTTGGGTTTAAGGCTTCAAACAACGAGGTGGAGTATGAAACTGTCATTGCTGGACTCAACCTTGCTCGTTCAATAGAGGCAAAATAGTTGGAGATCTGTAGTGACTCCGAACTCGTAGTTAAATAGATAGAGGAAGAGATATCCAAAGATGGAGAAACTTGTTTTAGCTCTGGTGGCTGCGGCTAGGAGACTTAGACCATACTTCTAGGCTCACACTATTGAGGTACCAACAGAACAGTCAATAAGGCAAGTACTGCATAAACCAGTCTTCAGGGAGGCTGGTTAAATGAGCTATAGAGCTCAGTGAGTTTGATATCAGATTCAAACCAAGAATTGTAATCAAAGGGTAGATTTTGGCGAATTTTATCGCAAAATTCACGACAATGACACCCATGGAGGCCACACCGCTAGTACCCGACCTCCCCATATGGAAGCTTTTAGTAGATGGAGCTGCCAATGCTCAAGGAAGCGGGGCAGGCTTAATTTTGACCTTCGTGGATGGAGTAGACATATAGTACGCCCTCAAATTTGGGTTTAAGGCTTCAAACAACGAGGCAAAGTATGAAACTGTCATTGCTGGACTCAACCTTGCTCGTTCAATAGAGGCAAAATAGTTGGAGATCTGTAGTGACTCCGAACTCGTAGTTAAATAGATAGAGGAAGAGATATCCAAAGATGGAGAAACTTGTTTTAGCTCTGGTGGCTGCGGCTAGGAGACTTAGACCATACTTCTAGGCTCACACTATTGAGGTACCAACAGAACAGTCAATAAGGCAAGTACTGCATAAACCAGTCTTCAGGGAGGCTGGTTACATGAGCTATAGAGCTCAGTGAGTTTGATATTAGATTCAAACCAAGAATTGCAATCAAAGGGTAGATTTTGGCGAATTTTATCGCAAAATTCACGACAGCGACACCCATGGAGGCCACACCGCTAGTACCCGACCTCCCCATATGGAAGCTTTCAGTAGATGGAGCTGTCAATGCTCAAGGAAGTGGGGCAGGCTTAATTCTGACCTTCCTGGATGGAGTAGACGTATAGTACGCCCTCAAATTTGGATTTAAGGCTTCAAACAACGAGGCAAAGTATGAAACTGTTATTGCTAGACTCAACCTTGCTCGTTCAATAGAGGCAAAATAGTTGGAGATCTATAGTGACTCCCAACTCGTAGTTAACAGATAGAGGAGTCTTATAAAGCTAAGTGTGTTAAAATAGTCCTTTATCTCAGAAAGGTACAAGAATTGATCAAGTAGTTCATGCAAGTTAAGATTAGATATGTCCCAAGAACTGAGAATTTGAGAACAAATGCCTTGGTGAGGTTCGCAACAGCTTCGCAGGAAAATTTGAACAGATTAATTCTAGTAGAGCACCTAGCAGAACCGTCTGTGTGCGTTGAGGATGAAGAAGTGCTGCCGGTACAAGCCCCACCAACCTGGATGGACCCCATCATAGGGTACCTTCAGTTGGAATTTTGCCAGAAGATCCCAAAGAAGCTGCAAAGCTAAGAACCAGGTCAGCCAAATTTTCTATGTTGTAGGGAAACTTATACAAATGAGATTTTTCAACACCTTTTCTTAAATGCATGAGGGATGAAGATGTCAATTACATTCTCAGAGAGATCCATGAAGGAGTCTGTGACAACCACATCAAAGCTCGGACGTTGACAGAAAAAATGTTAAGGCAGGGGTACTACTGGCCCACAATGCTCAATGATGCTACAGATCTGGTCAAAAGATGCAAAATCTGCCAACTGCACGCCAATGTCCCCTATTGCCCACCAGAGCTCTTAACCTCGGTGGTAAACCTTTGGTCATTCTAGTAGTGGGGACTGGACATATTGGGACCCCTTCCCACCAGTGTGGGGGCAGTGCAAATATGCCATTATAGGGGTGGATTATTTCACAAAATGGGCAGAGGTAGAACCCTTGGCAACCATCACTGAATAGAAGATTCAGAACTTTACTTGGAAGTCGATAATTTGTCGGTTTAGGATCCCTAGAGCTATTGTGTCCGACAATGGAAAGTAGTTTGATAACCCCAAGTTCAAGAAATCTTGTGCTGAGCTGGGAATAAAGAAATATTTCTTAGCTCCAGCTCACCCTCAGTCCAATGGACAGACGGAGGTCACCATCAAGACTATAAAAGCAGCCCTGAAGACCAAGCTGGAAGATCATAAAGGTAAGTGGAAGGAACACATCTCAGAAGTATTATGGGCCTACAGAACAACTGTCAGGTTAACAACTCAAGAAACACCATTTGCCTTGGCCTATGAGACCGAAGTGGTGGCACCTGTCGAGGTTGGGTTCCCATCCCCTAGAACTGAATTCGCAAATAATGAGCACAATGAGAAGTCCCTTCTGTTGAACTTGGACCTCCTAGAAGAAAAGAGGGAGAAAGCTACGCACCGTATTAGGACCTAACAGAGAAAGACAGCCAGGTACTGTGACAAGAAAGTTAGACACAAGAGTTTCAAGGTGGGAGATCTGGTACTTAGAAAATTTTTGCTTGTGAGGAAGGAACCCGCTCATGGGAAGTTAGGGCCTAATTGGGAAAACCACTACATCATCTCAAGGGTGATCATACCTGAAAATTACGAGTTACAAATGGAGGAAGGGAGAATCTTACCTCATTCTTGGAATGCAGAGCATCTCAAAAGATTTTTTTAGTAAGCCTATTCTGTAATATGATTATTCTCAATGAACCAGCAAGTCTTTGACTCATCCTTATGAGATTGCCCAAATAAGCTAAAAAGCTAACGATAAATTCTTCAATACATAACTTAAAACGAGCTTTATAGCTCATGATGAACTTCTCAGTTCATAAAATGAGCTCAAAAGCTCACGGTGAACTTTTCAGTTCATAAAATGAGCTCAAAAGCTCACGGTGAACTTCTTAGTTCTCAAAAAGAGCTTCATAGCTCACAATGAATTTCTTAGTTTATAAAACGAGCTCCATAGCTCACGATGAACTTTTTAGTTCATAAAATGAGCTCAAAAGCTCACGGTGAACTTCTCAATTCTCAAAACGAGCTATATAGCTCACGATGAACTTTTCAGTTCATAAAACAAGCTCTATAGCTCACGGTGAACTTTTCAGTTCATAAAACAAACTCTATAGCTCACGGTGAACTTTTTAGTTCATAAAATGAGCTCAAAAACTCACGGTGAACTTTTTAGTTCATAAAATGAGCTCAACAGCTCACAAGGAACTTTTTAGTTCATAAAACGAGCTCAAATAGCTCTCAATGGACTCTTCAGTTCATAAAGTAGCGATGAGCTCTTCAGCTTATAAAGTAATAGTGAGCATTTCAGCTCATTAAAGTTCAGGATATTTTCTCTGACTTGCAAGATTATGATGAGACTTCAAAACGAATAACCAGCTTGCAAGCTATTCCAAACTCGCTTGCTTCAAGGAGATCTAAAAGACCCCTTGAAGCAAGGGAGTAGGGGGAAGAAAAAACAAAGCAAACAAGCGCAGCAAACAAAGCTACAACAAAAATTTCAAATCTACTTCAAGTGGTCAAGTGTTGAACATTGGCATCAAATTTGCATTTAAAGGCAAAAAGTTCTAGCCATGTAAAAAAAAAAATCTTAAGATTTAGCAGGAGTAGGATGAGAGGAGCCTGATAACTCNACAGATAGAGGAAGAGATATCCAAAGATGGAGAAACTTGTTTTAGCTCTGGTGGCTGCGGCTAGGAGACTTAGACCATACTTCTAGGCTCACACTATTGAGGTACCAACAGAATAGTCAATAAGGCAAGTACTACATAAACCAGTCTTCAGGGAGGCTGGTTAAATGAGCTATAGAGCTCAGTGAGTTTGATATTAGATTCAAACCAAGAATTGCAATCAAAGGGTAGATTTTGGCGAATTTTATCGCAAAATTCACGACAATGACACCCATGGAGGCCACACCGCTAGTACCCGACCTCCCCATATGGAAGCTTTTAGTAGATGGAGCTGCCAATGCTCAAGGAAGCGGGGCAGGCTTAATTTTGACCTTCGTGGATGGAGTAGACATATAGTACGCCCTCAAATTTGGGTTTAAGGCTTCAAACAACGAGGCAAAGTATGAAACTGTCATTGCTAGACTCAACCTTGCTCGTTCAATAGAGGCAAAATAGTTGGAGATCTGTAGTGACTCCCAACTCGTAGTTAACAGATAGAGGAGTCTTATAAAGCTAAGTGTGTTAAAATGGTCCTTTATCTTAGAAAGGTACAAGAATTGATCAAGTAGTTCGTGCAAGTTAAGATTAGATATGTCCCAAGAACTGAGAATTTGAGAACAAATGCCTTGGTGAGGTTCGCAACAGCTTCGCAGGAAAATTTGAACAGATTAATTCTAGTAGAGCACCTAGCAGAACCGTCTGTGTGCGTTGAGGATGAAGAAGTGCTGCCAGTACAAGCCCCACCAACCTGGATGGACCCCATCATAGGGTACCTTCAGTTGGAATTTTGCCAGAAGATCCCAAAGAAGCTGCAAAGCTAAGAACCAGGTCAGCCAAATTTTCTATGTTGTAGGGAAACTTATACAAATGAGATTTTTCAACACCTTTTCTTAAATGCATGAGGGATGAAGATGTCAATTACATTCTCAGAGAGATCCATGAAGGAGTCTGTGACAACCACATCAAAGCTCGGACGTTGACAGAAAAAACGTTAAGGCAGGGGTACTACTGGCCCACAATGCTCAATGATGCTACAGATCTGGTCAANTGGAGAGTGTCACTCACCTAAGCTAAGACATCGTACTCCTTTTTGATGTTCCTGTAAGAGCATAAGGCCTCGAATGTTTCTTGACTAGCTTTGACCCAGGCATTTGTCTTAAGTCTGAGCTCTTTCTGGATCCTCTCTTCGTTCGCTTCTAAGCTCATGATTGGCGAAGGCCAACTCGGCACATTTGAGTTCAAATGCCTTCGAGGCCTTGGCAGAGCTCTCCAAATCTCGAATTTGACTTAACAGTCCCTTCATATAGATGGCCAACTGGGAGCAGAGGCAGTAGGGATTGAAAGTTAGCATAGAACGATCACCAAAAATGAAGTTAANCAGATAGAGGAGTCTTATAAAGCTAAGTGTGTTAAAATGGTCCTTTATCTTAGAAAGGTACAAGAATTGATCAAGTAGTTCGTGCAAGTTAAGATTAGATATGTCCCAAGAACTGAGAATTTGAGAACAAATGCCTTGGTGAGGTTCGCAACAGCTTCGCAGGAAAATTTGAACAGATTAATTCTAGTAGAGCACCTAGCAGAACCGTCTGTGTGCGTTGAGGATGAAGAAGTGCTGCCGGTACAAGCCCCNTCCTTTTTCAGCCTTGGGGCTACTCCGGGATGGTAGTAGAGGATTCTCAGGCAGCCCAGAAGATACAAAGCCAGACAAGACTCGAGTCACCGACGCTAAAGCCCTCTCAATCTCAGCTGAAGTGGGTGAGGTCGGACCACGCTCAGGATCCTCCCCAGAAGTAGGAGAGAGTTTTTGGAGAGAAGAGACCTCCGCAAGTTGTGAAATGCTTGGTGGTGGAATAAGCGCCACTTGAGTAGAGGTAGTAGGAATGAAAGACACACCTAGCTTGGATGCCTTAGCTGGAGGAAGGATGTTGCTACCAGAACCGACCTCGGCCTTACACTTGGCCCCACTCCTACTCTTATTTAGCAAAGCAACCTTGGCTTCAAGCTCTTCTTGGGAAGGCTGCATTATGGAAGAACCTGGAAGCATAGAGTAAGTTAAAAAAAAAAAAAGGAAAGAAGAGAAGAGTAAGAGGCAAAAGGGCTTAAAGGCGAGAAAAAGGAGACAAACCTGCCACTTCCTCAGCACTGACAGTAGAAAGGGGAATGTGATTCTCGATCCTCACCTCACGAGGACTAAATCCAAGCTCTACAAGAACTTGGGGCTGGATGAGCTATGAATATTTTTCTGAGTTGTAATTTGCTAAATTCCTTAAAACTTGCTCATCTGCAACACTGAGTTCTGGTCTGATGCCTGAAAAAAGAAACCAACAAAACAAGGTTAGCCAAGAAGGACACTAAGGATTATCCTAACTTGCTCAAGAAAAGGCTCACCCAAGTTATTAGGGGCAGACCAGCCCCGAGGAATTGGAAGAGTATCATTCACATCGTTGGAATTGAACTCCCAGTCTCTGCCCCACACGAAAAAGAAAAGTTTTTTCCAACCTTTTTGGGAGCTTGGAAGGTTGGAGATAAGAACTTTGGTTTTCACGCGTTTAGAGATATACAAAAAACCGTCAAAAGGAGTGTACTTGGCATTGAAAAATCTCATGAGCAAAGGAACAGTGGGGACCCCAAGATTGTACTTTTTGAAGAAAACGAGAAAGCCTACCAACACACTCCAAAAATTAGGAGAGAGTTGGGCAAGACAGACATTAAAATGCTGTAAAATACTCTTGATAAAGGGATGCATGGGAAAACGCAGGCCATTCTCAATGGTGGCTATGAAGAAACAGATTTTCTTAGGGATGGAAGAATCATATCGGGTGAACATGTCTGGACTCCAGAACTGCACACCTTGAGGAAAGCCAAAACTAGCGACTAGAACCTTCAAATAAGAAGGAACAAGGTCATTAGGACCCACAAGCTCAGCAGCCCTAGGAGCAGTCCCTCCACCTTGGGCATTGCCAGAGACCCCTACACTACTCACCTTGGTTTTGCCCTTGTTAGGGCCTTTAGGAGCTGGGGAGGATACAAAGAAGGCTCCTTAGAACCTCTTCTGACTTTGGCAAAGTCCACGCCGGGGAAATCATCAATTTCCTGCCCCATATCTCCCAGATCAGAATCCACCTCAATAGATTTGTCTCTCATTAGAGAGATGGATGAACTTGTGGCTTCAAACTAAGTGGACGTAGCTGGGTTAGAGAAAGGAAGCTTAAAAGACCTATAAAGCGGAGGAACCTTTGAGAAACACTCTCTGAGAGTCAGGGGGCAAGACACCAATGACTAATAACAAAAATCCTAGCCGTGGAATAAGGATCTAAAAAGAGGGGGATGCGAGACAGAGAAAGGTTTCGATTCCTAAAATAGCAGAACCGAAAGGTCCAGAAATGCAATAACCACCTCAGATTTGAGGGATCCAGAACGAGGAACTAGGAAAGNGTCCCCTGTATTGCCTCCTTTTCCTTGTGTTGAGGAGGAATCTCAATATCAAAACTTAGGCCAGGGTACACCTCTTTAGCTCACTCTTGGAAGGAAGGCCATCTGGTGGCCCACTTGGTTGTAACATTATCCATCAGTTTGTCAACAAGGGCATCTTATTCCTTCACCACAGCCTTCTGCACCTCGAGCTCATTTCGGAGAGTGTCACTCACCTAAGCTAAGACATCGTACTCCTTTTTCATGTTCCTGTAAGAGCATAAGGCCTCGAATGTTTCTTGACTAGCTTTGACCCAGACATTTGTCTTAAGTCTGAGCTCTTTCTGGATCCTCTCTTCGTTCGCTTCTAAGCTCCTGATGGTCGAAGCTTGCTTTTTCACTTGTGTTTTTAAGTCTTGGATGAGGGTTTGAAGATCATGATTGGCGAAGGCCAACTCGGCACATTTGAGTTCAAATGCCTTTGAGGCCTTGGCAGAGCTCTCCAAATCTCGAATTTGAGTTAACAGTCCCTTCATATAGATGGCCAACTAGGAGCAGAGGCAGTAGGGATTGAAAGTTAGCATAGAACGATCACCAAAAATGAAGTTAAGGAATGAATGAAATGAGGTCTTACAGTGATAGCTCCATGCAAAGCTGCGTTGATGGAGTTCTCAAGTGGCATGGCAGCAGCCCATTTGAATGTCTGAAAGGGGAATGATGGAATCAAGAGCACCAACGGCGAGCTCAGCGTCATCCAGGAAAGAGCCATCATTTTTCTCCTCTTTGGCATACTTTCCTTTTTCAGCCTTGGGGCTACTCCGGGATGGTAGTACAGGATTCTCAGGCAGCCCAGAAGATACAAAGCCAGACAAGACTCGAGTCACCGACGCTAAAGCCTTCTCAATCTCAGCTGAAGTTGGTGAGGTCGGACCACGCTCAGGATCCTCCCCAGAAGTAGGAGAGAGTTTTTGGAGAGAAGAGACCTCCGCAAGTTGTGAAATGCTTGGTGGTGGAATAAGCGCCACTTGAGTAGAGGTAGTAGGAATGAAAGACACACCTAGCTTGGATGCCTTAGCTGGAGGAAGGATGTTGCTACCAGAACCGACCTCGACCTTACGCTTGGCCGCACTCCTACTCTTATTTAGCAAAGCAACCTTGGCTTCAAGCTCTTCTTGGGAAGGCTGCATTATGGAAGAACCTGGAAGCACAGAGTAAGTTAAAAAAAAAAAAAAAGGAAAGAAGTGAAGAGTAAGAGGCAAAAGGGCTTAAAGGCGAGAAAAAGGAGACAAACCTGCCACTTCCTCAGCACTGACAGTAGAAAGGGGAATGTGATTCTCGATCCTCACCTCACGAGGACTAAATCCAAGCTCTACAAGAACTTGGGGCTGGATGAGCTATGAATATTTTTCTGAGTTGTAATTTGCTAAATTCCTTAAAACTTGCTCATCTGCAACACTGAGTTCTGGTCTGATGCCTGAAAAAAGAAACCAACAAAACAAGGTTAGCCAAGAAGGACACTAAGGATTATCCTAACTTGCTCAAGAAAAGGCTCACCCAAGTTATTAGGGGCAGACCAGCCCCGAGGAATTGGAAGAGTATCATTCACATCGTTGGAATTGAACTCCCAGTCTCTGCCCCACACGAAAAAGAAAAGTTTTTTCCAACCTTTTTGGGAGCTTGGAAGGTTGGAGATAAGAACTTTGGTTTTCACGCGTTTAGAGATATACAAAAAACCGTCAAAAGGAGTGTACTTGGCATTGAAAAATCTCATGAGCAAAGGAACAGTGGGGACCCCAAGATTGTACTTTTTGAAGAAAACGAGAAAGCCTACCAACACACTCCAAAAATTAGGAGAGAGTTGGGCAAGACAGACATTAAAATGCTGTAAAATACTCTTGATAAAGGGATGCATGGGAAAACGCAGGCCATTCTCAATGGTGGCTATGAAGAAACAGATTTTCTTAGGGATGGAAGAATCATATCGGGTGAACATGTCTGGACTCCAGAACTGCACACCTTGAGGAAAGCCAAAACTAGCGACTAGAACCTTCAAATAAGAAGGAACAAGGTCATTAGGACCCACAAGCTCAGCAGCCCTAGGAGCAGTCCCTCCACCTTGGGCATTGCCAGAGACCCCTACACTACTCACCTTGGTTTTGCCCTTGTTAGGGCCTTTAGGAGCTGGGGAGGATACAAAGAAGGCTCCTTAGAACCTCTTCTGACTTTGGCAAAGTCCACGCCGGGGAAATCATCAATTTCCTGCCCCATATCTCCCAGATCAGAATCCACCTCAATAGATTTGTCTCTCATTAGAGAGATGGATGAACTTGTGGCTTCAAACTAAGTGGACGTAGCTGGGTTAGAGAAAGGAAGCTTAAAAGACCTATAAAGCGGAGGAANTGCGTTTAGAGATATACAAAAAACCGTCAAAAGGAGTGTATTTGGCATTGAAAAATCTCATGAGCAAAGGAACAGTGGGGACCCCAAGATTGTACTTTTTAAAGAAAACGAGAAGGCCTACCAACACACTCCAAAAATTAGGAGAGAGTTGGGCAAGACAGACATTAAAATGCTGTAAAATACTCTTGATAAAGGGATGCATGGGAAAACGCNGCGATCAACATCCGACTAATCAAAAGCTTCCTTATAAATATAAAAATAGAGTCGTAGCTGACCATCAGATTGTCGGTAAAGAAAGATGACAATTCCACCCCATGCATGATTTGTTAGACTTCGGGTATCACAGAATGGAATCAAAAATTGGATATGACACTCTTTCTGGATCTATAAAACTCGAGCTCTTCCTTGCTACGAGCATCCCGGATTTGAGAATCCTAGAGAGACGGGGAGAGAGAATGGGTTCCATTTCTTNTGGGGAGGATACAAAGAAGGCTCCTTAGAACCTCTTCTGACTTTGGCAGAGTCCACGCCGGGGAAATCATCAATTTCCTGCCCCATATCTCCCAGATCAGAATCCACCTCAATAGATTTGTCTCTCATTAGAGAGATGGATGAACTTGTGGCTTCAAACTAAGTGGACGTAGCTGGGTTAGAGAAAGGAAGCTTAAAAGACCTATAAAGCGGAGGAACCTTTGAGAAACACTCTCTGAGAGTCAGGGGGCAAGACACCAATGACTAATAACAAAAATCCTAGCCGTGGAATAAGGATCTAAAAAGAGGGGGATGCGAGACAGAGAAAGGTTTCGATTCCTAAAATAGCAGAACCGAAAGGTCCAGAAATGCAATAACCACCTCAGATTTGAGGGATCCAGAACGAGGAACTAGGAAAGAGATGAAAGACGTACCTAAACGAAGACCAACGATGGACTAAAGCTCGAGAACAAAATCTAAAAATAAGCCTCGCTAAGCCTCATATCAAATTTGAGGAAATCATCTCCTTGAGAAACCCTAAGAACGACGGCCAATCAGAGAAGATGAAATCGCAAGGAAATAAAGGAGAAAAACCATAGAGAATTTGAAGAGTGAGGAGAAGACCGCTGGTCCAAGAGTATTTAAAGCTAACAGTGCAAAGGGGTTCAAAGTGGGCAACATGCACTAGAAACAAGAAGAGAAATGATTGATGATAACCGTCAAAAGTTTGTTCGCACGAATATCGAGGTCACCCAATAAGGGTCTACCCTGCCTCAATTTGAGTTCAACTCTTGCTCAAGCCAGCTTGACCAAGAGCTGGGGGGCAGCTGACGATACCTAGAATAATTTTCAAATATGAGCTTAGGCACGGAGGTCAGACAAGGAGGTTAGGCAAGACATGCAGAGCTTAGAGGACCAGAGCTAGAGCTCACCCCAAACAAGACAGTAGCAGAGATGACAAGGGAATAACTGGGCGTTAACAGAAACCCTACAGTTGGCAAAGAATCATATTCAGGGCACAAAATCCTCAACCAACCAAGATATTCTTCAAAAATCAAGAAGGAATTCGCGGGTGAAAAGATAAGATCTCGGCACAGATCCCTCAAAACAAAGAACAACTTTATAAATACTGTGTAACTCCTCCAATAACGAGAGAGAATCCCTGATAGCCTGAGAGGAAAACTGTAAATTTCATCCACATTTATTAAATCAAAAGGAGCAAGAATCTCCATTGAAGAGTGGATTAGTCGAGCTCCCGAGCTAGTGAACCACTGTATTTTTACTGTGTAATTCCCTCCAATCCCTAAAATCCTTTGCTACGATCCTCATGAGCCAAGGAGCTTCGGCCTAGGTTGTCAAGCATAATATCAACCCTTTACTCATCCACGTTAATTGCACCATTAGAATCAATCTTGAAAAAATTGCATTTCTAGTGGTTATCTTATAACTAAAAATGGTTCAAATTACAATTTTTTTGAGGACTAAGTAATAAATATATGTGGCACCTTAATGGTTGTAAGCTCTAATGTGCATTAACCTTTAGGGGTGGTTCAATAATTAAATATGATATTTACTTACTCAAAGGTTTAAGGTTCATTCTCTTCCTGCACCTTTTAAGGGTTAGTCATTTTTGTCCCTTTAGAGATATGCTCTAACTCAGTTTAAGGCATGGTGGCTAGCTACTGAGCTCAAAAGTGTAGTTAGCGCAAGTCTGAAAACCCAGTAGCCAAAAAGAAAAATCGACAGGCTTTTCTAAATCATTTCTTGGTGATTTACCTTCCAAAATTATACAAAAAAGTTTATGGTCGCCTATTACGGATCAAGATCTCTTCTAATATTCATTTTCTCCATTTATAAATAATATGTTCCACTTAAATTCATGGTAAATAATTAAATTACATATATCAGGGCCTCCACAAATATAAAGCTGGAGCAATTTAAGGTTTCAAAGATTTTGAGGGTTAACATTTGCACGCATTAATAGCACTCTTCCAATTATAGCACTAAGAATTTGTATAACAGTGGTAGAAGAGTCGTACACTATACAATCTTTTTATTAAAATCTAAGGCTTCTAAGAGTGGCGAACCATCTAATAAAATAAACTAGTTGTTNGATTATGCCACATTACTTGGAATAAAAAATTTGGTAAAAAAATTTAATAAGGATATCATTACTGTTATTTTTTGGTATGGTTATTTTGACCCAATTTACTAACCTTATATGTTGACTTAAGTACTCTCTGCCATTGCATTAACAATGGACCTCATTACTGTTTGGGACCTACTTCCAATTATACGACTATGATACAGATCAAATATTGTTTTTTTTTTTTTTTCAGATTTTGTTCGGTATGAGGTTTTTTTCAATCGTTTGAGTTTCTTAAGAGAATTTGATTATTCGTATGTGTGGTTCTATTACAATTTTTGTTTTCCTGTTATGCTTCTACCACATACTAAACTTTTGGATTGGTTAAGAAGATTCTTTACACTAAATTGCATTTGGTTGCTGGTAATGAAGTATTGGAATGGAATGACCATTGCTATTCATTCCCATTGTCATAAAATGTCTAATCCCACCAATGTAGGAGTTATCATTCCCGAATATTTTATGATATTTTTCATTTTCAACTATTATTACTTATCGCTACCACCACTTTTACCACTACTATCACTATCACCATCACCCACCACCATCTAGGGCTGGCTCGGGGTCCTGGTTCGAGGTTAGGCTCTAGGTCCATGGTCGGGGTCCGCGTCCGAGGTCGAGGTAGAGGTCGAGTCTAGGGTCTAAGGTTGGGTCTGGATCTTGGTCTAAGCTCAAGGTTAAGGCCAAGGTTAGGTCCAAGTCTGAGCATAAGGTCGGGGTTGGGGTTCAGTCCGAGATTGAGGTATGAAGACTAGGTCTTGATCGGGGTCGGAGTCGAAGTCAAGTCAGGGTCCAGGGTGGGGTTCGGGGTTGGGTCCGAGTCCGTCTTAAAAGAAATTCATTTTGTTATATTATGTTATATTCTATCTATTTAGTATTGGTCAAGGTGTCATAATCATTTATCAAAAACAATATACCCACTTCTATTGAGTTTTCGTACGATTTCTCTTCACCTCACTCTTGTGCTTTTTCTTGTTATTAGGTAAAAAATAAATTTCAAACAATACTTGTTGGTTTGTTAAAAATCTAATTTCAGAAAAAAAAAATGCAGTATCCAATTCAATAAAACGTGTTCTTTTCCAATTCAATTCCTTTTTTAATACTATTTTCTTGCATGTCACCCAGTCTTTTGCTCTGTTTGATATGATGAAAAAATAGAAGGATAAAAAATTGGATGGATAAATAAAATATTATATTTAGTAAGGAAACAAAAATAGAAAGGATGAAAAAGTTGATGTATTAACTTTTTTTTCAACTCAGCAAAATAAATTCTTCCAAAATCGAAAGGAAATTAGATGGAAAGTTAATTATTTGTATTAAGATGTATTTTATTTGTCTATATATTATGTATACATTAATTTCATATAAAAATAAAATGATAAAATATATATTTACACACACACACATATATATAAAGTTTAAAATTTTTAAAAATAAAAATTTAAATTAAAAAAAATTAATCTTAACTAGGGGTGAAAATTTTCAACTCACCACGATGACACAACTCGAACTCGACACGAATTTTATGATACGAACTTAAAAATAATCTGACACGCAAACAAAAAATATAAAAAACTCATAATTTTATGACTCAATACGAATCTGATAAGATACGAGTCGATTGTCACCTCTAATCTTAATCGGCACAAAAAAAAATTTAGTCATTTTTATTTTTCATCCATCCAACCAAACAAAAAGGAAGAAAAATGTATCATTCCTACTTTTCATCCTTGAAGAATAGAAAGTGTATCCCTCTTACTTTTTATCCTTTCCATTTTTCATTTTTCCTATCAATAAGAGCATTAGTGAAAAATTCACTTACATGCAATATGTCCGACCTGATTTTCGTACAAATGATTCACTAAAGAAATAGAGAAAAATATATATTACAAAAGACGTTAGGCCATTTTGATTTCCTATTCCTATGACAAAGAGAAGAATTATTTAGACTTATTTTATTAATCTAATTTTTTATTTGACAGTGGGTGATAGTATTCTTTAGAATACTCTATCAATCTAATTATTGTAATTTATTAGGTTAATAAATTATGTCAATAAATTAGATCTAAATAATATTATGGGAAGACAAAACTCAAAAGATTAGTAAAAGCTAAAATTAGAAGATAAGGAAAGTTATTAAAACCACTGGAACCAGAAATCTGGGTCCACCAAATAACTTTCTTTGTTTTTTCTTTTTTTTTTTTTTTGTCTAGGTTCAATTTCTCACCTGTAATCAAAGGTGGGAAGATCATCATAGGCTCCTTTTTTGGGTCCAATTTATACAAGACAAATTCCAGAAGTGGTCGATCCGTTATGTGATTATGTAGTGCAATAAGAAAAAGAAGAGTAAACGTGGTTGATTATATATAATCATATTGGGTTTACATTGTCTAAATCATATTATACTAATAAATTGTGTCGTATGAGGTTTATATTGTGTAAGTCATGTCATACTAAAATTTGTTGAACTCATACTTATTAAACCCAATTGGTTATATGTTATTGTATACAAAGTTCGTGTCATTTCGAGTTTAAAAGATGTATAAGTTGTGTTTAGTAAAATTATATCATGTTTAGTTGTGTTATATGTGCCCATTTGTGTAGGATATGACATCTTTCCTTTTCACCGTACAACCAGGAGATTTCCAATTTTTAGATTTTTATTTTTAATTTTGTTTCGGTAAATATCATAATAAAACATGAATTTTTATTGTAAAATTTAAAATATTTAATGCTCTATTTTTTATTAAAATATTTTTTGTCTAAGTATAATATTGTAAANGTTGTACAATTTAAAATATTTAATGCTCTATTTTTTATTAAAATATTTTTTGTCTAAGTATAATATTGTAAACTTTAGGGGTTTAATATTACAAGCCTATAAATTTTAGAGAGTCTGAATATAATTTACAAACAAATATATTAACAGACATTGACGGTAGGGTGTCAAGGTTATGCGTACACAAACTTTAAAAAGTCTATGTATAATATTTTAAAGGTTAGAAGATCTGAATGATTAAGTGACAAATGCCAAAAAATTTGAGTGATTGAGTGACAAATGTCAAAAAATTTGAGTGTATTTCTTCCATTTTATAATTCACCGCACCTACAATTGCATTCAAACCACGTGTATAAGACTTAAACATAGAACATCTCGAGATAATATCACTTAAATCTTTTCATCCAAACTATCTCAAAAAGTTACAATTTCCATTTCTTGATTCTCCACCCTCGGCAAGGGATGGAAAATAAGGCATTTCAGTGTTTTAAGTAACAGATTAGGTCAAGTCATTATAATTAAAATAAAACATGTTTTGGGCAGAAGTCATTATACTTATGGTCATAGTTGTTCAAATCGTCCGATTCGCGAGTCGAATCGTACAATTTAGTTCGATTCATAGACAAATCGAGTTGAATCTTATGGTGGAAAAGTTTTGGGTCTGGAATCGGAGCCGAAACGCACGAATCGTACGAACTAAACCGAATCGTAAGCTATGCTCTATTTTTTTATTGTTGTAGTTTCTTAATTTTTATTTTTTTTTCGTTGTTGTGGCCTTTGGGTGGAGGATTTTGTAATTATGACTGTGGGTTTGTGTAGATAAACAATGTGAATGTGGGTTTGAAACTTTAAATGATGCTTCGGTTTTCACATAGGCAAAGCTCTGTTTTTTCATTGTTGTACTGCAATTTCTTATTTATTTATTTTTTTTTCGTTGTTGTGGCCTATTGATAGAGGATTACTTAGTTATAACTATATAATAGTGGGTTTCAAACTTCAAATGATACTATATTGCTATTACACTTTTTTTTAATTAGCAATGCTCTGTTTTTTTCGTTGTTGTGTCTTAGAGAATTTTTTCGTTGTTGTTGTGGGCTGTATTGCTATATGCTCTATTATTTTTTTTTTCCCTTCTCAGTTGTTGTTGTTGAAGACTTGAAGTTGAAAATGGTGATGAAGAATATAAAAGCGAAGCCAAAAAAGAATGAACATCCGACATGGGATCATTGTTCTTGTGTGGATGATAATAGAATGCACTTGAAGTGCAATTATTGTGGCCTTGACAAATGGGGTGGTGTGAGTAGAATGAAACATCATTTTGCGGGGACTCGTCTTGATGTAGCACCATGTACCCAAAGTCCACTGGATGTTACATAAAAATTCCCCCAAATGTTGGAAGGTACGAAAGGAAAAAATGAGGATCTTAATGAATGTTTCATAGAGGATGTTGAAAGGGGGATGGGGACCCGAAACATAGATGCTTTTGTGATTAAAGGCAAGGGGAAAGGTGTTAGAGGAAGACAACAAACATTAAATGAATTGATAAAGAAAAGAGAACCGGTGGTTCAAGACATGTCGTTTTTTCTATGGACATGCACTAGTTTTCAATTTATTTAAAAGCCCATTGTTGGATAAAATGATGAAATCGGCCGGTGAGTATGGCAAGGGATTAAAACTCTCTAGCTATCATGAGGTTAGAGGTACTTGTTTGAAGAAAGAAGTGGAAAATGTGAAGGTGAGTTTGGATAAATATAAAATGGAATGGAAGAAAAGTGGGTGTACTGTGATGTCAGATGAATGGACCGATGGGAAACAATGTTCACTAACAAACTTTCTTGTTAATAGCCCTAGTGGAATGGTGTTTCTTAAATCGGTGGATACTTCCGGAGTTAAAAAGGATGCTAATAAGTTGTTCGAGTTACTTGACTCAATGGTGGAGGAGATTGGAGAGGAGAACGTTGTTCAAGTGGTGATGGATAGTGCTTCGACTTATGTAGTTGTCGGTAGGTTGTTGGAGGATAAGAGAAAGAAGTTGTTTTGGTCTCCTTGTTCCGCTCATTGCATTGATTTAATGTTGAGTGATTTTGGTGATTTTTCAATTTTTCGTGACACCATTTCAAAAGCCAAAGAAATTACACTTTTCATTTATAGGTATTGTTGGGTGCTTAGTAAATTTACAGAGTTTTCGAACACATGGAACTTACACGACCGACGGTTAAAAGATTTGCCATTGCATTTCTCACCTTAAAAAGTTTTGATGATAGAAAGGCTTGTCTTCGACGTATGTTTTCATCAGAAGACTAGGCTAATGGGCCTTTTGCTTCAAAGATTGATGCTAAAAAAGTGAAAAGCATAATTTGTATGATCAAAAATTTTGGAAAGCAATCAAGTATTGCTTAAAATCTGTGATTCCAATTGTTAAAATGTTGAAGTTAGTTGATGGTGATGCTAAACTGGCCATGGGATATATATATATATATGAAGCCATGAATAGGGCTAAGGAACAAATTGTCCAAAATTTCAAACGAGAGGAAAAAAGGTATGAAAAAATTTGGAAGATTATTGATAATAGGTGGAACATGCAACTTCATAGGCCACTTCATGCGGCGGGGTACTTTCTTAATCCCAAGTAAGTTCACAAAAAACACTTCCTATTTACATTTACTCATATATAAATTGAGATCCAAATTTTAATCCCAAGTAACTTCTTTTTAGGTTCCAATATGATTCAAATTTTAATGTTGATAAGGAAGTAAAAGTTGGCTTGTATAGAACCATTGAGAGAATGTACCCAAATATTGAAACAAGAATCTCTATTGATGAGCAACTAGAGAAGTTCAAGAAGGCTGACGGTTTATTTTCTATGAGCATGGCCATATTAACAAGAGACAAGAAACAAGAAACAACCCGGTAAGAATTAAAGAACATAGTTTTACTTTTACTTTTACATTATATATAAACTAACCTATATAGGTATCTTGTTTAAATATTTTAGTTTAAATCTTTGTTTTTTATAGCTTTGTGGTGAGAAAGTTATGGAGATGATTGCAAAAAACTCCAAAGATTGGCTATAAGGGTATTAAGTCTCACGTGTAGCGCCACGGGATGTGAGAGAAATTGGAGTGCTTTTGATCATGTACATTCCAAGAAAAGGAATCGCTTGGAGCAACAAAGATTAAATACTCTCATTTATGTGAAGTACAACATTCACCTTGAAATGAGACAATTGAAAAGACAAGAAAAGAATGAGACATATAATCCCATTTTTCTATCGAATATGGAATCCGATGATGAATGGATTACTGAGAGTGAAGATACATGTCTACCATAAGACAACTCATGGATGGATGTTCATGAATGTTTTCAACTTGGTGAAAGTGCATCTTCTAGCAAAAAAAGAAAAAGAGGTATTCTTTAATCTTTATTGTTTATTATATATTTATATTTATATTTATATAATAATATATTGTTTGCCATTTAGTCATTTACCAATTATTATTTGTAGGACCAAGGAATTTAAATGCTATTAAAAAAGGCAAAGCTAAAGATGTTGAGATAGACGATAATGAAGATGATGATATTGAAGTGGTTGATGATGAAAAAATGGAAGAAGATGAGGAAACAGAGATAGTTGAAGTAGAAGAAGATGATGATGATAAAGATCTTGACCTTGTAGATAATGAAGATTGAAGAAATTGACTACTATTTTTTNAAAGAAGATGACGAAACAGAGATGGTTGAAGTAGAAGAAGATGATGATGATGAAGATCTTGACCTTGTAGATAATGAAGATTGAAGAAATTGACTACTATTTTTTTGATGAATCTTAGAACTTGACTTTTTGTTGTATGCACCCCTCATTTTTTGGGACCATAGGTGATTGGTCCATAACTTGACTTTTAATTGAAGTATATAATTATAATGAATCAATGATAGATACCTATTCTCTTGATATATGCTTTTTTTTTATATTGTAGTTGGCTTGCAAATTGCAAATAATATATAAAAATCAATCACGGTAGGATTCGAATCCACATTTTCTATCCATAAAGGCTAGCGTCTTTCCATTTAGACGACGTGATTATGTTAATTGATTATTTTTACAATACAATAGTACTCAAAATTCAATACATTGCTTATTTTAACTTATAGATGTTTTTTTTTTTTTATCTTTGTTTGAATTTTGTGTTGAATCTTACGATTCACGATTCACAAATTTAATATTCTGATTCACGATACGAATCTTGATTTAACAATGATGATATCGTGAAAAAAAAAAAAAAAACTTCTAAGTATGAGATCAAGCAAAGAGGCCAGATAGGTCACGTAGAGCTCAGAGGGTCAGAACTAGAGCTCCCCCAAGCAAGGCAATAGCGGAAAAGCAGAGAGGACAGCTGGATATTAGCAGAAATCCTACAGGCGGCAAAGAATCGTATCCAAGGCAAATAAGCCCAAAATAGCCAAGATCCTCTCCCAAAAATCAAGGAGGATCCCCCGAATAAATGGCATGGATTTCGGGGCAAATCCCACCGAACTAGGAGCTTCTCTATAAATATTGTATGATGCCTCTAGTAAAAGATATACATAACCCTAGGAAGACCAGAGGTAGAAAAAAAACCACATTCCCCATTTCTGAAAGAAGAGAAATAAGAAAATTCATTCAAGAGTGGACTAGCCGAGCTCCTAGGCCGGTGAACCACTATAACATCATTGTGCAATCTCCCCCAATTCCCCAATAATTTCTACTCAGTTTTCATGAGCCTTGTAGCTTAGCTCTAGGTTATCGGAAACCATACATTCTCTCTGCTCGTCTACGCTGGTTCACACCATCAGTTTGGTGCCGTCTGTGAGAACGATTGTTCCTATTACAATTACGCTGATCTTTTAGTAACTGATGGTTTCAACTCGTAACATGAGCAGAAGCCAAACCAATCTACCACGAATGTAGGATCAACAGGAAACTATCACCGGCAGACTACCCAAGAACGTCATAAGGGAAAATCCTTCCGTGGGGGATCCCCCTGCGAATAACGAGTTGGAGGCCCTTCGCCTAGCTAATCAGCATCTATTATAGAAGAACGAGGAGCTTTTGAAGCTCCTACAACGCCCTCAAGAGGCACGACCGGCCCAAGAAGGCCAGAATAACCTATCTTACAGAGAACAGCAACACCTCGATCACCTCAGAGAAGTTAATGAGGGAGGGGAAAATAGCTAGACCTTAGGACAGGCTCTCTATCGACCTCCTAGAAATGGACATAATGAAGAAGTGCAAAGTCAAAATGATAGGGGTGAGAGGAATGACTTTTTCCCTTACCAGCAGGAGAGGAGAGAACAATACTAGGAGCAGCGCTTCAAAGACATCCAGCAAGAGCTCAGCTACATGAAAGAAGCTGTGAAGAGCAAAGCTCTAGTAACAATGGATGCCCTAGTGCAACAGACTGAGTCCCCTTTCACTACTGGCGTGCTACATTTTTCCCTCCCCCCAAAATTTAGAATGTCGTAGATAAAAGTTTTTAACGGGACAAAAAACCTGTGGATTACCTCAATACTTACAAGAACCAAATGGAATTGCATGGATATCAAGATCCTGTGCTCTGCAGAGCCTTTGCTATCACATTGAAGGGATCAGCCCTAGCGTGGTTCAATAGGCTCCCCCCCGCTTCGATCTCTTCTTTTAAGGAGCTTTCTATATCCTTTGTATCTCATTTCATAGGAGCTCGGACATATCAAAAGTCGAGCTACCACTTACTGAACATGAAGCAAGGACCCCAAGAGAACCTCAGGTCTTATGTCCAGAGGTTCAATTCGGAGTTACTAAAAGTAGATGTCCTTGGTGAAAAGTTTGCAATCACCGCATTTATGTAGTCCAAAGATCTGATGTTCTCTATTTCAAAGAATCCTCATGCCAGTATGCCAGTATGGCTGAGGTGTTGGCCAAGGCAGAAAAATACATAAACGGGGAGGAAGAACTCCTCTCAAAGGTGGGGAGCTCATCCATGCAAAAAGACAAAGGAAAAGAAGAGAGGAAGAGGAACCAAAGTCCCAGAAGAGAAAGAAGACGAGATATATCTCCAAGAAAAGACAGAGATCGCTCCCCCAAGAGAAGGGGAGAAGTCAAAGATCACCTAGGACTACTGCAGTCGGAGTTGCAGCCGAGATAGGCACCTCGACAGCTCCCTACTTTCACTGCAACAATATCACAGATCTTGTATGAGGTGCAGAATGAGAAATTTCTAAGGTGGCCACCCCAAATGAAAGCAGACCCAACAAAAGAGATTCCACAAAGTATTGCGAGTACCATAGAGATTATGGTCACCACACTGATGATTGCATCCAATTAAAGAAAGAGATCGAGTTTCTGATTCAATAGGGGCAGTTGTGTCGCTACGTAGCTCAAGATAATCAGAACCGTACTCCACCACTTCCACTACCTCAGCAACAAGCTCTTGTGCAACACAGCAACCCCTAGGGGAAATCAGAGGGGGATTCGCAAGGGGTGGAGAGTTCAGTTCAGCCAATAAGGCTCACCTGCACAGAATCAGAACTGGCAAAGCACTAGAAGTGCACACTGTGTCCAAGGCACCTCGGCTGAGCATAGTCATCACCTTTTCAGACTCAAACTTAGAAGGCTGCTAATACCCCCATGATGACCCTCTGGTGGTAAAAGTTGTTATGGCTAATAGAACTGTTCACCAAGTTCTAATTGACAATGGGAGCTCGGTAGACATCATTTGCTTCTACATTTGACAAAATGGGCATAGGTAGGAAAAAGTTGGAACCAATCTACACTCATCTACTTGGGTTCGCAGGAAAGAGGATATTGCCCCTGGGCTCAATCTAGCTAGTCCTTAATATGGGAGACCCACTTTGCTAGGGCACCACTACAATAAGATTCTTGGTGGTTGATGCCCCTTCTGCATACAATATGCTGCTCGGAAGACCCTCCCTCAATGCAATGAAGGCAATCCCCTCAGTCTATCACCTGGTAATGGAGTTTCTAACGGAGAACGGAGTTGGAGTGGTCCAAGGAGACCAGGGTGTAGCAAGGGAGTGCTACATGACCTTGGTGAAGCAGAAAGAAGTCAAAAATGTCCAGTTAGGTGAGCTTGATATGACGGACAAACAAGACACTAGGCCAACGCCAACAGAGGAACTAGAACCTGTTCAGCTTGATGAGGAGCCAGAGCACCCCGTTTACGTCGGATCCAAACTAAGCAGGGAGGTAAAAGATCTTCTCATCCAATTCCTAAAGGACAACATGAGGGTATTTGCCTAGAAACAGGAGGACATGGAAGGGATTGACCCTTTGATTATCACACATAAGATAAGTGTGAATCCCACCTACAAACCTATTAAGTAGAAACGAATAAGTTTTGCCCCAAAGTGCCAAAAGGCAATCAATGAGGAAGTCAGCAAGCTTCTCTGTGCCAAAGGCATCAAGGAAGTAGACTACCCTACCTGGTTAGCCAATGTGGTTCTTGTCAAAAAAGTCAATGGCAAGTGGCGACTCTACATTGACTTCACAAACCTCAACCGAGCATGCTCCAAGGACAGTTTTCCCTTACCTTGGATCAACCTAATAATGGATGCCACAGCTGGACATGAGCTCCTCAGCTTCATGGACGCTTTCTCAAAATATAATCAAATTAGGATGGATCCAGTCGACCAGGAGAAGACCTCATCTGTAACTAAGCAGGGAATGTATTGTTATCAGGTTATGCCTTTCGAGTTAAAAAACGCAGGAGCCACCTACCAGCATCTAGTGAATCGAATGTTCCAGAGGAAAATTGGGACGACCATGGAGGTCTATATCGACGATATGTTGGTAAAATCGCTGAAAGCGGAGCTCTGCATTGCGTCTCTTGCAGAATCGTTCCAGGGCTTTGGGGAATACAAGATGAAACTCAACCTTGCGAAATGTGCCTTCAGAGTGTCCGCATGGAAGTTTCTGGGCTTCATAGTCAACAGTAAAGGGATTGAGGCTAACCCCGAAAAGGTTAAGGCAGTCCTGGATATGTAACCACCGTTTAATGTGAGGGAGGTCCAGCGCCTGACAGGAAGAATAACTGCCTTAAATCGTTTTGTCTCTAGATCGAGTAACAAGTGTCAGCCTTTCTTTCAAATCTTAAAGAAAGCGTTCTAGTGGGATATTCGGTGTGAAGAAGCATTCAACGCCCTGAAAGCCTACCTGAGCTCCCCTCCCGTTCTGGTAAGCCCCTTGCAAGGGGAAGTACTAACCCTCTATCTAGTTGTTTCAGATTTCTCGACTAGTGCAGCTCTAGTGAGGAGTGAGACAGGTCTCAGCAACCAGTCTATTACTATAACAGAGCTCTTAGGGGGGCAGAAAAAAGGTACCCAAAAATAGAAAAGCTTGCTTTAGCTTTGGTAACTACGGCTAGGAGACTTAAACCATATTTCCAGGTTCATACTATCGAGGTCCCAACAAAATAGCCGATGAAGCAAGTGTTGCATAAGCCAGAATCTTCGGGGAGGTTGATAAAATGGGTCATAGAGCTCAGTGAGTTCGACATCAGGTTCAAGCACAGAACTGCAGTCAAGGGGCAAATTCTGGCAAATTTCATCGCGGAATTCACAACGCCAGCGCCAATAGAAGCAACGCAGCTAGTGTTTGATCTCCCCACATGGAAGTTTTCTATAGATGGAGTTGTCAATGCTCAAGGAAGCGGTTCAGGCCTGATGCTGACCTTTCTAGATGGAGTAGACGTCGACAATCCCCTCAGATTTGGGTTTGAGGCTTCAAAAAATGAGGCAGAATACGAAACCATCATTGCTGGACTCAATCTTGCTCACTCAATGGAAGCTGAGCAATTGGAGATTTACAGTGATTCCCAGTTGATAATAAAACAGATAAAGGGGGCTTATGAAGCTAAAGGTGAGAAAATGATCATTTACCTTAGAAAGGTACAAGAGTTGATCATGAAGTTTGTGCAAGTTAAGATTAGACATGTCCCGAGAAACAAGAACTCGCAAGCAAATACCTTGGCGAGGTTGCCAACAACCTCGCCGAAAAGTTTGGACAGATTGATTCTAGTGGAGCACTTAGCAAACCCATATGTGTGCATTTGGGATGAAGAAGTGCTACATGTACAAGCCCCACCAAGCTGGATAGACCCCATCTTGGGGTATCTTCAGCACAGAACTTTGCTATAAAATCCCAAAGAAGCCACAAAACTAAGGACCAGGTCAACCAGATTTTTTATTTTGTAGGAAAACTTATACAAGCGAGGCGTTTCAACACCTCTTCTTAAATGCGTGGGGGACGAAGATGTCAATTATATACTCAGAGAAATCCATGAGGGGGTCTACGACAACCACATCGGAGCTCGGACTTTGGCAGGAAAGAAGTTAAGACAGGGGTACTATTGGCCCACGATCCTCAAGGAGGCAACAAATCTGGTCAAAAGATGCTAGGTCTGCCAAATGCATGCCAACATCCCCTATTGCCCCCCGGAGCTCTTAACTTCGGTGGTGAGCCCATGGCCTTTACATCAATGGAGTCTGGATATACTTGGACCCCTTCCTACCAGCATGGGACAGTGCAAATTCGTCATTGTCTGGGTGAACTACTTCACAAAATGGGCAGAAGTAGAACCCTTAGCAAGGATTACAGAGCAAAATATTTGAAACTTCACATGGAAATTAATAATCTGCAGGTTTGGTATTCCTAAGGCAATCATCTCTAACAACGGAAAACAATTCGACAACCCTAAGTTCAGAAAATTTTGTATTGAACTCGGAATTAAGAATTACTTTTCAGCTCCAGCTCACCCNTTGACAACGGAAAACAGTTCGACAACCCTAAGTTCAGAAAATTTTGTATTGAGCTCGGAATTAAGAATTACTTTTCAGCTCCAGCTCACCCTTAGTCCAGTGGGCAAGCGGAGGTCACCATCTGGACCATAAAAGCGGCCTTGAAAACCAAGTTAGAAGACCTAAAGGGTAAATGGATGGAACACCTCCCAGAAGTATTACGGGCCTATAGAACAACTGTCAGGTCAGCTACTCAAGAAACACCGTTCGCCCTGGCCTTTGGAACTGAAGCAGTGGCACCCGTCGAGGTTGGGCTTCCATCCCTTAAGACTGAATTCGCAAACGATGGACACAATGACGAGTCACTTCTATTGAGTTTAGATTCTTGGAAGAGAAGAGGGAAGCAGCTTTGCATCGCATCAGGGGCTACCAGAGAAAGACAGTCAAGTACTATGACAGAAAGGTCAGACACAGAAGCTTCAAGGTGGGAGACCTAGTGCTTAGAAAACTTATGTTATCAAGAAAGGATCCTACTCATAGGAAGCTAGAGCCTAATTGGGAAGGTCCTTATATCATCTCACGGGTGGTCAGACCAGGGAACTATGAGTTACAAATGGAAGAAGGGGAAATCCTACCTCACTCTTGGAATGTAGAACATCTTAAGAGATTTTTTCAGTAAGCCACTTCTATAATTTGATTACTCTCAATAAAATCACAAGTCTTTGATTCATCCCTGTGAGATTGCATAAAATAGGCTCAATAGCTTACGATGAACTTCTCAGTTCATAAAACGAGCTCAACAGCTTGTGATGAACTCTTCAGTTCATAAAACGAGCTCAACAGCTCTCAATGAACTCCTCAGTTCATAAAACGAGCTCAACAGCTCGCGATGAACTCCTCAGTTCATAAAATGAGCTCAACAGTTCCCGATGAACTTCTAAGTTCATAAAACGAGCTCAATAGCTCGCGATGAACTTCTCAGTTCATAAAACGAGCTCAACAACTCGCGATGAACTTCTCAATTCATAAAACAAGCTCAACTCGCGTAGACGAGCTCCAAATGGCTTTCAATGGATTCTTCAATTCTGCTGGCTATTCCAAACTTGCTTACTTCGAGGAAATCTAAAGGACCCCTCAAAACAGGGGGCCAAGGAAAAGAGAAAGCACATCAAACAAAGCACATCAAGCAAGCGCAGTAAACAAAGCTACAACAAAAATCTCAATTCTACTTCAAATAGCCAAGTGTTGAACATTGGCATCAAATTTACAGTTAAAAGCGAAGAGTTCTAGCCATGTAAAACAAAAAAAAAAGAGAAAGATCTCTCCTTTAGGATTTAACAGAAGCAGAAGGAGATGAGCCTAATAACTCAATAGATGACTCTCCTGGTGGAGTAGTAGACAAGCTTCCTGGTCGATCAATAGTAAAATTCTCTAGAAGATCGGAAGCTGGGATCACAATTTCTGCTCCTGGCGAACTTTGGGCAAGAGCCCTGGTCACAAGATCTACAGAAAGGGGAATAACAGGAGAGGAAGTGGAAGAACTGGCTAGGAGCTCGACAGTTATTTGGACAAGAATATTTTTTAAAGTAAGGACCGATGGGGCAGCCAAAAGAGGGGATGAGCACAGAGTCGGAGGGACTGGTGCATCACCAAAAGGAAGCTCAGGATCCACACCCGCGTCCCTTGTGTCGGCCTCTTCCTCCTCGTGTTGAGGATGAATCTCAAAGTCAAAGCTCAAGTCAGGGTACACCTCTTCAGTCCATTCTTGAAAGGCAAGCCATCCAGTGGCCCATTTAGTTGTAATGTTATCCATCAGCTTATCAATGAGGGCATCCTTCTCCTTCACCACGACTTTCTGCGCCTCAAGCTCATTTCAGAGAGTGTCATTCACCTCAGCCAGAACGTTGTACTCCTTTTTCATATTCCTGTAAGAACTCAGGGCCTCCGATGTTTTCTGACTAGTTTTGGCCCAGGCATTGGTCTTAAGCTTGAGCTCTTTTTGGATTTTCTCTTCATTCGCTTCTAAGGTCTCGATGGTCAAAGCTTGCTTTTCCACTTGTGTTTGCAAGTCCTAAATTTGGGTTTTGAGGTCATGATAGGCAAAGGCTAGCTCAGCACATTTGAGCTCAAAAGCCTTTGAGGCCTTTATAGAGCTCTCTAGGTCTCGAATTCGACTTAATAGCCCCTTCATGTAGATGGCCATCTGGGAGCAAGGGCAACAAGGATTAAAAAGTCAGCATAAAGTGATCGTCAAAAGATGGAGTTACTAAACAAATGAAAGGAGAACTTACCATGGCAGCTCCATGCNTGGCAAAGGCCAGCTCAGCACATTTGAGCTCAAAAGCCTTTGAGGCCTTTGTAGAGCTCTCTAGGTCTCGAATTCGACTTAACAGCCCCTTCATGTAGATGGCCATCTGGGAGCAAGGGCAACAAGGATTAAAAAGTCAGCATAAAGTGATCATCAAAAGATGGAGTTACTAAACAAATGAAAGGAGAACTTACCATGGCAGCTCCATGCAAAGCTGCGTTGACAAAGTTCTCAAGCGGCATGACAACAACCCTCTGGACATCAGAAAGGGGAATGATGGAGTCAAGAGCACCTATAGCGAGCTCAGCATCATCCAGGAAAGGGCCATCCTCTTTCTCTTCCGTAGCCTACTTCCTCTTCTTAATCTTGGGACTTTTTGGGAAGGTAGTAAAGACTTCCCAGGCAGCCCAGAAGAAACAAAGACAGGCAAGACTTGAGTCACTGATGCTAAAGCCTTCTCGACCTCAGTTGGAGTAAGGGAGGTCAACTTAGGAGCCCCCCCCCCAGGAGTAAGAAAGAGCCCATCGGGAGAAAAGGTCTTGACAGTTGGAGAAATGCTCGGTGATGGGATAAACTTCATTTGAGCAGGTATAGTGGAAGCGAAAGGCACACCCACCTTGGAGGCCTTAGCTGGAGGAGGGATGTCGCCACTAAAACCAAGTTCGACCTTATGCTTAGCCCCACCCCTGCTCTTCTTTAACAGGGCAACCTTAGCCCCAAGTGTTTCTTGGGAAGACCGTATAGTGGAAGAACCTAGAAGCATAAGAACAAGTTAAAAAAGAAGGGGAGGAGAATAAGAGGCGAAAAAGCCTAAAGGCAGGAGAGATGAAACAAACCTACAACTTCCTCAGCACTGACAGCGGAGAGGGGAATGGGATTCTCAATCTTTACCTCATGAGGGCTAAAACCAAGCTCTACAAGAACTTGGGGCTAGATGAGCTCTGAATATTTTTCTGAATTACAGTTAGCCAAACTCCTTAAAATTTACTCATCTGCAGCGTTGAATTCTGGTCTAATACCTGAAAAACAAAACTAGTCAGCCAAGAATGATGCTAAAGATTACCCTAAATTACTCAAGAAAAGGCTCATCCAAGTTATCTGGGACAGACCAACCCCGAGGAATTGGAAGAGTATCAGTCACATCGGTGGAGTTAAACNTCTAATACCTGAAAAACAAAACTAGTCAGCCAAGAAGGATGCTAAAGATTACCCTAAATTACTCAAGAAAAGGCTCATCCAAGTTATCCGGGACAGACCAACCCCGAGGAATTGGAAGAGTATCAGTCACATCGGTGGAGTTAAACTCATAGTCTCTCCCCCACACGAAAAAGAATAGTTTCTTCCAACTTTTGTGGGAGCTCTGGAGGTTAGAAATAAGAACTTTGGTTTTCACGTGCTTGGAGATGTACAGAAAATCGTCAAAAGGAGTGTACTTGACATTGAAAAAATTCATGAGCAAAGGAACACTAGGGACCCCAAGACCGTTCTTTTTGAAGAAAACAAGGAGGCCCACCAGCACACCCCAGAAATTAGGAGAGANCAGAAATAAGAACTTTGGTTTTCACGTGCTTGGAGATGTACAGAAAATCGTCAGAAGGAGTGTACTTGACATTGAAAAAATTCATGAGCAAAGGAACACTAGGGACCCCAAGATCGTTCTTTTTGAAGAAAACAAGGAGGCCCACCAGCACACCCCAGAAATTAGGAGAGAGCTGAGTTGGGCAAACATTGAAATGTTGCAATACACCTTTGATAAAGGGATGCATGGGAAAACGGAAGTTATTCTCAAAGGCGGCCATAAAGAAACAGGTTTTCTTGGGAATGTAAGAGTTGTATCGATTGTACATGTTAGGACTCTAGAACTACACACCTTGGGGAAAACCAAAATAACCTGCTAAAACCTTCAAGTAAGAAGGAACGAGGTCACCAGGGCCCACGAGCTCAACAGCCCTAGGAGCAAGACAGACCTTCAGTATTCCCAGAAACCCCAACACCACTCACTTTGGTTTTGCCCTTGTTGGGGGCTTTGGGAGCTGGAAAAGATGATAAAGGAGGGTCCTCAGAACCATCTCCGACTTTAGCGGAATCCACCCTGGGAAAGTTGTCAATTTCTTGACCCACCTCTCCCAGATCAGAATTCACCTCGACAAATCTATCCTTCATCAAAGAAATCGACGAGCCAGTGGCCTCAGACGAAGTGGACATAACTGGGTTAGAAAAAAGAAGCCTAAAAGACCTGTAAAGTGGGGGAACCTTTGAGAAACACTCTCTAAGAGTCAGGGGGTAAAACACCAACGACCTATAACGAAAATCCTAGCCGTAGAATAAGGGTCTAAGAAGAGGGGAATGCGAGATAAAGAAAGATTTTGATTCCTAAAATAGCAAAACCGAAAGGTCCAAAAATACAATAACCACCTCAGATTTGAGGGATGCAGAACAAGGAACTGCAAAAAAGAGGAAAGACGTACCTAGACGAAGATCAACGATGCCCTAAAGCTCGAGAACAAAATCTAAAAACAAGCCTTCAAACCAAACTGGGGGAAATCGTCTCCATGAAAAATCCTAATCAAATCGGGGAAGAAGAAATCGCAAGGAAACAAAGGGAGAAAGAGGGCAGAGAGAAGTCGAAGAGCGAAGAGAAGTCAGTCAGTCTGAGAGTATTTAAAGATAACGGTACTGAGGGATTCAAAATGGACAGTGCGCACAAGAAACGAGGAGATAAATGATTGATGAGAACCGCCAAAATTATGTTCACACGGATATTGAGGACGCCTAATAAAGGTCCAATCTACCTAAGTTTGAGCTCAGCCCTTGCCCAAGCCAGCTTGACCAAGAGCTGGGGGGCAACTGATGATACCGTGAAAAAAAAAAACTTATAAGTATGAGATCGAGCAAAGAGACCAAACAGGTCACGTAGAGCTCAGAGGGTCAGAGCTAGAGCTCCCCCAGGCAAGGCAATAGCGGAAAAGCAGAAAGAACAACTGGATATTAGCAGAAACCCTATAGGTAGCAAAGAATCGTATCCAAGGCAAATAACCCCAAAATAGCCAAGATCCTCTCCCAAAAATCGAGGATCCCCCAAATAAGTGGCATGGATTTTGGGGCAAATCCCACAGAACTAGGAGCAGCTCTATAAATATTGTATGATGCCTCTAGTAAAAGATATACGTAACCCTAGGAAGGCCAGAGGATGAAAAAAAAACTACATTCCCCACTTCTGAAAGATGAGAAATAAGAAAATTCATTCAAGAGTAGACTAGCCGAGTTCTCGGGCCGGTGAACCNAGCTCTATAAATATTGTATGATGCCTCTAGTAAAAGATATACATAACCCTAGGAAGGCCTGAGGATGAAAAAAAAACTACATTCCCCACTTCTGAAAGAAGAGAAATAAGAAAATTCATTCAAGAGTAGACTAGCCGAGTTCTTGGGCCGGTGAACCACTATAATATCATTGTGCAATCTCCCCCAATTCCCCAATAATTTCTACTCAGTTTTCATGAGCCTTGTAGCTCAGCTCTAGGTCACCGGAAGCCATACATTCTCTCCGCTCGTCTACGCGGGTTCACACCATCAAACAACTATGCTTATGGTTCAATGGCAACACGTTTTATACTATTATGTTAAGCCAAAGGGGATGTTTTATCATTTCATTGAATGCGAAATCAACTTTTGACCTTTATAGAATAGTTTGAACGGTCTATAATATGTCGAACCATTATTGGTACCCTTTTTCCCAAAATTCTTCGACTAGTATGTCGAATTTGTCTTTTTTTAAGAGGTTCAAACATGAGTTACCCAAAGTCCCACATGTAACAATGACTTGGTGTCGTCATTGGAATAGAATTGCAGTTCTATATATATATAGATAGATAGATTTATTGTGAGGTTTAAAATGCGTTTAAAAAGTATAAGCTTTGGAAAAGTTTTGTCTTGTTGCCTATATAGACTCGTGTTTGGTTTGAGTGTGGAAATATAAGCCACGTCTAATGTCTTTTCTGGGCTATTCAATTCAATAAAATTAGAACGATATAAAAAAGATAAAGATGGACTGGTGGAAGGATGACACACACTGAGTCAAAATGTTCCCACTGAGACCATTTCCAGTTTTCATGAAACCTTTAATTGTCAATTAATACATATTATGCAGTTCAGTTTGCATAAGAGGGTGGGAAAAATTCACCATGGTTTGATGGCTTACATATGGCTCTAACACCATTGGTAGAAACTATCCCATTTCTTTTTCTTCTTTATTTTAGTTTTTCCAACAATACACAAAACTTAAGTCAAACTGCAAACTTTCCAAAGATGGTGGTGCAGCAGGTAAAAGAATAAGTTTACTGATTACCCAAAAGAAATAAAAGCCAATTTTGGAAAGAGCTTTCATGGTTTACAGGGTCCCAACTCACGTGGGTCAATTCCCACGCAATTGAAATCCTATTCGAAGTTGATGGTGCTCAATATTAACTAACCTAATTGTAGGACAATTTGGGGTGTGGTCCAAATGGATTGAGAATGTGTCTATGTGACAGAAAGCATGTTAAGTGTTGAAGGTGAGACTAAAACAATAATATGAGTGGATCACCTCAATCGAAGAATTAAGGTTACATCCACTGTAATAAAAGTTTTTGCCCCTTGGGAGTTGTATTGCTTGAGGGAGAAAATTGTTATTACAAGGTATTTAGCTAGAAGCCTTTTACAGAATAGTTCACAGGTTACTGCTAGGTAATCTTTTTTTCATATCTAATTACACGGTGACATCGTTTGCTATTTATACATCTCATCGTTAGGGTTTCGTGATAATTCTTTTCCTGGCTGAATTTATTGTCCTCTCCTTGTTTGTCCTATTGTTGGGTTTGTCATCCTTGATGCTTTCTTGCGCCCATTACGCTTTGAATGAAATACATGAGACATCTCCACTACTGGTGGATATTCGTTCGTTAAGATTGTCAGGCACTGTCCTTTGGTACCCTGTCCACATGTCGCGATACGACCATTAGTGCATAGCCTATTGTCGAACTCCCAACTCTCGAGTGGGTTTTTGTATCAGGCTTACTGATGTCGTGCTGCCATCTATTCTGAATTGGGTTACTGTGGGTTTCTATGGAATTGGANATTTAAAAAGTATAAGCTTTGGAAAAGTTTTGTCTTGTTGCCTATATAGACTCGTGTTTGGTTTGACTGTGGAAATATAAGCCACGTCTAATGTCTTTTCTGGGCTATTCAATTCAATAAAATTNTCTATTCTGAATTGGGTTACTGTGGGTTTCTATGGAATTGGACTGTGGTCCGGTTCGAGCCTAGTGAATGCTATATGGATAAGACACTTGGGTCATCTTGCATGAGCCCAAAGAGGCATTACAACAAAAATCGTGTTTTGCGATGATTTTTTTTTCGTCGCTAAATTAAAAAAATCGTCACAAATGATTTTTTGCGACATTTTTTTTTCGTCGCGTGTTCGTCGAAATAACCTCGTCGCAGAAAGTATTTTGTAACGTAAATTTATTTTCATCGCAAAAAAAAAAAAAAATTGCGACGAAAAAAAACGTCGCTAAAATATATTCCACCAACGTAAAAAAAATAATAATTTAATTAATTTTTTGCGAAGTAAAAAATTCGTCATGAATAATTTTTTTCATAAATAAAAATATTAAAAATAATAATTTAATTAATTTTTTGCGATGTAAAAAAATCGCCATGAATAATTTTTTACATAAATAAAAATATAAAAAATAATAATTTAATTCATTTTTTCGCAACGTAAAAAAATCGTCGCTAAAATTTTTTACATAAATAAAAATGTAAAAAATAATTTAATAACAATGTTGCACGACGATTTTAATTTCGTTGCAAAAAAGTTTTTTTTTTTAAAAAGAATAATTCATAAAAAATGATATTCCAATAAAAATTTTCACCTGTACACCAATAATACATGTATTCAATAAAAAACTAACACAATTAATACATTTCACATCTTTTTTAAAAAAAATAAAATTTTATTTCCAAAAACAGTGAATTATAAGAATTAAAGAACATGAAATTCTAAAAATAGAAAAAATGGCTTTAATCTTTCAAGAGGATTTAAACTATCCCTAATTACATTTAAAATATCCCTAGATCATCAAATGCCTCACTCCAAGTGCCCTCCGATAGGGTTTTCCACAAACTTTTGGATTTCCCGTGTTTCCAATGACCTTGATAGATCCACCAAAACAGTTAACTGTGTGACCAATTAGCATGATGTGTTCATCCCAGCTCATCAACTAGCCTTCACCAGTAGTGCCACCGACGATCACTCCTTCAGCTCCATTTTCAATCTGCATGTTCACCAAGGCATCATATGCCTCGAGATCAAATCTCCCATCTGGTAGATACGGGGTTTTGATGGCAGTTATCAATCTAAGAGACTTTATGTCCACTATAGAAGTCCTGCATATAGAAGAAAAACAGAGGTGCTCAAGCTTTCAAAACAGAACATGTAATTTTAGAACACGCCACAGTTAACCACAGCCATAGCCATGTTTAACAGATTCTATCCCTAAATGAGATGATAACATTTTTTAGATCTATAACTAGTTCAAAAAATCTATTGATCTCAGTATTTTATCTGGATTTAATGTGCATCGAGGATTAATAATTTACCCACTCCAAAAAGTAAAATTTAAATCAACCAGCCTAATTTGTTTTCTTAAATGTAAACACCAAAATACAAAAGATTCAAAGTGGAAAAAGAGAAAGTAGGGGATGCTAGCTTACCTGTTTTTAACAGTAGGGGATGCTAACTTCAAAACTACGCATTGGGAGATTGAAGTTAGGAATTATAGCTACTTTTGGCAACCTCCATGTTGCATTCCTCCTGCTTATAGCAACATAAGGTGGCACTAGCTTATAAGCAGGGAAGAATAAGGTGGCAGTAGCAAGAAGTACAAAGTGTTGTGTTGTAATCGTGTGCTTACATTGTTAAAGGGAGGAAATGAAATTTACTCACTGATCCTAACAAAGTTAAGTAGATAACACAACTAGTTTGTCCTTGTTTATTCATGTTATGTGTATCTATCAAACAATTTTTTACCTGTTAGGGAGGGAGACCTTCCATAAATCTCCAGTGGATTTTCTGATTTGAGATAGGCTGCAAAACGATAAAATAAACAAATAGAAACTCAGCACAAAAAAATGTAACAAAAAATCACCATATCTCATCTCACTGGATGATTTAAAGAAGCTCTCTATAATTAGTGACAAATGTACTAAAACCTAGAAACACACTGACACTTAGCAAAAGTACTTTATCCCACATACCATAACTCATAACAAGTTGGGCATCTTAGCTTTACCATGTGAAGTTTAAACATTCTAGAAATCACTTATTTCTAATTTGCTCCATGGATTTCCAGCATTGGGTTAATTAATTCACAATAGCCCAAAAAAAAGTTGTTTCCCAGGTCAAGAGAAACAAGCTTGCTCTAGTTTTCAGCCCCACCACCGGGGCCAAAAAATACATTTTGCTAGGGAGATGCAAAGAAAAGAAAAGAAAAGGTTAACCACCATGAATAAATTGCAAGGCATGATCACATGCCAATATAAACTACCAATTACCATAGATGAATTGAAAATAAAAGCAAGAAGCCAACCTTAGAAGGAAGTAAAGGCCGACTGTAATTAGAACCATATTGAAAACCATACTTTGCCAAAAAATCCCGAAGCCTTCTTGAAATCTTGATCAAGATGGTAATTTCAATTCCAAGTAACATGCACCACCTGTCGTTTTAACCTCATTGATTGAAATTTGTGAAACCTCCTACAAGAAAATGACAAAAAGCAAGCCATGCAAACCAAATGCTACATAGAACTTTCCCTTATTTGGTTTGTCGTCAGTACCAGCTCTAACATTTAACAACTGCATTCATTTCTCACACAGGTCAACAAAATCTTTCAAAAACCTTGATCCCACGCAAGTGATATTCTAGATATTGGTTGTAGAAACTAGTAGACCACTAGTGGTTTGTCCATTATAGAACATATGGCATCCAAGGCTTTGTCTCTTAATCCTCCTTGGGACCTTAGATTGATCGTCCAGAATTTGGTGGTTTTCTTGGAACCCATATGGCATAAACTTGCCAGTAGAATTGCCACAATTGTTCTCAAATTCATACCTAATCACGCAATTACAATTACCAGATTCTTGAATGACCTGATAAGAGCCTTTACCCGTCATATAGGCAGCAGCTTCTGCAGCAGCAATTGCTTTTTTTACACACTCAGCAAATGCTTCAGCAGCTGATGTTGTGTCTTCAAAATGCATGTTTTTCCTTTCTCCATCATTTGACAATCTGGAGAAAAAATATTGTGGAACAATATAGACAACTTTTTTGTTTCATCCATTGTGTTTAGATATGAATATGAGGAATCTAGTGTTCAAAGTAATTCTACCACTCAAAAGCAAAATATTTTCGTATGAAATGCTACCAATTGGTGTCTAAGTTACCTGTTTTTTTGATTATTTGGCTCAACAGATTGCTTTGTTGTACCCTTTACAGGCATGCTGTTGGCACTACATTTCTTTCAAAACCCTTCCCAACAAGCAACTAGAAACTACAATGGAAACAAAAACATATAACTGCAAAGATGCACCCACAAGCAAGTGCATGTACCAACTTTTAACGTGAAGGAGGGACGAAAAATAAGTTATTATGTGAGAAATTGTAATCAGAGGGAACTATTTTTTATAATTTAATGATGGAAAATTGAATGATTAAAATTGTTAAATAATCATCTCGTCCAAACATTAAAATTATTATAGAGGGTGTAATTTAAATATTTATTTTTAACAAATTTTCTCACGTGCAAGCTAAATTTCAAGTCTAACACGTAATTTTTTTTTAATAATTAATGTAACGGTGAGATTTTAATACATGATTTCTTCTTCTGATAATATGTTAAATATATTAGAAATATGACAAATCAAAAAGTTTTATCTAATATAGGTAGATATATAATAAGATCCAAAGAAACCTATCGATATCATATTATACAAATAGACATCGATGATGATAGTCATATGTGTATGTGTTTTTATCATATATAATCCTCACCCTATAAATAAGATTGAATCTTATGTAATTAGTCACCTTCAATAATACATCTACGTAGCCTATAAGATGTTTTCTTTTAATTTTATTTATCTTTGATCTCCTTTAATCCCAAACTTTTTCATGGTATCAAAGAAGGTCTTATTAGGAAAAATTAACATAATTATACATAATTTCAATTATTAAATTAATATCAATATCACATAAATAAACACAAAATAACAATGAACTTGAAATAGAATAAAATAGAGACTACAAATTAGAAAGAGCTGGTCTGCGAGTCCGAGAGTCGTGTGAACACTGTCCTAAGGCAGCTGAGTCTCCCCGCATGAGGATAGTGACGGACACTAGCGACTTCAAGATCAAACCCAAACACTCGCAGTAGTATCTCTTTAATGGTCACGCCCACCGAAAAGAAGGGGTGAATCTAACTCGAATCGAAGTTGCCCAAAAACATAATTAGAAGACACATCTAAAATATATATGAAAAAATGATACATACTACAAAACATATATATTCATTAGATCATATGAGCTCCTTTTATATATGCTTGAGAATGCTAGCCATTAGAGACTTTTAAAGTCCACCATCTAGTAACCTCCACCACATAAAGGCATTCAAATGCCCAATTAAAACAAAATATAATTACTCAATTAAATCATATAAAAATTCAGTTAAATCTTAAATTAAAGTGATCCATTAAAACATATAAAATAATTTAAATGAGAAATTTTAAAGCTTTTATTTTTTTTTTTCAACAATTCCCCACAAGTTTTAAAATTTTGAATATTAATGTTAAATATAATTTTATACATATATACATATATAAGCATAAAATGATCATAGAAAAATTAGGACAACTATAATACTGTGCAATAATTGTAGGTGTTTTCCGGACTTGAATCTCACTTAGTGTTGACAGTCTTTCCTTAAAGAATCATAGTAATCAAAGGCTTGGATTAGACCTTTTGATTTAGAGTTCAACTATCACACACACGGTATCGATATTGGTCAAGATTTGCGAGTCAGTGCGTTTAATGATCATGCACTTGCTCTTGATTCTCATGAGAGTTTCTAAAGAATAGCTCAATTCTCATAATTACGACCTCACGACTACTCTCACTTAGGGAGTTCCGCCCCTGACTGCAGTTATGAAGCATTAGTGTACGCAAATAATTCCCCACTACTCCTAGCAATTGTGGGACAAAAATGGAATGAAACTAGATTGGTTGCTTATCATGTCATGAAGAATGGAATGACAAATCAAATTTTGAGCCCCAAAAATTCCCATTAATCTTTTGCTGTCGTCCATTTAGAGCTCATATTCGCAACTGTTGCAAAAGTTGGGATTTTAGTAGTAGGCGGCATCTCTTTTAGTTTTGAGTAGGTTGGAATCATTTGGATTTGGTTTATCTCCGAGTGATCAAGGATTTGTCTATGATTTTTTCAACTGATATTTTGATATCTGCGACAAAATTACAATGTTAATTGTAATTGCATTTTCTACTATAGGCATTCTGTGTGGTTTTAGATCTTGAGATTTTAACTGTCTTAATTTAGTAATGAAGACAGTGAAGAACTGAGTTTTTGGGTTTTCAAGTTCAGGGACATCTACATTTTTGATAGAATTAAATGTCTTGTTATTCACATGACCCAAAAAAGAAGGATATTTGAGGAGTCATGTTATGAATAATGGAAAGTAAGAAAGATTGATTTTTTGTTTTTGTGTGTTGAAAAAATGGAAAAAGTATGTTTTTTTAAAAAATGAGCATTTTATCTATATATATTAAATTAATATATATATATATATATATAATATGAAATTTATAAATATGATAAATGTATATATCAAAGAATATATATACAAATAACATATATTTTAGTACACATAATTAACTTTTAATCCATTTTTCCTCTAAATTTAAAAAAAAAATTGATATTAGTGAATTGAAAGGAAAGTTAATCCATCTATTTTTCTATCATTTTTATTTTTCTTTCTTATCAAACATAATATTTTATATATCTTTTTAATTTTTTATANCTTTTCCTCTAAATTTTAAAAAAAAATTGGTATTGGTGAATTGAAAGGAAAATTAATCCATCTACTTTTCTATCATTTTTATTTTTCTTTCTTATCAAACATAATATTTTATATATCTTTTTAATTTTTTATAATTTTATTCATATATCGTACCAAAAGAAGTATTGAATAATATATTCGGAAGTATCCCTCAAATTAGTCCTTACTCTTTCTTTTCTTTTTTCCTCCAAGTTATCAATGGATTTGACTCCCGTTTTTCAATGATTTCAACAGATGGGATGTTCGTCCCAAGCGTACAAAGGCCATTTCAAAGTTCAAGGTCCATTTAAGTTACCGAAAACATCACATGCCAAGAAATANTTGGATTTGACTCCCGTTTTTCAATGATTTCAACAGATGGGATGTTCGTCCCAAGCGTACAAAGACCATTTCAAAGTTCAAGGTCCATTTAAGTTACCGAAAACATCACATGCCAAGAAATACACATTCTGGTCTTCAATTTAGAAGGTATTATGAAGAAAAGTAACCACAGTTGCCCACTAGATTGGTCAAAATTGTAGCGTACTAATCATTGTTATTACTTGTATTATTTTTTAACAATTGGAATGTCTGAATCAATTTACTTAAGTTTTAATTAATTTACTTATCGATTTGGTCATTCATGTCCGAATATCTCTTCACTGTTGAACAAAAAAAAATTTGATTCATTATATGCATATAAATTGTGGGTCATTACGTCGGTGGCAAAAATATATAGTAATTATTGGATGTATGAAAGGATCAAAATAAAAAAACTTATCACTATCAAGATAGCTCTAGGAAGATGATGAAAAACATGAATAATAAATTTGTGTTTAGTNGGTGGCAAAAATATATAGTAATTATTGGATGTATGAAAGGATCAAAAAAAAAAAACTTATCACTATCAAGATAGCTCTAGGAAGATGATGAAAAACATGAATAATAAATTTGTGTTTAGTCTCGTGTAATCAATCACTAGGAATAACATTAGATATAGGCCGTTGAACATTTTGGTCCGTAAAAGTAGGCACTATATGCTGAACCATTGTTTCTCTATCATTGAAAGAGAAATAGTCCATTGGCTTCCAATTTTTAGAAGATTGTGGGATACAGCATACACCTGAGACTATTGTAATTAGTCCATTTTTTTTTTCCCCTTGAAGTTGCCATAGGATTTGACTGTTGAATTTTCAATGATTTCCACATATCAAATATTCGTCCCACGCGATCAATGACCATTTCAAAGTTCACAAAACCATCACATGTTCAAGAAATACACATTGTAGTCTTCAATTTACAAAGTATGATGAAAAAAAAAAGTCACCATGGTCGGTAAAAATTGTCGCACTATTACTATTATTATAATTATTAGTATTTTTATATTTATGGATTTCTTCTCAAATACGCACAATTTCTGTAAAATAGTAATATTTTTTTTAGGAAGATGATGATAAAGTGGGTGAGATAATAAATAAATTGACAAAGAGCTATTGTGTTAGGTTGTACTGAGAATGGTTTATTTGACTTCCCTTTTAGGAGAGCATTGAGGTAGAAAAAAAAATAATTGGAATTATAGTGAAAAGTAATCTCAACAATGAGTTTTAATTTGAATTATTTGTAGCTATTGATCGCCGAAATAATAAAATAAAGTGCAACAACTAGAAAAATGCTTTACAAAAATAAAAAAAATATAATATAGACTTTTGCTTTTAAGTACTGTAATGATATTCTAATCATTATTAATTAGACCCCAATTTAAATAATAACCTACTGAAAAGTGTACCATAGATCAACTCTTTATCTTTACCAACAAGAGCACTAGTTTTAAAATTCAAGAGATCCAATATATTGATTCTTAAAATAATATTATTTGAATCTAATTTGTTGACATAATTTTTTGATCTAACCCATCATAACAATTGGATTAGTAAGAAAAGACGAAATATATATTATAAACTTCTCTTTTTGTTTATATATATGAATTTCCATTTCTTTAATTCGCCTCCAAAGTGGCCCAAGAATGAAAAATGGTAACCCTTTTTGTGGGAAGTGAGATCAGGTTTTATACTTAGTAAAGATATGCATATCGCCTATCACAGGCATCCAACCTCAAAGTTCTTAATTGAAGGGTAAACTCCCTGCCATATGAGTTAACCACTGATGGTGAGATACTGAGAATAGAGAGAGAAATTGAGGGTAAAGATGGACGTAAAACTTGAATAGAGAGAGGTGAAACAAGTATATTTGTAATCGTCAAAATTGATTCTTTAAGGAACCAAATTGATAATCTTTGCATACTTTTTAAATCAAAATTGTGGGCAATCTCTCTTCTTTTGAAAATATTTGGAATGTGCAAAAACAAGTATATATCCTACCACGTTGTATATATTATTGGATTGCGTGTTGAATTTGAATACTTACATTAACGTTTATTGGATATAGCAGCTAGTGCATTATCTCATATAAATAGGCACTTTACTTGTGAGGTTGCTCATTTTTTATCAACGAAGTTTATTATTTTCTGACAAAAAAAAAAGGACAATCTGATTCACATTGAGAGAATGTTATTTCCTAATACTTTATCGGCTTGTCCACTTTGCTTCTTTTTGACTTCTATCAATAACGCGATACTTTAATACATATAATCACTTGTAAATAATGTAATTACGTGTTGAATTTGAATACTTACATTAAGCGATAGGTCACTTCCTAATATTTTATTGTTTGTAATCAACAAATATAGCTAGAGACCTCGTTTATTGGATTCAGCAGCTAGTGCATCTTCTCATATAAAATAGACACTTTAACAATGACGTTTATTTTTACTTTTCTAAAAAAAAAGGGATAATCTGTGTCACATAGAAAGAAGGCCATTTAGTAATAACACATCGCCTTGCCGACTGGGTTTCTTTTCAACTTCTATTAATAACCTAATATTTCAATACATGTAATCTCTTGTAAATTATATGCATCGATCGATTAATCTTGATTTTTATAAAGTCAGTGAATTATGGATTTGAGACATACGGATTTATGTTTTGTTTTTTGTCTGATCATTAAACCAATACGTATAGATTTACTGGTTGAATAGTTCAAAGCCAAAGTTGCATGAAAAGAAACAAAAACGATAAGCTGAAAGTTAAAATCAGGAATTACTATTAGAGCAACTCCAACAGGTTTCTCAAATGACCTTTGTTAGCTAGTTCAGCTAGTTTCTTCCTAAAATCCCCCTCCAATCGGCTAGCTATCTGCCCTGTCTATTTTCTATAGCATCATTTTCCTTTCTATTTCTGGCGAGGCAAAAGGGCTAGCTAGTTGAAGGTATGCTCTCTTCTCTCTCTCTCTCTCTCCAACCTCTCTCTCTTGGTTCCCATTGGAAACATGGGCTGCAAGTTATGCTTGTCACTTGAGTTCTTCGAGTCTTTCTAGTATGGCAATTTTAAAGTATCGATGAATAGCTCCACAGCAGAATTGACATAACCCAGCAAATGACTCGGATACTGTGGTATCAAATCGATCTTGCTCCTAATGTGAAGCGCTTTCAGCTTTTGAAATTGCTTGAGTTTTTTGTTGAAAGCTTTGTTGCCCACTTGTGGACAACCAAACACAAAAGCAGCGATTAGAATGGATGTCAAATATAATTTTTAATTATATTATTAAAAATTAGTTAAAATTAATTAAAATAATTAGTTATAATAGATAACATGATTGAAATAAATTTATCAAAATGACTAACTAGAATAGGTAATGCAATATTTCAATATGTTTTGAATAGTTCGAGTTGCACTTAGTGCCGTTTGGAAGAAGACACGCTGAAAGGCCTCCAAACTCCAAAGCATATCCGATGATCGCGCCCGTCGTATGTGGTCGTCACTATGACCCAACACCCAACAGTTCACGTTTCCCTTGTTTTTATTTTGGTCCGTACTACAACTTTATTATATGTGTTTTGGATTTCTTATGAGTCAAATCGTTGAAACATCACTCCCACTATCATTGTCGATTTATTTTATAGGAAGGATTTGATTTTGGTATTAAAGAATATATAATATCAAAATTTATAAATTTTATTATTCATGATATATGTTTTTGGGGTCTAATTACAAGTAAAACAATTAGAATAGGTTTTTAAATGATAGAATCAATCATGAAAACATTGTATTTCTAGTGGTTATCTTACAACTAAAAATGGTTCAAATTACAAATTTTTTGAGGACTTTCACATATAGGTGGCATCTTAATGGTTGCAAGTTCTAAGTTCTAATGTTCATTAACCTTTATGGGNGCGATTAGAATGGGTGTCAAATATAATTTTTAATTATATTATTAAAAATTAGTTAAAATTAATTAAAGTAATTAGTTATAATAGATAGCATGATTGAAATAAATTTATAAAAATGACTAACTAGAATAGGTAATGCAATATTTCAATATGTTTTGAATAGTTCGAGTTGCTCTTAGTGCCGTTTGGAAGAAGACACGCTGAAAGGCCTCCAAACTCCAAAGCATATCCGATGACCGCGCCGTCGTATGTGGTCGTCACTATGACCCAACACCCAACAGTTCACGTTTCCCTTGTTTTTATTTTGGTCCGTACTACAACTTTATTATATGTGTTTTGGATTTCTTATGAGTCAAATCGTTGAAACATCACTCCCACTATCATTGTCAGTTTATTTTATAGGAAGGATTTGATTTTGGTATTAAAGAATATATAATATCAAAATTTATAAATTTTATTATTCATGATATATGTTTTTGGGGTCTAATTACAAGTAAAACAATTAGAATCGGTTTTTAAATGATAGAATCAATCATGAAAAAATTGTATTTCTAGTGGTTATCTTACAACTAAAAATGGTTCAAATTACAAATTTTTTGAGGACTTTCACATATAGGTGGCATCTTAATGGTTGCAAGTTCTAAGTTCTAATGTTCATTAACCTTTATGGATGGTTCAGTGAGTCTGATATTTGGTTACTCAGAGGTTTCAGGTTCAATCTTTTATTGCACCTCTTAAGGACTAGTCATCCTTATCAATTTGGAGATATGCTATAACTCAGCTCAAGGCACGGTGACTAGTTACTGAGTTCGAAAGTGTAGTTAGCGCAAGTTTAAACACCCAATAACCAAAAAAAATTGGCAAGCTTTTTTAAATCATTTCTTGGTGATTTACCTTCCAAAATTAAACAAAAAAAATAATGGTCGCCTATTATGGATGAAGATCTCTTCTAATACTCATTTTCTCCATTTATAAATCAGGTGTTTCACTTAAATTCATAGTAATTGATTAAATTACATATATCAGGCCCTCTACAAATATAAAGCGGGAGCAATTTAAGGTTTTAAAGGTTCTGAGGGCTGACATTTGCACGCATTAATAGCACTCTTCCAATTGTAGCACTAACAATTTCTATATCAGTGGCAGAAGTCTCGTACACTATACAATATTTTTAATAATATCTAAGGCTGCTTAGAGTGGGGAACCATCAAATAAAATAAACTAGTTGATGTTTATACGCATGATGTGTTAATGACATAAAGTTTAATATCATGTTTGTCGGTAACCGTGGTGTCTCCGATGACAATATTGTAAGAGAGAACGAGCGAAAACCAGAAGTTACTTAGAGGCTGTTGAGAATGGACAAATAAACCTAATTAATTAGGTTTTGGTCATTGGCAAACATGAACCTTGCGTAATGAAACATGTCATCATAGGGTTTAATCATCAAATTAGACAACCTTCTCTCTTCTCTACAAGACCACACGTTCGAAAAAAATATTCATCGAAACAGTGACATCAGGTCAACATTATCAAATAAAGAATTGGATTCCACATAAGTCAATAACTACTTGTTTATGTATGCAAATAATACTATACTCTTCTACCATGTAAGTGAATAATTACATAAATATGGTTCACTTTATCCATTTTAAGTTTTATTATTAGTTGGTGATATGGTGTTATCAATGTTGACATAGTATCACCTTATATTAAATATTTCTCCACACTTCATGCAACTACGTTTCAAGCTATGAAAGACACGACAGGCTTATTAGAATTTGAGCTCATATACAAATACGTTGGGTTCAAATAATATCAATCATATATTAGACAATGTTTATGGCATAAACTATGCATTCATCCAATGTGCATGGCATAAACTATGCATTCATCTAATGTGCATTAAATCATGCATTTAAGGTAAACGAGAGTTGTATGCAATATATATCGGATGTATTTGATACATCAGTGAAGTAACTCATGAGTCGTGAATTCTTATAATCCGAGTTATATACTTGATAGGTTTGTAGCATTCATACGAAGAAAATAGGAAAAATTTCAATCACACATTTTCTAATTTATTATATTTTCAAAGATACCTCCTCTACGTAAACTCAAAATAATTTTTTTACAAAAATTCCTTCTTTACATATTAAAATTGGTACCGATTTGAACTCTACCCGAGTTGTTAGTGCAAATAAAAATTTATATTTTTTACTTATTAAAATTTGTGTCAATTAAAATTCGATTCATTAAAATTTGAGTCAATTAAAATTTATATTTTTTTATGTATTAAAATTGGGTTGATTAAAATTTGATTTGAGTCGATCTAACATAATTTGTAATTAGCTCAAATATAATTGGTAATTAGCTCAAATTTTAATACATAAAAAAATATAATTTTTAATCGACTCAAATTTTAATTAAGTCGAATCGAATTTTAATCTATCTGAATTTTAACACATAACAAAATTTAGAAAACAAAGGGAGCCTCATTGAAGATATGATTATTTAGAGGGGATGTGGATGAAGTTTGTCCTTAAATATATTATGAGAAATATAATAAAATTACATTTTATTTAATATTTTTAATCTGAAAAATAGTACCCTTGAAGATATAATAAATTAGAAGGGGTGTCTTTAAAGATATGATAAAGTAGAAAGAATATAGTTAAAATTTTATTATTTAAAAAAAATATTATTTAAATCTAATTTGTTGACATAATACATTATAGTCATTGAATTATCAACGAACTCCAGCTGGTAATGAGGTTGATTATTAATCCAATGGCAAGGAGTATTTAAGCCTGTCAATAAAGTCATCAAATTAGGTAAAAGTAGTATTGCTTCCAGTAATATACGTCTTGTTCAATTGCAACTATTACAACTTGTCACGTGTCTGAACCCAAAGCGTAGCCATCCAGCCATAGCGTGCATGGACCGTTTCTACTTGCAAACAAAGTGACAAACGGACACGCACAATACTCTGCTAAAAAGTATTAATATATTTAAATCCGAATTTAATAATAAATTATAATATGGCGAATTCGGATTCCATCGATTAAATTTGGACTAATCAAAGGCTTACTTATAAATATAAAAATAAAGTCGTAACTGACCATCAGATTGTCTGTAAAGAAAGATGACAATTCCACCGCTTGCATGATTTGTTTGACTTCGGGTATCATAGAATGGAATCAAAATTTGGATTTGACACTCTTTCCGGACCTATTAAACGGGAGCTCTTCATTGCCAGAAGCATCCCAGATTTGAGAATCCTAGAGAGACAGGGAGAGAGAATGGGTTCCATTTCTTTGTTAGAAAAACCTCACGCAGTTTGTATACCATACCCAGCTCAAGGCCACATAAATCCCATGCTCAACGTAGCAAAACTACTCCATCACAAAGGCTTTCATATCACCTTTGTAAACACAGAGTTCAACCACAGANAAAGGCTGAGAAGGCCACTACTAGTTCGGCTGGGTCATCTTACAGGAATTTGGAGAAATTGATCAACCAAGTGCTTCTCCCCAAAAAAAACTAGAATAATTTTTTATGTGTTCCTTTTCTTACAAAGTATTGTTTACTTAGTTTTGGAATTTTTTATCATATGTATCCCTATCTTGTATTGAAACTTGATATTAATCCAATGATTACAATAAAATCATATCGTTAAATCAAAATTTTAAGTTCAAATAGCATTACCTTAATTTAATAATGTAATATGAATCTCAAGACAATGAAATCAAAAAATAGTGGGCCCCAAAAAATGGTTTTGATTTCACACAGAAGGGTGTTATGTAAACTCTATTACTTCAAAACACTAAGATCAGTCGATGTATTTTTGTACCTGTTTTATAATAGAAAACATAAGCCTGTGGAACCTCATAATACTAACGACTCAGTACATATGTGTGTATCCTTCACCATTATTTTTGCAATAATTTTATGTTGACCAAAATTTTTTATTAAAATTTTCATTTGAAGTGATGTGACACAGTTTTTTTCATTAAATAAGTGGGTCTTATTAATATTCAATAATGAAGATTATGCCACATCACTTGGAATGAAAAATTTGGTAAAAAAATTTAATAAGCATAACATTACTATTATTTTTTAGCATTGTTATTTTGACCTAATTTATCAACCTTATATGTTGACTTAAGTACTCGGTGCCATTGCATTAACAATGGACCTCATTACTGTTTGGGACCTACTACCAATTAAATGACTATGATGCATATCAAATATTGTCTCTTTTTTTTTTAAAGATTTTGCTCGGTATGAGGTTTTTTTCAATCTGTTGAGTTTCGTAAGAGAATTTGATTATTCTTATGTGTGGTTCTATTACAATTTTTGTTTTTCTGTTATGCTTCTACCACATACTGAACTTTTGGATTGGTTAAGAAGATTCTTAACATCAAATTGCGTTTGGTTGGTGGTAATGAAGCATTGGAATGGAATGATCATAACTTATTAATTCTCATTCCACTGTTTGGTATGCAGTAATGATAATTCTTTCTCATTATCATAAAATGTTTAATCCCAACAGTGTAGGAATTATTATTATTGAATATTTTGTGATATTTTTCATTCTCAACTACTATAACTCATCGCTATCACCATTATTATCACCACTGTCACCACCAGCCTCCACTATCTAGGGTCGGCTCGGGGACTTGGTTCGAGGATCGGCTCTGGATACAGGGTCGGGGTCCTCGTTCGAGGTGGGGGTCAAGGTCGAGTCTAGGGTCTATGGTTGGTTCTGGGTCTTGGTCTGAGCCTAGGGTTAAAGTCAAGGTCAGGTCCAAGTCTGGGAATAGGATCGGGGTTGGGTCCAAATCCGAGTTAGGCCTAGGTCCAGGGTCAAGTTCGGGCCCCAAGTCTAGTCCAGGCCCAAGGTTCAGTTCGGGATTGAGGTCCGAGGATGAGGTCTTGATCGAGGTTGGAATCGGGGTCAGGTTAGGGTTAGGGGTGGGGTTCAGAGTTGGGTCCGAGTCCGTCTTAGAAGAAATTAATGGCTCCACCTTGCACGTGGGTAATCTTAATTATGTTATATTCTATCTACTTAGTATAGGTCAAGGGGTCATAATCATTTATCAAAAACAATATACCCACTTCTCTTGAGTTCTAGTACTACTTCTCTTTACCTCACTTTGTGTTTTTTGTTGTTATTAAGTAAAAAAAATTTCAAACAATATTTATTGGTTTGTTAAAAATCTAATTTGATAAAAAAAATCTAGTATCCAATTCAATAAAATGTTTTCTTTTTAAATTCAATTCCTTTTTAATACTATTTTCTTCCATTTTCTTACATGTCATCCGGTCTTATTGAGGAATTCACTTATATGCAATATGTCCCACCTGATTTTAGTACAAATAATCGACTAAAAAAATAGAGAAAAATATACATTAAAGATGTCAGACCATTTTTATTTCCTATTCCTAAGACAAAGGTGAAAAAAACAAATTTAGATTTCACTCATTGATTTACAATTAGAATTAAGAGAAATGGCTACTGAACTTGTATCCGAAGCAACAATTATTAGAATTATGATGTGAGCAAAATAACTATAAGTGTTGTAATCTAAAATTAAAAATAAAGCATGCAAATAATTGTTAGATCATTAAAAATATAACATGCGATTTAAATGAATACAGGAAATATATAAACATGCAATCTACATAAACCAAATATATTGATTTGGAATGAGCTGGCCTGCGAGTCCGAGGCATATGATCACTGTCTTAAAACAGTTAAACCTCCCCACGTGAAGGTACTAACGGACACCAGCAATTCCAAGATTTAACCCAGACACTCACAACAATACATCCTCAATGATCATATTCATTGGAAGGTTAGGACGAGGATGACTTGAATCGAGTTGCTTAAAAACAAATATAAAAAAAGATAATTGTATATATTTATATTGCTTTTATAGACACTCGGCAGAGTGTATATCAAGAATAGTTGTTTAAGACGGCTTATATAGCCATTAGGTTGGAAAGTAACTCTTCAATTTTTAACCGTTTGGCTTGAATAGTCATAAAATCAAATTTAAGGTACTAAATGTTATTCTTGAATATTCACAATAAATGAAATTTAAGGTAGTAAATATTATTCTTGAATATTCACAATAAGTAGGACAAAAAATCTGTAACTGAAAAATTCAAAATTTAAACATAATTAAAATGGAAATGCAATTAACGTTCTAAAAACTTAATTTTATTCTTACATAAGGAAAGTACTATTTGGACTTATTTTACTGATTTAATTTATTATTTGACCACGTGTGTTAATATTCTTTAGAATACTCTGTCAATTTAATAGTTGTAATTCATTAGATTAGCAAATTATGCTAATAAATTAGATCCAAATAGTATTACTGCAAGACAAAACCGAGAAGATTAGTAAAAGCTGAAATTAGAAGATAAGAAAAGTTATTAAAACCACAGGAAGCTGAAACCTGGGTACACCAACTAACTTTGTGTTTTTTTCTATTGTTGAGGCTCCGTTATTGGGTCCAATTTATAAAAGACAAATCTCAGAAGTGGTCGATCCATTATGTGGTGTAGTGCATTAAGAAAAGAAGAGTAAATGTGGTTGGTTATGTATAAGTATCGGGGTTCACATTGTCTAAGTCATATCCTACCAATAGATTGTGTCATATCGGGTTTACATTCTATAGGTTATATCATATCAAATATTCTTGAACTAATATGCATTAAACTCAATAGGTTATATATAATCGTGTACAAAGTTCATGTCATATCGAGTTTACAAGATGTATAAGTTGTGTTTAATAAAATTATATCATGTTTAGTCGTGTTCTATTTGTCCATTTGTATAGGATAGGACATCTTTCCTTTTCTCTTTACAACCATGAGATTTCCAATTTTGAGGACTTTCCCATTGGCCCAACAAATTTGCTTTTGAGTTGTAATTATAATACGACTCACCACACCTACACTTGCATTCAAACCACGTGCTGAAAGACTTAGACATGAAATATCTCGACATTATATCACTTAGAGACTTTTCATCCGAACTATCCCAAAAAGTTACAATTTCCATTTCTTGATTCACCACCCTTGGCAAGGGATAGAAAACATGGCATATCTGTGTTTTAGGTAACAGATTAGATCAAGATTAGGAAAAATTAAAATAAAACATGTTTTGGGCAGAAGTCATTATACTTAAGGTTCTATGGCAACACGTTTTCTACTATTGTGTTAAGCCAGGGAGGGATGCTTTATCATTACATTCAAATCAACTTTTGACCTTCATAGAATAGTTTGGATTGTCTGTAATATGTCCAACCATTATTGGTACATTTTCTCCCAAAATTCTTCAATCACAGTATGTAGAATTTGTTGTATTTTTTAGGATGGAGGTTCAAACATGAGTTACCCAAAGTCTCACAAGTAATAATGACTTAGTGTCGTTATTGGAATAGAATTGCAGTTTTATATATACGTTGCTAAGGTTTAAAATGTGTTTAAAAAGTATAAGTTTTTGAAAAATTTTGTCTTATTACTTACATAGACTCGTGTTTAGTTTGACTGAAAATATTAGTTAGGTCTAATATATTTTATGAGTTGTTCGATAAAATTAGAACGATATAAAAAAGATAAGGATGGCCTTTTGGAAGGTTGACACACACGAGTCAAAATGTTCACACAGAGTCCATTTCCAGTTTTCATGAAACCTTTATTTGTCAATTAATACATATTATGCAGTTCAGTTTCCATAAGAGGGTGGGAAAAATTCACCATGGTTTGATGACTTACATCTGGCTCTAACACCATTGGTAGAAACTATCCCATTTCTTTTTCTTCTTCTTATTTTAGTTTTTCCAACAATACACAAAACTTCAGTCAAACTGCAAACTTTCCAAAGATGGTGGTGCAGCAGGTAAAAGAATAAGTTTATTGATTACCCAAATGAAATAAAAGCCAATTTTGGAATGAGCTTTCATGGTTTACAGGGTCGCAACTCACGTGGGTCAATTCCTACGCAATTGAAATCCTATTCCAAGTTGATGGCGCTCGAAATTAAGTAACCTAATTACTGGACAATTTGGGGTGTGGTCCAAATGGATTGAGAATGTGTCTATGTGACAGAAAGCGTGTTAAGTATTGAAGGTGAGAAAAAAAATAATAATATGAGTGAATCACCTCAACTGAAGAACTAAGGTTACATCTTCCGTAATGAAAACTTTTGCTCATTGGGAATTGTACTGCTTGAGGGAAAAAATTATTATTACTAGGTATTTAGTTAGAAGTCTTTTACAGAATAGTTCACCAGTTACTACTAGGTAATCTTTTTTTCATATTTATTTACATAGTGACATCGTTTGTTATTTATACATCTCGTCATTAGAGTTTCGTGATGTCCTCTCTTTGTTTGTCCTATTGTTGGGTCTGTTATCCCTGACGCTTTCTTGCACCCATTATGCTTCGAATGAAATATATAAGGCATCTCCACTAACGCTGAACATTTGTTCATTAAGATTGTCAGGTACTGTCCTTTGGTCCCCTGTCCATATGTCGCGGTATGGCCATTGGTGAATAGCTTGTTGCCGAGCTCCCAACTCTCAAGCGGGTCTCTGTATCGGGGTTACTGATGTCGTGCTGTCATTTATTCCGAATTGGGTTATTGTGGGTTTCTATGGAATTGGACTGTGGTTCAGCTCGAGCCTAGTGAATGCTATATGGATGAGACACTTGGGTCATCTTGCATGAGCCCAAAGTGGTTATGAGTTTTGCAGGGACCCCAACTTAAATCCATCATCATCAAAAGTATTGATTATTTGGATATCAATTGGTTGGATTTCGGCAAGAAAATTTCAATGTAACATAAATTTGGATATGTTTGGACAAAATAATATAAAATCCTAGAAATATTTAGTATATTAACACCTGACATCACAGAAGCACTGAAGAAGTACCATGTGACAAAATCTGAAGAAAGGCGGGAGATGATCAACCACAATCATATTGAAAAAGAAGAATTGAACAACTAAGAGTTACCAGTTAATAACCGTCAACATAAGCAAAATCGTCAAAGACAATGACATTTAACGGAGAAAGAGATACTCAAGCCCCCAAAAGACCCATGATTTGGGTATTTTTAGGAGTAAGTTTTGTCTTATTGTGAGTTAGTGTTGTAGTTAAAGTTGTTTTCATTCAGTCTTTTGCAACTGACGTCCTTTTGATTGGATTAATAAAAAAAAATCATTTTATTAGTTCTTTGTTTTAAATTTTGTCTTTGTACAGCGAGAATATCCTTTGTTTTCATCCGAGGAAGTTCTGAAACAAGGTATTTGAACTCATTCAAAACAAATGCCTGAAAATTGTTTGTTGATTTGAACATTTCAATAGATCTCGGAAGATTTTGGAGCAACAGGATAATATTAGATTATTTTCTAGATTCTAAGGATTTAAACTCAATCTCCACACAACTTAGAGCATCTTCAACGATGCTCTCTATTTTAGAGAACATCATTTTTAAAATAAATAGCATATTTAGTAAAAAGTTACAATAGAGAATAAATTTGTACACACCACTTCAATTGGACCCTCTATTAAATTTGACTAATTTCTTATTTTTTTTCTCCATTATTTTAAATGAAATACGTTTATCCTAAATTTCTTGAATGAAAAAATAAATATATATTTTTTCTGTTTCAAAAAATAGAGTAGAGTGTGAGTTTGACTCTCTAAATGTAATGAGCCAAATTGAACCCTTTATTTTTTGAAAGTCTAAATAGAGAGTCTATTGGATAAAAAAATTTTAAGGGATGACTTTTCATAATAGACAATTGAGTGTGAGCAGAGAGTTTTTGGAGACGTTCTTAAGCAATTGAACTTAAAAGTTTGAGGTACATAATGCATGAATCATTAAACCTAAATTGAATATGATTTTAACTCAATATAAACTCAAATGTGAAACCATCAACCTGAATCTATTCGAACTAATCCTGGTTTCTAACTTTTTTTTTTTTGTTATAATTTCATTTTATGGTTTCTTATTGTTGTTCTTCATGTTAGTAGAGCTATGAGTGAACACCGTGCCCCACTTTGGGCTGTGTTGAGGTAAGTCAATCACGGCCTAGTTTTTGTACTTGGGCCGAACTAAGGATTTAATCACCTGTTCACTTGAAGTAGTTGGGTCATTCAAACTTTCCTAGAAAGCCATGACCATTCGATACTAAGCTTTCGGCTTCAAACTGTGAACTTTGACCCCAATGGCGAGTATTTGGGAAAATTGGGCTGATCGGGTGTCTTCATTCAAGCATTGGTATGAATAAAAAAAAGACAGAAACGAGGCCGGGGAGGGGAAAGAGAAACAGTTCTCATGAATTTATATTTGTAAAAACAGAAACAACAATTCATATTCGAGCAATTGAATTTAAGTCAAAATTGGGTCTATGGACAAGTTTTAATTACAACTAGCACTGGACCAACAAAAAGATGAAGAGATGAGGCAAGGAGTACCTGAGAAAGGAGAAAGGAGAAAGAAGTTTGCTACCTTAATATCTTTTTACAACTTGATAAAACAAATAAAACCAAACAAGTAAAAGATGTTCGAACTCCAGTACACATTTGCAAACAAAACAAACGGATAGAAGACTAAATATTTGTGCGACACTTGTTAGAGGGGAACATGGTTTGCTCATTAAAACGATATAGGAAGAAATTAGTCAGTAGAACAGTCGAGAAATAATAGGAATGATTAGTAATACATTGGAGTATTTTTTGATCCATGGTGTTGTCACGATGTATCTAACCACGTATTTTAATTATTCTAATCAAAAAAATTCCAACACAGATTAAAAGAAACAAAATAACAGACTTAACACTTATAATTGGACAATAAAGTTACATTGACCAAGTTTTTTCCTATGTCTGTCATCCCAAGTGAGCAAGTGACATGTCAGATGTAGGCTCCATTCCATGGAATTCTAAAACAAGTGAGCTGCATCGTTTTTCACATTTATATTTCATTTGAATTTCAAAATATTTTGTGAGCTCCATTCCAATAGTTTTTTTGAACCAATTTACTTTATTAAACCAAAACCCAAACTCAGTTTTAGTTAAGGTGCAACTTGAGCGGGTGTGGGATCAACCCTAGTCCAATTCGAGGTATGAAATTTTCAACCCTAATCTTAATCGGACCTCTACCTAAGTATTGTCCGAGTTGATTTCGGATAAATTCAGGTCCAAATTGGGTTCCGTTGGGGTCTAATTTGGACTCAACAAACAATAATTCTAAATTAAGTGTGAACTTTTACACAATGTTGGATTATTACATAGGCTTACATACCCTACTAAGATGAAACCTCGCAAACCGATTACTTTCCAATTTGTCGAGTTGTGATCTAGGTAAAAGACATGAAAATAACAAGATAAACATATTTATAACTCAAAGGATGGACGAAAAGTAAGTTTTTATGTGAGAAATTGTTATTACAGCCAGACAGCAGAGAAGTGTAATCAGAGGGAACTATTTTTTATAATTTAATGATGGAAAATTGAATGATTAAAATTGTTAAACAATCATCTCGTCCAAAAATTTAAATTATTATAGAGGGTGTAATTTAAATATTTATTTTAAACACATTTTCTCATGTGCAAGCTAAATTTCGGGTCTAACACGCAATTTTTTGTTAATAATTAGGATGTCAATGAGATTTTAATACATGATTGCTTCTTCTGATAATATGTTAGAAATATGATGAGTCAAAAAGTTTTATCAAATCTAGGTAGATATATAATAAGATCCAAAAAAACCTATCAATATCAGATTATACAAATAGACATCGATGATAATAGACATATGTGTACGTATTTTTATCATATATAATCCTCACCCTATAAATAAGATTGAACCCTATGTAATCAGCCATTTTCAAATATCTATGTAGCCTATATGATGTTTTCTTTTAATTTTATTTATCTCTGATCTCTTTTAATCACAAACTTCTTCGTGGTATCAGAGAAGGTCTATCAAACCTACTTTGCATTTGCTTCCGCTTTTTGCTTCATTGTCACTGTTTTTGAGTTGTCCGATCCTTCGTATCCTACTTTAATTTTGCAACAAATTCTGCTTCACCGGTTAGTGGCAGATCCCACCAACCAACAGATACAGACTCCTTTGTGATATGCTTAGATTGAAAATCAATGTTTGGTTGTTCATTATCCCTCACAATTTGTTGTTTAACATCACAGTCATCGTCCCATCATGAAGCATTTTCCATTCATAATTATAGTTGATGGTGCTCGGATTTTGTGGCCCAAGCCCGATCAAGGTTGGATGGTATTATGAAAATGGTTTTGCAGATGATAGATTAATCTTTTATGAACAGTTAGACAGGGAATATAAGTGGTTCACTTTAGCCGAAAGACTAAGGCTACATCCACTATCAACGGAGTCTCTTACTCGCTGGGATTGTATATTCATCGGCCGGCAAAGTACCTCTAGTTACTTGGGACTCGGGGTTCACTTACAAAGAATGATTATCTATATAATCTCTCTCAGCTTTCTACGTTTTTTTGCTCTCAAATGTTCCCTGATCTTTTTCAGGGGTGATCAAGTCTCTTCTCTTGCCTGAGTTGTCATTATCTATTTATATTAGCTCCTCTTAGGGCCTCCAGTTGTCTTTTTCTCTGACCCCCTCCTGCTTCTTCTGCCACCACGATCACTGTTCATCCCGCGTCCCTGTTCATCCGGCACTGTCGTTGCCATGATCTCTGGTGGCTTGGTCCTCCATCTTCTTTGAGATTGCCGCAGGTGTCAGGGGTGGTCCCCCTAGATGCGTGGTCCTCTCTGCCTATCCAGAAATAGCTTGGACTGGGCTTTTACTCCCTAAACCGTTTTATGGTTTGGGTTGGGCCTAGACTGCTGGGCTATAGGCTTTTTGCAGATGTCAGGTCCCGCTTCTTTGCTTCGAGCCTCTTGGGCTGGTCAAGCTTCTGGGCCACCAAGGCCCTGGCCGTGAATTTCGTCCGTATCAGTTACCCCCCAACCCCAGGTCATGGAGATGTTATCATTTCTGGCCTAGGGTTAAAAATGACTTTACTAGGCGTGTTCTGGGTTTTCAGAGTATTGACTGTGTCTGGCTATTGGTTCTGACCAAGATTGGGCCATGTCTCTGTTTGCCGGCGATAATGGGATGGTAATGTACACACATCGCCATCGGGTGAGCTTTTGGATACGACTTTTGAGGCGTGTCCTATCACTTGCCTGTCATGAATTTAATGCTCCACTCATACATATACGTCCCTCAAAAAGAGGGGGGTAAGGTCTCTTAGCTTTTTGCTCTGTGGTTCCAAGTTCCACTCTCTTTCGTGCTCTCTTCCCTTTCTGTGCATCCGAAGTGTTTTGACCCGGACTTTGAGGCGACTTACGACATCCTCGTCTCTGGTTCTTCTCTTCTTCTGGTGTTTCACTAGGTACATCCTTCTTCCTTTCTCCTTGTTATTTCTATCTGGATTCATTTAACCTTCCCTAGTGGGGTTTTGGATTCCGCTTTCTGATATGGAGATTTAGTTATTTCAAAGAACACTCCAACAATCTTGTTTTCCTTTCGCGATTCGTAGAACGTTCTTCATTGGCAAGAGTATTCTTACTTAGGGCCTAGTGTCTGAAACCTTTATTTTTGGCAGATTGTGCCTTGCATTTCCCTTCCTTTCATTCTGGCATGAGATCTAACCTTTTGATGGAAAAATTTATTGTTTCTTCCTCTTTCGAATCGGAATCCGTTAGTGGGGAGGCCGAGGAGACCACCGCGGCTTCCTCCAGCGAGCGTTCTCTTTTCGCAGGCGGCGGAGCCCTTGAGTCCATTCCCGGAGCTTCATCCCCGGTGCCTTTAGTAGAGGAAGTACCTTTTTCTGCCCTTCCTCCTGGTTCCCCAGCTCAACCGAATAACAGGAAATTCGGGCAGGCTCCCCCTCCCCCCCATTCCGAAAAAATGAATTCGTCGCGAGCCATCTGACTTGACCTGTTGTGCGGAGGGGACCTCTAACTGCCTTGGTGACGAGGATTTGGAGGAATTAAGGCATGAGTATCGTTTTCCTGATTTCATAGAATTACGTTCTCCCTAGGGGCATGAGAGGTGTAATTCTATTCTTCCTGGATTCACTTGCTTCTTCGAGTCTGCATTCCCGGCTGGTCTTCAATTTCCTATCCATCCTTTTATCCGGAATGTTCTCGAATTCTACAATGTCTGTCTGGCCCAACTGTCTCCCAATGGTTGGGGCCTCCTGGTTGATTTCCTTGTCCATTGGTTCGAAAGTAGGAATCTTCCTCTTCCCTCTATACGAGAATTTGCCTTCCTTTTTCAGTTGAAGTCTTCTCCCTCTTCAGGTTTTTTATATTTTGCTAAATGGTTAAAGGCGAAGACTCTGATTTCTAGGCTTTCCTCTTCCAATAAATGGTGGAAATCGAGGTTCTTTTTTGCTAGGGCCGATTCCTAGGAGTTGTCAGGGGAGCCCAGTGGTATCCCTCGTGTTCCAAGGTCTTGGGGGGGTCTCAAGGAACACTCGTAAGGCTAATCTTCCGGCCGTGTTCCCCTTTGTTATCTTCTTTTCTCTTCCCCTTTTTTTTTGTTTGTAACCTTTGATCTAATTTGCAGAATTCTGCCCGGTACTCGGCACGGAGGAGGCGGCCTGAATTGCTAGAATGGAAGCCTTCGGGTTGAAGGATTTCTTTGACTTAGTGACTGATAAAAACCTAGCCAAACAAGAACTAAGACTGCCCATTATCCAAGCTTCAGAGGTTGCACCACCTTTTGCCTCTCAGTTGGGTAGTATAGACCAAGATCTGATCATGGCGGTGTTCTCGGATACCGAGCAATCGAGAAAGAGGAGGAGATTGGCGAAGGGAAGCCAGCAGCCACCCAAAGAGGCATCGGCCACTAGGCCCATACCTACTTCTTTAGAAAAGAAGAGTGAAGTCGTTCCTCCCCGAGGGGATGTTGTCGTGGCCCCACCTTGTTTTGCATTTTTCAAGGGCGACACCAGCTCGGAGTGGGTTTCAGCAGACAAGCTCGCCTTTTCGGCCCCCCATTCTGCCTCACCTAAGACGGTTCCTCCAAAGAGTGAGAAAGAGGGGGTTGCCCCTTCTAAATCTAAGGTGCATAGGGGCGGCTTCCTTCGCGATCCCGAAGCCGCAGTGGCTGCTCTATTAGAGTTGATCTCCATGTCAGATTCACAGTCGGCAATGGAGGTTCCCTTTAAGAAGAAGATCCAGCATACTATCCAAGGCCTGGCCGAGGTACCTTCTTGTTCCGTTTATTCATTAGTCGTTCTCGAATTCTTTTCCTTCTTCCCGCATTGACCAATCTCCCTTTTCTTTTGTAATCACTCGCTTGTGTGAAGATGTTGGACATCCATCATGAGCGGGATCTCTAGAAGGCCAAAGGACACTCTCGATGTCATAACGGTCAGTAAGGAGGCTACCGAGAAGAAGCTGCAGGTTTTGGTTTTCGAGGTCACCGAATTAAAGAGGATCAACGATGAGCTGGACTCCCGCCATTAGGACCATATCGCGCTCAAAGAGTTGCAAATTTGGGGTTTGGAGGCTAAAGATGCAGGCCTCGCGGCCAAGGATGATGAAATCAAAGCCAAAGATGCAGATCTAAAGGCCAAGGATTCTGAGCTGTCGTCTTTGCGAGTCTGGGTGTCCGAGCAGTTGAGGGAGGGTGCCTCTGCCTTTGTGAAAGGGTTCCTGAACTATAGGGACCAGATCGAGGATGCTCATCCTGACCTCGACCTGCATTCCTTTGTGCCGCGACTTGAGTACAAGAAGGGGTCCGCAGCTGCTGAAAAAGTTGTGGTGTCAGGTGCTAAAGGGGCTTTTGTTTCCAAGGAGTCTGATGTCACAGCCAAAAAAATTGACGAAGGAGTCGGTGGTAGTGGTGAGGTGGCTACCTAAGGTGGACCCGTGGTTGCTTCTCTCTTTTCATTTTTTGTGATTCGACGAGGACCTTTGTAGTACTTTATCTTTGTAAATTTGATGTAACTTTTGGTACGGCTTCTTATTAGGAATGTTGTTATTTTCTCCTTGCTTATAAATGATGTCTTCCTCCCTGGTTCTGTTGAATGAAAATGGTGATGTTGTTTGCTGACTTTGAGATCCCAAATTATAGTTCCCGAGTTGTTTTATGTGGCTGCGATAAGGCCAAGGATTCGACCTTGCATAGCCAAGCTGACTTTGCCCTTGTCCAAGGCGGGACAATCGTAGACCAAGGGGAGATGACAGGTTTAGCCAAAAATCCCATGTTTCCCCCTTCAATGGTCTTATTGTGAATCATGGTGTCATTTTGGTCTTTTCACCCATCTTTCTCTACACTCTAGATATGACGATTTCCTCTGTTAAAGAACGTGTGCCACCAGTGGGGATAGTGGCTCGTTGATCGTGACGCTTCGGTGTCCCCCATGACGCCACGTGTTCCATACTTAAATGTGAGGGACGCGCATTAATTGCGCTCGACTGAGATGATGGGTGCACGTCAGCTAGGGTTATAAATTGGTGTTTCTGGGGAATGATTGCATTACCTTAGGCATCAGAACTTTTTGCTTTCTCCCTGGTCGCGACTCTTCTCCTTCAGTGTTTTCAAAGGAAGATATTTTCCTTTTATTCTCATAGCCAGGGTCTCTTTCTTTCCTCGTGATGTTATGGAACGTCTCTTTTCCAATGTTGAGGCTAGTGAGATCAGGGAGGAAGAGGCTCATTCTCTTGCCAGGTATTTTGACATCCCACCTGGTGTGGTTGTGTGTCATGCTAATATGCGTCGTTTCCATTGTTTGGTCCGGGATGAGGCCTGTTTCTTTGAGGCCCTTTTATTATTGGGGCTGCGGTTCCCCCATTCCCTTGTTTATCAGAGAGGTCTTACATTTCTTCGGTTTCTATCCCATCATACTCCTTCCAGCTGCCTGGGCAGTCCTGCTAGGCTTCGCAGCGATGTGGGGGAGGTTGTTTCCCTAGTCTAGAGCTATTGTTCCAGAGTTTCTTCATTTGTTCCATCCCGATGAGGTATTCGAGTTTTACTATTTCATTCCTAGGAGGGGAGGAGAAGTTCTTATTTTCGACCTTCCTTTGGAGCCTGAAGAGTGGAGGAGGAGGTATTTTTTCATTTCTGGATTCGGCTGGGAATACGGGGCCCATTTTTCAGCGACAGCCAGGGTTCCTACTGAATGGGGGCAACGCAAGAATCTGGGTAGGTTCCCATCTGTTGGTTTTCTTCTGTTATATTTGTTAACATGGAGGAATTCCAGTAAGCCCATGTTATTATAACTGCCTTGGGGGGCGATAACTTTGTTTGCTTTTGTGGTTGTAGGCAAGCTTTCGCCTTTGTCTAGAGAGGAGCTGACCAAAGTTGGATATGACTAGGCTTGTCCTCCATTTTCGTTTATGGAGCTGATGTGTCATGTTTCATCCTCGTCGTCGAGTTACCATGAGTATTTGACCTTCTGCCACTGTTCATAGTTCGTCGGGGCCTTTACTTACTTCTCTGGTTTGTTTATGCAGTTACTTCGTACCTGGTTACACAACAGGAGCAATCCTGGAGCAGGTAGGTCAAAGGAGGCGAGCTAGGAGTTCCGATCCTCCAGCTAAGAGGGCTCAATAAGGTGGGGATTATATGGGCTCGACTCCGGGCATTGGTAGTGGAGTCCCAACCTCACTGCCAACTTTCGGGCCCCCGTCTAGTACGGCAGAGGCGATGATACCTAAGTCGGGGTCTATTGCAATGGCGGGCTGAGTTGTGGTTAGTGCAGTAACATGACCAGTTCAACGAGGTTTCAACTCCACCAGTGTCGCTGGCTCCAGCTCGGCGGGTGCTTCGCCTGTTCCTTCGATCGATACTGAGGGCAATCTGTTGAGGAATGTGAGTCTACGCACCCGCGCGTTGATGGGATTGATCCCTCAGGTTGATCTGAGACGTTCTGTAGATCTTCCTTTCCGGGCCCGTAGCCGGGAAGCACTTCACACACTTCTTAAGGTAGTTCTGCCTTTCGCTTTGTTGTTCCTTGCTTTTACTTCTGCGATGCCTTTAAATTTTTTCCTTTGTTTTTAGTTGGCAATGCATGTTTGCGCACTTGGGACGGAGATTCACACCTTGAGGAATGAGCTTCGGGAGGTACACCAATGAAACCTTGAGCTCTTGAATTGGGGTCTAGCTACCGAGGCAAAGCTGGAGTGGGCTCTTGATCAACGAGCTCAGATTTTTAAGCAGTTGGTTGGCAGCACTTCTGCTGAGGTGTCTCTTCGGAAAGAATTGACTCTCTCTAGGGAAGATTGTGATGCCCGGACCCGAGACTTACTTAATTCTGCTGTCGCGCTCAGTCTTTACTAGAGGAGCAATTGAGGGACTCGCAGGCCGCAAATGCCAAGCTGAGCAACTCTTTGGCGGTTGAATGTTAGGTGGTTGAGATTCAGCAAAAGGAGATTGAGAAATCTGGACTGGAGGCAGTCAGAGCCTTTGTAGATGGGTTTTCCAATTTTGCCGACTAGGCAATTGAGGAGTTTCCTAACTTGGATCTTGGGCTATTTCAGCCGCAGTTTGATGCTCCTTCGGGTGGTGGTGTTTCTGATGCTACTCCATCGGGTCCTCCTTCCCGAACAGTTTTAAAGATTTATTTATGTTTTTTGTTGTTATTTTTTTTTGTAAACCCTTTTTGGTAATGGAATTTGTCTTGCATGTAAACACTTTTTGGTAATGGAATTTGTAAAAACTTTTTTTTTCTTTTCCTTCTACGTTTTCTAATGTGATGTATCTGTTGGTACTCACATTATGCTCCCCTGCCTCCTTGCTCCAAAGAGGCCTTGGTCTGTTTGGAGTAATGTTAGTTTCTTGGTGGCTTTTGGGCTACGCACAGCCGCGTAATTTTTGGGTAGCGTGCAAAATGGTTGTTCATTTAAGCTAACTGTTAGACGATTCACCCACCTCTCCGAATCTTGCATCCTTATTTATTGCTATTTCGTCTGTGGGATTCTAACAGTCACTCCTCTGGGCTATATATTCCTCAATACTTCAAGCTATAGCACTTCCACTTCCTCGCAGAGATCTTCTTTCCCAAATTTTTGACTTCCTTCAGTGCTTGCTTTCTTAAAGGCTTGGACTAATGACTCCTTCCTCGCTTTTTAAAAGTCGCGCTCGAGAATCTCTGAAGGGTGACTGGTACTCTATCTTCTTACTTCCATCCACACTCACTAGGGCAGATGTTGCCAATCTGAAAAGTCTGTATGACCTGCCCGCAGATTTGGTTGTTAGGGCCCCATCCCCTGATAAGCGTTGCAGTATGCCCACTTCGAGAGAGTTTGCTTTCTTTGAGGGGGTCTTTGCGTGTGGCCTTCAGCTCCCCCTTCATCAAGACTTTGTTCAGATTCTTTCTCACTATGGTTTGTGTCCCACTCGGCTTTCCCCTTCTGGATGGGTTGCTTTGGTTGGTTTCTTTATCTTTTGGCGAATGCAGGGTTTCAAAGATTTCCCTATTTTTTTTGAGTTTTTCTACTTTCTTGATCTTTCCTTTGACTTTCCCCCTTCTTTCTATTCTCTTACTTTCAAATAGTACTTCCACCCGCATCTCGTTGCTGACATTCCCCTATCTCTCGATGGGTGGGGCCAACGTTTCTTCTTCGTATTGGGGGACTCGTGGGAGCCTATGGTGGATAAAGGGTGTCGCCTTTGGATCCCTTGCTCTTGGGGGAATTTCAGGGAGAGAGGTAATTATTCTTTGTGAATTTTAAGCCAGCCTTTGCAGTTAAATGTTGTACTGACCTTGTTTCTGTCGGCATTGTGTTGGTTATGCAGGTATTCCTTGTCTTACTCCACAGGAGGCATCCAATGTTCGTAAGGTTGAGAAAGCTTCTCCCCTTTCCTATTCTTCTCTTGTTACCCCTTAGAACCTTGCCCATTATGGGATAGGGGGAAGCTCGACCAAGACCCGGATTATGCCTTCCCTACCCCGTGGAATGGAGGCTGTGGTGGAGTTGCTGAAGAAGAGGTTGGTGGAGGTGAAGAGTGAGAGAGATGCTTTGAAGGGGGAGCTTGCTCGTTTGGAGGAGGTGAATGCCCTACTAGAGAAGGGAGATCGCAAGTTGAAGGGGGTCGCTAGGGAGGACTCGAAAAGGGGAGGGGTTTTTGACTATGCTGCTTCTTTGTCCCGGTCATTGTTGCTTCTATGTCCTAGTTGTTGTTGCTTCTATGTCCCACTTTCTGCTACCTATATGATCTTGCCAGTTTTTTTTTTTTGTACTAGCTAAAGTGCTGGCCTATTTTGACTAATGAAATCTACTCTTTTGTTGTTGATCTTGTGTTTTTGTGCTTTGCACCCGTTCTTTGTTTTGGACTCAGATTGATAGGCCTTTGTGCTCTCGGGCCTCCATACTGGTTCACCTAGTGGAGCTGAGCTTGCGAGCTCTCATAGACTATGAAAGCCTGATCGTCCCGAGCTTACGAACTGTTAAACACTTAGGCTGAAACACTTGCTTTTTTTTAGTTTACGAACTCTTAAACACTTAGGCCGAAAAGCCTAGTTGTTCCGAGCTTACAAGCTCTCTTGGGCTGAAAAGCCTGCCTTTTTCGAGCTTACGAGCTCTTAAATACTTAGGCTGAAAAACCTAGTCGCTCCGAGCTTGTGAGCTCTCTTAGGCTGAAAAGCCTACCTTTTCTGAGCTTACGAGTTCTTAAACACTTAGGCTAAAAAATCTAGTCTTTCGGAGCTTACGAGCTCTCTTAGGCTGAAAAGCCTACCTTTTTCGAGCTTACGAGCTCTTTTACACTTAGGTTGAAAAACCTAGTCACTCTGAGCTTTCGAGCTCTCTTAGGTTGAAAAGCCTTCCTTTTCCGAGCTAACAAGCTCTTAAATACTTTGGCTGAAAAACTTAGTCGCTCTAAGCTTACGAGCTCTCTTAGGCTGAAAAGCCTACCTTTTTCGAGCTTATGAGATCTTTTACACTTAGGCTAAAAAACCTAATCGCTCCGAGCTTACGAGCTCTCTTAGGCTGAAAAGCCTTCCTTTTCTGAGCTTACGAGCTCTTAAATACTTAGGCTGAAAAACCTAGTCGCTCCGAGCTTGTGAGCTCTCTTAGGCTGAAAAGCCTACCTTTTCTGAGCTTACGAGTTCTTAAACACTTAGGCTAAAAAATCTAGTCTTTCGGAGCTTACGAGCTCTCTTAGGCTGAAAAGCCTACCTTTTTCGAGCTTACGAGCTCTTTTACACTTAGGTTGAAAAACCTAGTCACTCTGAGCTTTCGAGCTCTCTTAGGTTGAAAAGCCTTCCTTTTCCGAGCTAACAAGCTCTTAAATACTTTGGCTGAAAAACTTAGTCGCTCTAAGCTTACGAGCTCTCTTAGGCTGAAAAGCCTACCTTTTTCGAGCTTATGAGATCTTTTACACTTAGGCTAAAAAACCTAATCGCTTCGAGCTTACGAGCTCTCTTAGGCTGAAAAGCCTGCCTTTTCTGAGCTTACAAGCTCTTAAACACTTAAGCTGAAAATCTAGTCACTCCGAGCTTACGAGCTCTCTTAAGCTGAAAAACCTGTCTTTTTCGAGCTTACAAGCTCTATTACACTTAGGCTAAAAAATCTACTCGCTCTGAGCTTTCGAGCTTTCTTAGGCTGAAAAGCCTAGTCTGGTCAGGTGTTGACCTCATCTTATCATGGCCTTCCTCCCCTTATGAAAAAAAAACTTCTTTGATTTCCACAAGGAAACTTTCACAATAATTCCCCTTCTCTATTACAAAAAGGTTCTCGCAAAATTACTAGTAGTAGCGTTTTGGGTGATCTGCGTTCCACGAGTGTTGCAGATTATGCCCCTTTTCTGTCTGTAGCTCGTAATTTCTAGGTTGGACTATCTTTTTATGAGATATAGTCCTTCCCAGTTGGGACCAAGTTTGCCATGGGAGGGGTCCTTCTTGGCTGGGAGAAGCTTTTTCAGAACCAAATCGCCTGGCTTGAAGCTTCTTCTTCTTACCCGTCTATTGTAAAATCTGGTCATGTCCCTCTAGTAGGAGAATATCCGTTGTAGCGCTTCGTCCCTCTTTTCGTCAAAGAGGTCAAGGTTTATCAGTAAGGATCTCTCGTTTTGCTCGGAGTCAAAGNACCCGTCTATTGTAAAATCTGGTCATGTCCCTCTAGTAGGAGAATATCCGTTGTAGCGCTTCGTCCCTCTTTTCGTCAAAGAGGTCAAGGTTTATCAGTAAGGATCTCTCGTTTTGCTCGGAGTCAAAGAGTTCAACTCTTGCTGAGGGTATGCCGACTTTGACTGGCACCATTGCTTCTGTCTCGTACGCTAAGTTGAAAGGTGTCTCGCNCGTCCCTCTTTTCGTCAAAGAGGTCAAGGTTTATCAGTAAGGATCTCTCGTTTTGCTCGGAGTCAAAGAGTTCAACTCTTGCTGAGGGTATGCCGACTTTGACTGGCACCATTGCTTCTGTCCCGTACGCTAAGCTAAAAGGTGTCTCACCAGTTGCTATCCTCACTGTTATTCAGTACGCCCATAGTACCGCTGGGATGTGATCTACCCATTGTGACTTTGAAGCTTCCAACCTGGTTTTCAATGTCAGCTTGATCATTCTAATGGTTACTTTGGCTTGTTCATTGGACTATGGGTGCGCAGGAACTAAAAAATAATTCTAGATCCCCAGTCCCTCACAAAAGCCCATGAATCTAGGGTTATCAAATTATTTTCCATTGTCTGAGACGACTGCTCTAGGGACCCCAAAACGGCATATAATGGATTTCCATACAAAGTTTTTGATTTTCTGTACCGTANCTTCCAACCTGGTTTTCAATGTCAGCTTGATCATTCTAATGGTTACTTTGGCTTGTCCATTGGACTATGGGTGCGCAGGAACTAAAAAATAATTCCAGATCCCCAGTCCCTCACAAAAGCCCATGAATCTAGGGTTATCAAATTATTTTTCGTTGTCCGAGACGACTGCTCTAGGGACCCCAAAACGGCATATAATGGATTTTCATACAAAGTTTTTGATTTTCTGTACCGTAATCTTGGCCAGAGACTATGCTTCAGCCCACTTTGTAAAGTAATCTATTGCGACAGTGACGAACTTGCATTGCCCGACCCTGGTTGGCAGGGGGCCTAGGATATCTAGCCCCCAATGCTGAAAGGGCCAGGGGCCGACCACGGGGTGAGTTGCTCTGGCGGGCAGTGTGGCAAGTTGCCGTGAATCTGGCAAGTTTGGCATTTCTTTACTATCTATTTGGCATCTTTGGACATGGTTGGTCAAAAGTAGCCTTGTCGTAGTGCCTTATTTGCCAATGCCCTTGCCCCAATATGGTTTTCGCATATCCCTTCGTGTATTTCTCTAAGGATGTAATATACTTCAGGTTCAGACACGCATTTCATTAGTGTAAATGAAAAACCTCTTTTGTACAAGTTACCTCTGACCATCGTGAATCTTGCTGCCTTGGATCTTAGCTTCGCAGCTTCCTTTGGGTCCTCGGGTAGCACTCTGTCTATCAGGAATTATCTAATGGGGTCCATCCAAGAAGTGTTTACTTCAACTGGGAGGGTCTGAATGTCTCTATTTAGCTCGATGTCAAGTTATATGCTAGGCTGGGTCAGCGTCTCGACGGGCGACTGCCCGGGGAGGCCATGTTCGCCGGTGGTGGCTAGTTTGGCCAGGCCGTCAGCCCGGGTGTTAACCTCTCAACGTATTTGTACCAGCTCTATCCGCACAAACTTTTTTAGCAAGCTATGCACCTTCATCACGTAGAATGCCATTTTCTCTTCTTTTGTAGCGTACTCTTCCTCAACTTGTCTTACCATCAGTTACTAGTCACTGTAGATCTTGATCTGTTATGCTTTCATTGATAGAGCCAGGTTTAAGCTGGTTATGAGTGCTTCATATTCTGCCTCATTGTTGGACGCCTGGAAGTTGAATCTCAGGGCATATTCTTGGTCGTAACCTTCTGGGGAAGTAAGGATGAGGTCTGTTCCGCATTCTTGGGAATTTGAGGCCCCATCTATATACAGCTTCCATGTCAGTAAGTCGGGCAAGCCGTCGCGGTCTTCAATACTCTCTTCAGGTGGTGCGGTAAACTCGGCTAAAAAGTCAGCCAGGATTTGCCCTTTGATCGCGGTTCTAGGCTTGAACTTGACGTCAAATTCGCTAATCTCCATTGCCCATTTGACCAGCCTTCCCGAGGCCTCCGATTTATGCAGGACCTGTCTCATTGGTTGGTCCGTCGGGATCTCGATGGTGTGTGCCTGGAAGTACGGTCTTAGTCTTCGGGCTACCATTAATAGCGCTAGCACGAGCTTTTCTATTTTCGGGTACCTCTCTTCGGCTCCTCGAAGGGCCTTGCTACAGAAGTAGACCGACTGTTGGATTCTTTCTTTGTCTTTGACCAGGGCAGCACTAACCAAGAATTATNTCGATGGTGTGTGCCTGGAAGTACGGTCTTAGTCTTCGGGCTACCATCAATAGAGCCAGCATGAGCTTTTCTATTTTCGGGTACCTCTCTTCGGCTCCTCGAAGGGCCTTGCTACAGAAGTAGACCGGCTATTGGATTCTTTCTTTGTCATTGACCAGGGCAGCACTAACCAAGAATTCTGATACGACCAAATAGAGGGTCAGGACATCTCCTTCTTTAGGACTTACCAACACGGGTGGGGAGGCCAGGTAAGCCTTGAGGGCTTGAAAGGCCTCGTCGCATTTCTCATCCTACTGGAAGGCTACCTTTAACACTTTGAAGAAAGGTTGACATTTATCACTTGATCGCGAGACGAAACAGTTGAGCACTGNCACGGGTGGGGAGGCCAGGTAAGCCTTGAGGGCTTGAAAGGCCTCGTCGCATTTCTCATCCTACTGGAAGGCTACCTTTAACACTTTGAAGAAAGGTTGACATTTATCACTTGATCGCGAGACGAAACAGTTAAGCCCCGCTATTCTTCTTGTTAGGAGCTGTGTTTCTCTGGTGTTGGTAGGGGGTTTCATTTCGAGGACAGCCTTAATCTTTTCGAGATTTGCTTCGATACCTCTCCTGTTGACTATAAATCCTAGGAACTTCCCTGCTGATACTCCAAAGGCGCATTTTATCGGGTTCAACTTCATTCTATATCGGCCCATAATCTTGAAAGATTCCTCGATGTGGTGGATATAGGATTCAACCTTAAGTGATTTTACCAGCATATCGTCTATGTAGACTTCCATGGTTAGACCGAGCTTTTCGCAGAACATTATATTGACTAACCTCTGATAGGTAGCTCCGGCATTTTCTAAGCCNATGTGGTGGATATAGGATTCAACCTTAAGTGATTTTACCAGCATATCGTCTATGTAGACTTCCATGGTTAGACTGAGCTTTTCGCAGAACATTCTATTGACTAACCTCTGATAAGTAGCTCCGGCATTTTCTAAGCCAAAGGGCATCACTTGGTAGCAATACACCCCTTGTTCTATAACGAACGATGTCTTCTCCTAGTCGTTAAGGTCAATTCTGATTTGATTGTAGCTCAAAAAAGCGTCCATAAAGCTGAGGAGCTCGTAGCCAGTGGTTGAATCGACGATCAAATCTATTCGAGGTAAGGGGAAACTGTCCTTGGGGCATGCCCGGTTCAGGTCGGTAAAGTCGATAGAAAGTTGTCATTTGCCNAACGATGTCTTCTCCTAGTCGTTAAGGTCAATTCTGATTTGATTGTAGCTCAAAAAGGCGTCCATGAAGCTGAGGAGCTCGTAGTCAGTGGTTGCATCGACGATCAGATCTATTCGAGGTAAGGGGAAACTGTCCTTGGGGCATGCCCGATTCAGGTCGGTAAAGTCGATACAAAGTTGTCATTTGTCGCTCACCTTTCTTACGAGCACGACATTGGCCAACCAAGTCGGGTAATCAACCTCCCTGTTGGCCTTGGTCCACAGCAGCTTAGCCACCTCCTCGTTAATGGCTTTTTGCCTTTCCAGCGAGAAGCTTCTTCTCTTTTACCTAATAGGTTTACAGCATAGATCAACACTCAAATGATGCACGATCACTATAGGGTCTATTCCCTCCATGTCCTCTTGTTTCCAAGCGAAAGCATCAACATTTGCCTTTAGGAACGAGATGAGCTTTTCCTTGATAGATGACAGCAACATTGAACCAATGAACACCACGTGCCCCGGGTCTTCATCCAACTGTACGGGCTCTAACTGCTCCGTAGGGATAGGTTTGGTTTCTAATTCGTCTCTCATGTCCAGGTCCTCGAGCTGGACTGATTCTACCTCCCTTTGTTTCAACGACGCAACATAGCATTCTTTAGCCAAGCGTTGGTTCCCCTTGACCATGTCGACCCCATTTTTTTGTGGAGAATTTCATCACCAAATGATATGCCGAAGGTACCGCTTTGATAGAGTTGAGAGATGGCCTTCCCAACAGGATGTTGTAGGCAGATGGAACATCTACTACCAAGAACTGAGCGGTGGTCGTAGCCTGGTAGGGTTGTTCCCCTATGGTGAGGATGAGTTGGATGGATCCAACTGGCAGGACCTTTTCACCAGAGAAACCTAGTAGGTGGGATTTCACAGGTTCGAGGTTCGATCTTTCTATGCCCAGTTGGTCGAAAGCCGATAAGAAAATGATATCCGTAGAGCTTCCATTGTTGACGAGTACCCAGTGCACGGTTTTGTTGGCAACGATCGCTTTTATAACCAGGGGGTCATCATGTGGCTGCTGGCATTCTCTAAGGTCCACATCCGAGAAAGTGATCTCTATTTCTCAGCGGGGCACCTTTTCATACGATATTGATTTCAAGGTGATCTTCCGAGCATATGCTCTACGTGCCGAGCAGGATTCGCCTCCTCTGGCGAACCCACCGGAGATTACGTAGATTTTGTCGAGGGCTTGTTGGTGCTGTTGAGGAGGTTCTGCGGTAGCTTGGTCTCTCAGCCTTGATTATTTCAAATTCTTCCATCCGTCGCCACGTAGTGATGCAGATGTCCCATCTGGATCAGATATTCTATCTCCTTCTTGAGTTGTATGCACTCATTTGTCTCGTGGCCGGTGTCTTTGTGGTACTCACAGTACTTAGTGGCATCCCACCTACTGGGGTTAGATTTCATTCGCGGTGGCCACTAGATGAACCTTTCATTTTGGACCTCGTGGAAGACTTGAGCAATCGAGGTGACAAGGGGCGAAAGTCGAGTTGGAGCATACCGCGACTACAGCTCCTACGGAGGAGGTCCTAGTCGATCTCGGACATTTTCTCTTCTTTTAGAGGAAGGCTCTCTCCCTCTTCTCGGAGAGCGATCTCTTCTTGGGGACCAGTCGCGCCTCTTCTCTCTCTTGGGGCTATGGTCCCGCTTCTTCTTGTCCCCTTCCGACGTTGTCAATCTTCCTTTCAAGTGAAGAGCTTCTTCACCGTTAATGTACTTTTTAGCCTTTGCTAGCACCTCGACCATAGTAACCTGAGGGTTCTTAGCAATCGAGAAGAGAAGGTCATTGGACTGTACTCCGAGTCCCGACATGAAGGTGGTTAACACGAATTTATCGTCCACGCTTTCCACCTTCAGGCATTCCTAGTTAAATCATTGCACATAACTTCTGAGGGACTCACTTGGTCCCTGTTTGATGCTCAGCAGGTGGTAGGACGACTTTGTATACGTCCTTGCTCCGATGAAGTGTGAGGCGAACTGTATTGACAATTCCTTGAATGAGGAGATTGATACCGGTTATAACCTGTTAAACCAAGCTATTGTCAATCCCTTCAGGGTGATGGCAAAAGCTCGGCAACAAATCGATTTGGGATACCCTTGGAGTTTCATCTGATTCTTATAGGAGTTTAAGTGGTCGACTAGGTCTTTAGTCCCGTCAAATACCTCTATCTACGACATTTGGAACTTTTAAGGGAAAGGAAATGGAGGACCTCAGGTGTAAATGGCGACTCAGTTTGCTGGACTAGGACATCCATGGTGTCGGGGGCCTTTCCTCTAATCATTTCTTTCACGTTGCCCAACTCTCGCTGGAGTTCACCGATTCTCTACTCCCATATGCGATCATCGATTTCGAACAAGGGATGAGGTCTATNCTAGGACATCCATGGTGTCGGGGGCCTTTCCTCTAATCATTTCTTTCACGTTGCCCAACTCTCGCTGGAGTTCACCGATTCTCTGCTCCCATATGCGATCATCCATTTCGAACAGGGGATGAGGTTTGTNTCACGTTGCCCAACTCTCGCTGGAGTTCACCGATTCTCTACTCCCATATGCGATCATCGATTTCGAACAAGGGATGAGGTCTATCCTGTCGGAAGACAGCTGTAGCCCGGCTATGGGCCTCGTCCTCATTTTGTCCTTCGGGATGTCTTCTCCGATGGTTTTCTCCAGAGTGGCTGTGTTCATGGAGCTTTGTGACCCCATTTGGTGGAGCCTGGTGTCCCCGAAAGGGAGCGTCACGACCTGCTGGTGGTGGAGGGGGCTCTTGTTGAGCTAGTGGGAATGGAGGGAACTGGTGAGTCCGTATCCATTCCAACAACTCCTGGTTCTGTTTCATATGTTGCATCGTGGTTCGGTGAAAGGTATCCATTCCCTCCATAATGGAAAGGTTTGTCGTTGTGAAGTGGTTTTCAGCGTCCACTTCAAGAATCAGGGGATTCTCTGGTAGGTTCTGGTAGGCTTGAGGGTTGGCAAGAGCTTTAATCATAATCCGAGTTGAAACCATCAAATAGAAATCAGATAAGGAAACGATAAAAACCGTTCCCACAGACGGCGCCAACTGATGGTGCTCGGATTTTGTGACCCAAGCCCGATCAAGGTTGGATGGTGTTATGAAAATGGTTTTGCAGATGATGGATTAATCTTTTATGAACAGTTAGACAGGGAATATAAGTGGTTCACCTTAGCCAAAGGACTAAGGCTATGTCCACTATCAACGGAGTCTCTTGCTCGCTGGGATTGTATATTCATCGGCTGGCAAAGTGCCTCTAGTAAATTGAGACTCGGGGTCCACTTACAAAGAATGATTATCTAGGTATTCTCTCTCAGTTTTCTACGCTCATTTGCTCTCAAATGTTCCCGGATTTTTTCAGGGGTGATCAAGTCTCTTCTCTTGCCTGGGTTATCGTTATATATTTATACTAGCTCCTCTTAGGGTCTCCAACTGTCGTTTCCTCTAACCCCCTCCTGCTTCTTCTGCTACCACGATCAATGTTCATCCAGCGTCCCTGTTCATCCGGCGTTGCCGTTGCCATGATCTCTGGTGGCTTGGTGCTCCACCTTATCTAAGATTGTCGTAGGTATCAGGGGTGGTCCCCCTGGATGCATGGTCCCCTCTGTCCATCCAGAAATAGCTTAGAATGGGCTTTTACTCCCCAAACCGCTTTATGGTTTGGGCTGGGCCTGGACTGCTGGGCTATAAGCTTTTTGCTGATGCCAGGTCTCTCTTCTCTGCTCCGGGCCTCTTGGACTGGTCAAGCTTCTAGACCACTAAGGCCCTAGCCGTGAATTTCGTCCATATCAATTGTAATAGCTAGCAGTCCCATTGGTACAACAAGACCCATTTTGTCATCAGAATGGAGTAGCGTTGTTGTAAATTTCTATCTATACAATCTGTTATTTACCCAAAAAGAAAAACTTAGGTATTTTAGCAATATTATACGGACCTAATTTTATGATCTAATTTAAATGCAATCATTAAATTAATAATGAATTTCAATTTTAAATAGTTCGACTCTCAATCTAACAGTTGTAATTCATTCGATTCTTTGATTAAGTCTTTAAATTAGATATAAATAATAATCGCTAGAAAGGAATTCTTACAAAAGCACCTTTATGATTTAATTATTTTAGATATCTACAAAGCCATGTTAATGTAATTTGTATTCATTCTTGTTCGTCTCTTGGAATCACATCCAGCACTGGTTGGAACAGCTTGCAAAATCCAACCACTTGACCTACTTGATTGACCCCACTCATTTTTGTAGCATTGATTTCTTCTTTTCATTCTTAGAAAAATCTCCAAAAAATTTGATGTTTTGTGTTCTGTATTATCACCCTCAAATAATAAACAAATATGTGGCAAAGTAAATATTGCTAATTTAATGTAATGATTATGAAATATGGGAATTATTATTAATTATTAGAATAGTGGAGTTCACTTTGCTTATTTATTAATTTTTTTTATTGAATGATTATATCATGTGATGATGATAACGTAATATATTATTATAATGAATATTTACTAGATTTGTTATTCATTTATTTTTATTGAAAAAAAAAATTGGTATAATATCAAATATCATGTATTATATACATTTTGCTTTAATTAATTTATAGTCGGTCATTCTAAAAAATAACATAAAATTAAAAATTTTACATATATTATATTAAAATACTAGTTATTGTTTGTGCCTGAAGGCACATAGTAATAAAAAATGGTAAATAATAAATATATTTGTATTTAGATCCAAAATCAAATCACAAACTTAGAGAAAAGAAAAAAAAATTTAAGCATCGATTTGTAATGGCGGTGAGAGGTGGTGGTGGTAAGAGACAGTGATGGTTGTGGTGGGTGACAATGACCGTGGTGACGGCAAGGGAATCAGTGATGGTGATGGTGATGGTGGCGGCGACGACGATGGCGGTGGTGGCGGTGGTGATGGCGACGACGGTGGTGGTGGCAACGACGGTCATGATGGCGGTGTGGGCGGTGACAGTGATGGTGATGGTGGTGGCGATAGTGGTGGTGGTGACGGCGACGATGACGATGGTGGTGGGGGCGGTGGTGGGATTTGTAGCGGTGACGGCGACGATNGGCCTATTTTTTCTATTAAATTTAGGGTGTTAATATTAGTTGTTAGATTAACTTTAAAGTAAAATTTAAATCAATATCAATTGTGAATAATAAAAATTATTTTGTTTATATTTTGACATTTAAATTATAAACTATTTTATTATAGATATTACTGTAATTATTTAAGGATGTTATAATGAGATGTATTGGATCTCAAGCCACCTGTAGGGACTGGTGTTTTTTTTAATAACACAAATCATTCAGATTGAATCTTCTTTGGTCTTATTATAGCAAAGGAAAAATTTCGACCACTCTTCTTTTACTTTATCATATCTATAAGAATATTTTTTTATTATTAAAAATATTACAAAAAATTTCAATCACATATCTTCCACTTTATTATATCTTTAAAAATATCTCTTTTGTTATCAAAAATATCATCGACACTTTTCTAATTTATATTTAACATCACTATTACTCTCTGTCATTAAACTACTATTTATAAAAAAAATAAATTATCTTAAATATCAAAACTACCTCTACATAAACCATAAACAATCTTTATATATAAAATTTGATTAAAATTCGAACCGATTAAAATTTATTTTTTATATATTAAAATTCGAGATAATTAAATTTTTTTTTCTACATATTAAAATTTGAGTCGATTAAAATTCGATTCGAGCTGATTAAAATGTATATTTTTTTTATTTAGTAAAACTTAATTCAGGTTGATTAAAATTTATTTTTTGAGTCAATTAAACTTTATATTTTTTTATATATCAAAATCAAGCCGATAAAAGTTTATTGTGAGTTGATTAAAATTTGGTTTTCAAATAGAATTTTAACCGTCTCAAATTTTAATATGTAAAAAAATATAATTTTTTAATCTTCTCAAATTTTAATATATAAAGAACAAATTTAATTAACTTAAATCGAATTATAATCAGTTCAAATTTTAATACGTAAAAAATTTTAAAAAATAGAGAAGGTTTTATTGAAGATATATTTATTTAAAAAGGATGCGGATGAAATTTTTTCTAAAATATGATGGACAATTTAATAAATTTGTNATTTTAAAAAATAGAGAAGGTTTTATTGAAGATATATTTATTTAAAAAGGATGCGGATGAAATTTTTTCTAAAATATGATTGATAATTTAATAAATTTCTATTCTAATTAACACTTTTAATCTGATTTTGGGTGTCAGCAAAAATTTTAAAAATAGAAAAAATGTCTATAAAGATATAATAAAAGAAGAAGAATAACTGAAATTTTTTCGAGATTATATTATATTTGGTTTACGCCTAGTCATAGGGTTTTTGAACAGCCATTCAAAAGCTGACAACTCAACAAGTAATGAGTTGCAGTCAAATATAGGATCTTTTCTCTTTCATTCTTGCTTTTCTTCTGCCCTTAAACACACAGACGACGCAGTGTCACAGATGAACGCAACCCTTACCAACCACCGGCCCACCTCCCCTTCTTGGGGAGGGGGGATGTTTGGAAAGAAGAGGACGAAGAAAGTCGGTGGGTTAGCGGTGTGTCACTGTGTGTATATATTATTTGTGTGCGTGTAGTTTGCATGAAGGAGAATAGACAAAATATTTAATAGTGAATTAAAGTAGAGTGTCTCTCAGAATCACTCAAGGTAATTTGAAACATAAAATAGTAATATTAAATGAGATTTTTTTTTATTTTTAGTATTATTTTAAAAAAATAAAAAATATTTTTAATTTTTTTTAAGTAAGAGAGGAGGATATGATACTTTATTTTTGTTTTTTTAAAAGAAAGAAAGAGAGAGAATTGATGTGAGTAAATATGAGTTAATTTTAGAATATTTTTTTATTTGTTTTTAAAATTTTTAATTTTTTAGTTTCTAATGATATCAATTGAATTGTAGGCTCAAATTATTAAAATTATAATTTTTTGATTGGACTTAAATTTTTTGAGGCTTTTTTGTAAGACTTAAAATTTTCATGAATTTAAATTTTTTACGTTGACTAATTATGTATTTAAAATTATGGACCTTTCAAAATTTTGGGCACTATAGCCAGCGCTTTCTTTTTAATGTTGTTGGGCGGGCTGGGCCCTCCTTTTAGTTTTATAAAATTTTTAATATAAAAAAGGATTTTTCGATGTTTGCATGCAGGGTCTCTGTCTTGGCATGAATATTAAGAGATTGATTAGTTTCTGATTTTCGTTACCTATTTTGTCTTTGTCACTTGATTTCAACCTAAAATATAATCTTTATTTTTTTTTTTGACTTTGTTATAGAAGTTTTTGCTATGTTTTTCTATCAATTTTGAAATTCAAAATAGTGAACCAAGAAATTTGGACATTATGATAATATTTGACGATCTATTTTTAGTGTATATGTCTGACAATTTGTGTTTATAAAGAAGAAAATATATTAACGATTTGTAATTTAGTATACCTGTCTGACGATTTGTATTTTAATATACATGTCTGACGATCTGTATTTTATAGAGAAGAAGATACATTAACGATTTGTGTTTATACGGAAGAAGATACATTAACGATCTATATTTTATTGTACATATTTGACGATATGTGTTTTAATATATCTGTCTGACGATTATNCACACTTTCAATGGTGGAATTCCACCCAGAATGCGTTAAGAACCCTCCGACCGATGGGTGGCTCAGAACTTGTTCTTGATGACACCAGCTTGCTAGTAGACCCCTTTCTTTTGTCTCCGTCACAAACTCCGGCGGTAAAATTGCCGAGTCGCCGATGACTAAATCGGGCCTTATAATCCATAAAAATGTCTGATTGCTATTAGCAAGTCCCCAACAAAATTCAATGAGTTGTTGGGGTGTCATCACTGTGACACTGCCAAAATTCACGTAAACAACTGAGTTGGGCTTTTTTGAGTCAAGCCATGATAGACACTCTGGTTCTTCTTTCCAAAGACTTGTGCCAATAGATTTTAAATTGTCCTCTGGGGCTTGATTTAGGAGTAATTGAAGAGGCCCAATGGTGTACATGAAAGGAAATATGGAAGAAAGTGCCTCTAAAACATCAGGCTCTAGAGCATTGAATGTGTTCAAAATGAGTGCTGAAGCTTTATGAACTCCCTCAACTTCATCCATTGCGAAATTTAGCATTATATCATTTGGATCTGTGGTTCTGATAAAACTCGGGAGATCCTTCAAGCGTATATCATTCATGCCCGGTATCCAGTCTATGACTGTATCTAGATAACCATTTGTTAGACAACTCATCTCTGCATTTCACAAAAATTAGGACGATTTTAGAATTCAAACTCATATACAATTCAACATAAACAAATGTTTTATTTTTTCTCACACTATTTATTCCAAGGTTTACACTTATCAAAGTATGGATGGTTTTTCAAAACTTAGGAGTACTGAAAAGATATAAAAACGTGTTCTAAAAGCGCCCTTTTTACTGAAAAAAACCTTCAAAGCATGTTTTAAATATATTTTTTGATTGGAAAAAAAACGATTTTTGGTAAATGTCATGGAACCAGAAAAGAGGATTTGGCTATAGTTATTTACCATACCTTTGAGTGGTGCAAAACCCTTTTCGACTAGTTGACGATACTGAACATAACCCATGAAGCCACAAGCACTGGTAGTCCAAAACAGAACATTAGGGATACCAAGTTCTTCCGAAGCTTTGAGAGTGAAGCTCATAATTCCGTCGGAAACTATGCGGGTGATCGGAGGGACACCAGAGGAAGAACTGTTGTTGAGTTTGAAGAGAAGGTCTCTAAAGGGAGCCAAGCAGTTCTTACTGGTGGAGTCACAGAGGGACGGGACGTCTTGGGTGGCGTCGGCATCGGAAGGAGGGAGGCCGTCGGGAATGGTCTCGAACCGGAAGGAGGCGAGGCCGGCGAGGGCGTTGGGGCCCCTGGATTTCAGTAGTCGCCGGTGGTTGTACTCTGTGTTGACAAAGGTTATGTGAAAGCCCCTATGGTGAAGGAGCTTGGCTAGTTTGAACATGGGGTTTATGTGGCCTTGAGCTGGAAATGGTATGCACACCGCATGAGGGAGAGAGTTCTCATTTTGCACCAAGGAGCCCATCTCTCTCTCGGATGTGTGTGTGCTATAAATGTGAACCAGTGGCTAGCTCTTTTTTATATAGCCCCAGAAAATATTATGTGGAGGGTACAATACTGACATGTATATCTATAATATAAAATAGAGCGGGAGTTCAACAAGTCGATCGTACGGTCTTCATCCATCTAAAGACTTTAACATCTAAAGGCTCATAATACATCTCATTCAAATTCAAAAGTCCATATATTTTTCCCCTAAATTCATCTCATTCAACTTAACTCAATCTAACCATCACATTCAACCCAACTTAACTAAACTCAATCAACCCAACCCAACCCAATATCTGTATCCGAATAACACCAGCAACACCACCAGAGAGCCATCCTTTTTCTCAGACAAGTCATACCTTCTCTCTCTCTCTCTTTGTTACGCTCCAGTGACGCAACGAGGAATACCAGAAACACCACCACCATCGCCACTTCGTCTGCAACACCACCACATCCCCAGCTACACAGCCAGCCTCTGCCATGTCTCCCTCTCTCTGCAGTCGCCCATGTACCCCTCTTCCTCTCTCTCTCTTTCTCTCTCTGCCCTTCACCCACTCCTAGAATGTTGTCTTATTGGGAATATACATTGTGTAATCTAAAGGAAAGAATGTGGGTGTATTAAAGACTTTCTTACTGTTAGAAACTAATAAAAGAATGATTCTTTTGGGCTTACTGAAAGGAGCCCTGCGAGGGACACCCTTCCTCTTTCGAAATCGACCCTTTGGCTTGGTGTGCTGAACTCACCAGATTTTCTTATTGTGCTGAACTCACAATGGCTTGGTTTTCTCTTGATGATTCATGTTCATTTTTATCCCTTTCCGAGTCAGGGCCTTGCNGGGGGTACATGTCTTATGATTTGTTTTTATGAAAAAATATAATACATTATGATAACCTAGTTTTTTATAATCGTAAAATGCGTTAGTTATATTCATTATTTTAATTTTTCCTCTGGGGCCTAATTCAAATAAAAATTGACTACTGGGTTTATTTTGAAATCCTATTGGGCCTATGAATTTGCCTCGAAATCACTCAATATTTAATTGTGGCTCACTATTGTTGAGTCAGTCAATTTTTGAATGACTGTCTACAAACCCAATGGATTGCAGAAAATATAATCACCTGGAGTTGATTACAGTACCGGATTTTTTTTCCAGTAGCATACCTCTTGATGATATCCAAAATATGTTTAAGGTTGAGTTTGGTCGATCAACTTGGATCACTCAACTCATCGCAAAGATCAAGGGAAGCTTTGGCGTAACGGACTTACATTTGGGCAAGAAAGTCATAACCGTATCTACGATGTCCGTTGCAATTGCATGAAAGACACAACCGTTACAAAAAAAAAGTAAGGATCACACTAATGATTAGATAAGGCTTTAGAAGACTATAAATAAGAGGATTGTTCCTCGTAATAAAAACACAAATAACTAGCTTTAGCAAATACCTTGTGCAATCTTCTCCCTTTGATCAATAAAATCTTAAGGAGCAAAATTTTTTTTTCAGAGTAGATTAACCTAACTCTCAAGTTAGTGAACCATTATAAATACTTTGTGTCACATCCCCCATCTCCCTTGTTCAAATCTTAAAAGTCTAGAAGCTCTAACAGACTTGTTTAATGACTCATTAATCTCTAAACGTCATAAGTTCTGTTCAATTATGTAACACACACCATCACCTCTATTTATCATATTTATAGTTATTTTTATCATATTTATGAATTATTTTATCACTGTAGTGATATCAAAAAATAAAAATAAAAATAATTATCACAAATATGATAAAAATACCCATCTCACCGCATGAAGATGACGCCCACATCCCAAGCCACAGATAAGAATCCCACCGACCCTCAAGCAGCACCACAACCACCAGCTTGAGGTGACGATGACAGCACCAGCGACGACCCATTCCCTATGTGATCCAATGGTGACAAATAATTATCATAACAATAATAAAAATGTTCAGAGATAAATTTTTTGATTATAAAATACCTTACAAAAACTATAAGGAAAATGTCATTTTGACCAAATTTTGAAATCTAATAATGTATAACTATTAAATTGGTTAGAGATTCCATCTAACATTAGAAATTATAACTAACCTAATGATTACAATGAAATTAAATTATTATATTCTTAAATAAAATTCTTAAATAAGGTCCTATAGGATTACTCTGATTGCAAAAATAACTATTGAAATAAAAAATTTAGGAGGCGTGGTATTGAATTGAATGTTCATATAAAAAACCATCATATTTAAAAATATAAAATTTATATTATGCACTTATAAATTTATTATTGAATAATTAAACTACATGGCAATAATAACTTGGTAACAGCCAATACCCATAACATTATTCAAAAAGAAGAGAGATTTTTAAGCATTGAAATTGAGCACCTCGCTAACTATTTTCTCGAAATTAATGGACGATGACCCACTTGAAGCAGTGGCCTCTTCTGCCAACTTCTTCAAGTCCATTGTCTTTTTCTTCATCTCTCTACCCTTCTCCCCAACCATCAACTCCCTCACAAGGCCCTCAATTTTCTCCCTCCTAACATCACTCTCAATCTCCATCCCAGTCCCCCAACGACTACAACAATACAAGCAATTGGTTTGTTGCTCTGCAAAGAAAGGCCAACATATCATGGGCACACCTCCACACACACTTTCAATGGTGGAATTCCACCCAGAATGCGTTAAGAACCCTCCGACCGATGGGTGGCTCAGAACTTGTTCTTGATGACACCAGCTTGCTAGTAGACCCCTTTCTTTTGTCTCCGTCACAAACTCCGGCGGTAAAATTGCCGAGTCGCCGATGACTAAATCGGGCCTTATAATCCATAAAAATGTCTGATTGCTATTAGCAAGTCCCCAACAAAATTCAATGAGTTGTTGGGGTGTCATCACTGTGACACTGCCAAAATTCACGTAAACAACTGAGTTGGGCTTTTTTGAGTCAAGCCATGATAGACACTCTGGTTCTTCTTTCCAAAGACTTGTGCCAATAGATTTTAAATTGTCCTCTGGGGCTTGATTTAGGAGTAATTGAAGAGGCCCAATGGTGTACATGAAAGGAAATATGGAAGAAAGTGCCTCTAAAACATCAGGCTCTAGAGCATTGAATGTGTTCAAAATGAGTGCTGAAGCTTTATGAACTCCCTCAACTTCATCCATTGCGAAATTTAGCATTATATCATTTGGATCTGTGGTTCTGATAAAACTCGGGAGATCCTTCAAGCGTATATCATTCATGCCCGGTATCCAGTCTATGACTGTATCTAGATAACCATTTGTTAGACAACTCATCTCTGCATTTCACAAAAATTAGGACGATTTTAGAATTCAAACTCATATACAATTCAACATAAACAAATGTTTTATTTTTTCTCACACTATTTATTCCAAGGTTTACACTTATCAAAGTATGGATGGTTTTTCAAAACTTAGGAGTACTGAAAAGATATAAAAACGTGTTCTAAAAGCGCCCTTTTTACTGAAAAAAACCTTCAAAGCATGTTTTAAATATATTTTTTGATTGGAAAAAAAACGATTTTTGGTAAATGTCATGGAACCAGAAAAGAGGATTTGGCTATAGTTATTTACCATACCTTTGAGTGGTGCAAAACCCTTTTCGACTAGTTGACGATACTGAACATAACCCATGAAGCCACAAGCACTGGTAGTCCAAAACAGAACATTAGGGATACCAAGTTCTTCCGAAGCTTTGAGAGTGAAGCTCATAATTCCGTCGGAAACTATGCGGGTGATCGGAGGGACACCAGAGGAAGAACTGTTGTTGAGTTTGAAGAGAAGGTCTCTAAAGGGAGCCAAGCAGTTCTTACTGGTGGAGTCACAGAGGGACGGGACGTCTTGGGTGGCGTCGGCATCGGAAGGAGGGAGGCCGTCGGGAATGGTCTCGAACCGGAAGGAGGGGAGGCCGGCGAGGGCGTTGGGGCCCCTGGATTTCAGTAGTCGCCGGTGGTTGTACTCTGTGTTGACAAAGGTTATGTGAAAGCCCCTATGGTGAAGGAGCTTGGCTAGTTTGAACATGGGGTTTATGTGGCCTTGAGCTGGAAATGGTATGCACACCGCATGAGGGAGAGAGTTCTCATTTTGCACCAAGGAGCCCATCTCTCTCTCGGATGTGTGTGTGCTATAAATGTGAACCAGTGGCTAGCTCTTTTTTATATAGCCCCAGAAAATATTATGTGGAGGGTAAAATACTGACATGTATATCTATAATATAAAATAGAGCGGGCCTTCAATAAGTCGATCGTACGGTCTTCATTCATCTAAAGGTTTTAACATCTAAAGACTCACAATACATCTCATTCAAATTCAAAAGTCCATATATTTTCCCTCTAAATTCATCTCATTCAACTTAACTCAACCTAACTANTGTAACACACACCATCACCTCTATTTATCATATTTATAGTTATTTTTATCATATTTATGAATTATTTTATCACTGTAGTGATATCAAAAAATAAAAATAAAAATAATTATCACAAATATGATAAAAATACCCATCTCACCGCATGAAGATGACGCCCACATCCCAAGCCACAGATAAGAATCCCACCGACCCTCAAGCAGCACCACAACCACCAGCTTGAGGTGACGATGACAGCACCAGCGACGACCCATTCCCTATGTGATCCAATGGTGACAAATAATTATCATAACAATAATAAAAATGTTCAGAGATAAATTTTTTGATTATAAAATACCTTACAAAAACTATAAGGAAAATGTCATTTTGACCAAATTTTGAAATCTAATAATGTATAACTATTAAATTGGTTAGAGATTCCATCTAACATTAGAAATTATAACTAACCTAATGATTACAATGAAATTAAATTATTATATTCTTAAATAAAATTCTTAAATAAGGTCCTATAGGATTACTCTGATTGCAAAAATAACTATTGAAATAAAAAATTTAGGAGGCGTGGTATTGAATTGAATGTTCATATAAAAAACCATCATATTTAAAAATATAAAATTTATATTATGCACTTATAAATTTATTATTGAATAATTAAACTACATGGCAATAATAACTTGGTAACAGCCAATACCCATAACATTATTCAAAAAGAAGAGAGATTTTTAAGCATTGAAATTGAGCACCTCGCTAACTATTTTCTCGAAATTAATGGACGATGACCCACTTGAAGCAGTGGCCTCTTCTGCCAACTTCTTCAAGTCCATTGTCTTTTTCTTCATCTCTCTACCCTTCTCCCCAACCATCAACTCCCTCACAAGGCCCTCAATTTTCTCCCTCCTAACATCACTCTCAATCTCCATCCCAGTCCCCCAACGACTACAACAATACAAACAATTGGTTTGTTGCTCTGCAAAGAAAGGCCAACATATCATGGGCACACCTCCACACACACTTTCAATGGTGGAATTCCACCCAGAATGCGTTAAGAACCCTCCGACCGATGGGTGGCTCAGAACTTGTTCTTGATGACACCAGCTTGCTAGTAGACCCCTTTCTTTTGTCTCCGTCACAAACTCCGGCGGTAAAATTGCCGAGTCGCCGATGACTAAATCGGGCCTTATAATCCATAAAAATGTCTGATTGCTATTAGCAAGTCCCCAACAAAATTCAATGAGTTGTTGGGGTGTCATCACTGTGACACTGCCAAAATTCACGTAAACAACTGAGTTGGGCTTTTTTGAGTCAAGCCATGATAGACACTCTGGTTCTTCTTTCCAAAGACTTGTGCCAATAGATTTTAAATTGTCCTCTGGGGCTTGATTTAGGAGTAATTGAAGAGGCCCAATGGTGTACATGAAAGGAAATATGGAAGAAAGTGCCTCTAAAACATCAGGCTCTAGAGCATTGAATGTGTTCAAAATGAGTGCTGAAGCTTTATGAACTCCCTCAACTTCATCCATTGCGAAATTTAGCATTATATCATTTGGATCTGTGGTTCTGATAAAACTCGGGAGATCCTTCAAGCGTATATCATTCATGCCCGGTATCCAGTCTATGACTGTATCTAGATAACCATTTGTTAGACAACTCATCTCTGCATTTCACAAAAATTAGGACGATTTTAGAATTCAAACTCATATACAATTCAACATAAACAAATGTTTTATTTTTTCTCACACTATTTATTCCAAGGTTTACACTTATCAAAGTATGGATGGTTTTTCAAAACTTAGGAGTACTGAAAACATATAAAAACGTGTTCTAAAAGCGCCCTTTTTACTGAAAAAAACCTTCAAAGCATGTTTTAAATATATTTTTTGATTGGAAAACAAACGATTTTTGGTAAATGTCATGGAACCAGAAAAGAGGATTTGGCTATAGTTATTTACCATACCTTTGAGTGGTGCAAAACCCTTTTCGACTAGTTGACGATACTGAACATAACCCATGAAGCCACAAGCACTGGTAGTCCAAAACAGAACATTAGGGATACCAAGTTCTTCCGAAGCTTTGAGAGTGAAGCTCATAATTCCGTCGGAAACTATGCGGGTGATCGGAGGGACACCAGAGGAAGAACTGTTGTTGAGTTTGAAGAGAAGGTCTCTAAAGGGAGCCAAGCAGTTCTTACTGGTGGAGTCACAGAGGGACGGGACGTCTTGGGTGGCGTCGGCATCGGAAGGAGGGAGGCCGTCGGGAATGGTCTCGAACCGGAAGGAGGGGAGGCCGGCGAGGGCGTTGGGGCCCCTGGATTTCAGTAGTCGCCGGTGGTTGTACTCTGTGTTGACAAAGGTTATGTGAAAGCCCCTATGGTGAAGGAGCTTGGCTAGTTTGAACATGGGGTTTATGTGGCCTTGAGCTGGAAATGGTATGCACACCGCATGAGGGAGAGAGTTCTCATTTTGCACCAAGGAGCCCATCTCTCTCTCGGATGTGTGTGTGCTATAAATGTGAACCAGTGGCTAGCTCTTTTTTATATAGCCCCAGAAAATATTATGTGGAGGGTACAATACTGACATGTATATCTATAATATAAAATAGAGCGGGCCTTCAATAAGTCGATCGTACGGTCTTCATTCATCTAAAGGTTTTAACATCTAAAGACTCACAATACATCTCATTCAAATTCAAAAGTCCATATATTTTCCCTCTAAATTCATCTCATTCAACTTAACTCAACCTAACTATCACATCCAACCCAACTTAACTAAACTCAATCAACCCAACCCAACCCAATATCTGTATCCGAATAACACCAGCAACACCACCAGAGAGCCATCCCTTTTCTCAGACAAGCCATACCTTCTCTCTCTCTCTTTGTTACGCTCCAGTGACGCAACGAGGAACACCAGAAACACCACCACCATCGCCACTTCATCTGCAACACCACCACATCCCCAGCTACACAGCCAGCCTCTGCCATGTCTCCCTCTCTCTGCAGTCGCCCATGTACCCCTCTTCCTCTCTCTCTTTCTCTCTCTGCCCTTCACCCACTCCTAGAATGTTGTCTTATTGGGAATATACCTTGTGTAATCTAAAGGAAAGAATGTGGGTGTATTAAAGATTTTCTTACTGTTAGAAACTAATAAAAGAATGATTCTTTTGGGCTTACTGAAAGGAGCCCTGCGAGGGACACCCTTCCTCTTTCGAAATCGCCCCTTTGGCTTGGTGTGCTGAACTCACCAGATTTTCTTGCTGTGTTGAACTCACAATGGCTTGGTTTTCTCTTGATGATTCATGTTCATTTTTATCCCTTTCCGAGTCAGGGCCTTGCTTCTCAGACAGACAATCAAATTCAAGAACCGGGATTGCAATCATCTCTTGGCTCTGGTCTTTACACAAGATCTGTGAAGAATCTATCAATACCTAAATATTCATAATTTTCCATGACACGTTGACAAGCTTAACTATTATGTAGGAAATGGAGATCAAGTAATTAATGAACTTGTGAAAATGTGTTCATCATCATTATTTACCTTGCAAGCAACAGAGCAAAAGCAGTTAGGCAAGGCTTGGATATTCCTCCCACAACCTTCATAGGATGCACCAGTAGCAGTAGTACTCTTTGATTTCAATGGTGTGCTATGTTTTGATCCAGGGGTAGGATTTAAATGCACGGTTTTTTCTCCATTGGCTTTGAATGTCTGTGAAAGCATATCTATATCTGTAAATAAATTTTATTTCTAAACCAAACAAGGAATTTAAACAATGATTAAAGAAAAAATCTCATTAAATTCAATCATATGGGTAGAACAATTCAAGTGAATTAAAACCTCATTTATAATTGACACATCAGATAAATACAGCTAACTACAGAGATCAAAACACTCTAGTGAACCCTTTAAATCCCACCCATTACGCTCTAGTGAACCCTCATCGATCAGCAAACCTCCAACCCTACCAGTCCCCCTAAGCCATCAAGTTATGTCTATTTTATCTCTCTCTTCCCCTCCCTGATCCTCTCCTTCCCCTTTCTCTATATTTCTCACAAAAAATTCGTTATTTTAGGCACTGTATATACTGTGTAAACTGGTGGCTTTTATAAATTTTGAATTTATGTTTTCAAACTATTTGTTGTTTTGGCTCAATGAAAGAAAAACATAATTTAGACCCTTAAAAATTGATCTTTTGATTTTGTTCTCAACAACGTGCCAGCCCATATGATAGAATGCCAAGTTCATGGTCTAAGACTTTATAAGTCTTGAAATTGTTAGATCTATTCTATAATGGGTTCCTAATTCTTTAATGATTTGTTGGTGGTGGCTGATAAAATTTGTTTGGCGGAGCTTTAAGATTAGTGTAAATTATTATTTTATGGTATAGTGACGATGCCACTTGCTCTTGGATAACTCTCCTTTTTTTGATAAAAAGCTACAAGTAAATGTGTTTTATGTGGGTAATGGGTTGTTTGATTTTTGCATAATTCCTTGGATTTTCATTGTTTTATACAGGTTCCAAAGTGGCCTGAAAAAGGTTCCTTTAGCTGAATACAGGTTACAGAGTTCAGGTACGTAATTGATCCACTTTGCTTTGTATAGGATTGTTGTTTAAGGTGAACAAAATTGGTTTGGGCAGTGAATTTTAAAGATTTTTAGGTTGAAAGGGCAGTTTAAATTCTTGATTTCAATCTCTTTGTTGTTATGAAGCAATAAGCATGATTTGTCTAAAATATGATTACTCACTTTTTGAACTTCGCCAGTCAAAAGAGCTATAGGTTCTGAAAATTAAATTTTAGAACCAAAAAACCTAGAAAGTTTAACGAGAAAAAAAAAGTAGTCATTTTTAATGTTCAATTGAGTTTTAATTTAATCTCTATGTGTCTACTGTCAATAATTTGGAGCTTGCTCACAAGATGTTTGAAAACATGTCTGACAAGGATTTGATTTGTTGAAATGTGATGATTATTGGGTGTGATGATTAACATCCTTTTTTTGCTATCTCATTTCTATGTGTTTTCTTCTTCATTTCTTTGTCTAAATCTTTAGGCCTTGGCTAGAAAATTTTAAGCCTCCACTAATTTATGAGGTATTGACCTAATGGTTGTATAGGAGCTTACAAGAGGTTAGTGTTAATTGGTCTCAACTAAGCTTATTCGGTAGGTAGGGCTACCTATTTTCGCCTTTCCTATTCATCTTCTTTTCTTTTTGTTTGCTATTTTATTTGGGTGAAATATGATTCTGAGTTATTTGGTGAAATATGATTCTGAGTTAAACTAACAATAGATAATTATTTTTGTTTATCGCAAAAGGAGGGTAGTTATCTAATTTTTTTTTTAAACTTAAACTATGCAATAATTTCTCTTTCTATGAAATTATGTTACCTATTTGAGCTAAGTAATTTCAGTGGACTAAAGGCTTAGATGACTCCTTGAATAAGGAATGATGATATCTAGAGTGTTTTTGAATTTAGAGTCTGATTTGTAGGATTAGTACTTTAGTACTTTAGTCTTTATTCTTTAGTTTAGGAATAATTTCCTAAAATAATAAAGTCATAATATTATTACTTTTGTTGATATGGAATCCTATGAACATTACTTTTATTTTTGCCTAATCCTGTTAAGTCTATTGTGAATTTTTTTTTAGTTTCTTTGGTGTTGTTGAATTATAGTCTTTTTTTTTTTTTGATTTTGTAGTTGGTATGGAAAAATTATTGTTGAATTTTTTATATCCCCCTGAGAGTTTTGTTTTTATTAGCATACTGTTATTGAGATTAATAATTGATAATTTTTCATTATTTGTAGGTCAAATGAGTATGGTGGTGTCGTATTGATTTCTTAATCTTGAGAAGGTATAAATCTTTATCCCCTACAAATTGTCCCGATCATCAACAGTTTGAACGCACTCAAATTCGACTTATTTGGTTGAAATAAATAACTTATTCACTTACTTGAAATGTTTTGGTTTTTTGGATTTTGCAAAATTAAGAACTTTAACACTTTGCGCTTTAATAAGATCGTCGTTTAGGATTTACAACAAAAAATATGGCACTTTACAAGGAAAAATTTATAGTTGGTGTACATTATTGTCAGTCCCTTATGCTTCATAACTATTGTTAACGATTGTTGTAGCTCAATTTTTATAAGTACTCCTTTTTTTTTCTTAGCCTGCATTGTTAATAAAACAAAGTATTTTAATGTTGATGTTTTTAGACTTTCTTGGCTTACAAGTATTTTCATGTGTTTTATTTTCACTGGCAGGTAGCTGACGTGCTTGATCACATCTGTTTTGAGTTGAAAATTTGGGCTATTAGGTATATAGTTTCAAATATATGAATTTTATGCTATTTCAATTTACATTTTTTGCATTTTGATTAATAAAATTAGGTTTTCTCCATCTCTCTATTGTAATTTGTATTCAAAAGAATATTTATATTGATAATACTNATGGTTATGTGTTGTTGATCAGGGGGAATTGATTGTGACCTGTGTATGTTATGTTATATGATATTGTGCATAATGAATTACGAAAAATAACTGTGTTTTTGTACAATTACTATATTTGCTTTGGCAAGGTACCACCAACACCCTGACATCTTTCTCACTATGAAGGCCAACCCAAAATGGCCTGAAATAATANTGTGTGTGTTTAAAGGATGTTTTAGATGGAGAAAGCTAAATTTGGGTTTTGAAGTGAGCATTCGATATCCATGCTAAATTATCTATTGACTTAAACTATAATGAATTGGAGCTTATTTACATGACTTAAGAAGTGGCCTNCGTCCAGACATAGTTGCCCGTGTATTTGAGTTAAAACGGCGTGCCCTGATGTATGAGGTAAAAAGTGAACAAATTTTTGGTCGAAAAGTTGCTCATGTATTCACCATTGAGTTCCAAAAATGGGGGTTACCAAACATGCATGCTTTATTCTTCCTTAATGGTCCAGACAAGATTCAGACAATTGCACAAGTTGATCGGTTAGTTAGGGCTGAATTCCCATANTATCCTCAGTATCTTGTCATTTAGGTGGTTTATGGTTTAGAATTTTTGCTATTTGTTTACAAAAAATAATAGGCACTTATGGATAAATTAATACGAGAATTTGATTATTTTTGTGAATATTGAGATTTTTGAGTTGTAATATTAATTTAATTTGGTTCAAATGAGTATTTGTGTTGTGACCAGTTTAATAAACAAAACAATAAAATGAAACAAAAGAAAAGAATACCATTTTGAAACTCAAGTCCTGTGTGTTGTTTTAATTTTTTTTAATGAATTAACTTCAAGGTCAATTTTTTGAAACTGTAAGTTTTTCTTTCCCATAGAATTAATTTCTTTAGATGTTCTTAAAATATTTGTTTTGTGGGATTGTTAAAGGCCATTNCTGTGTGTTGTTTTAATTTTTTTTAATGAATTAACTTCAAGGTCAATTTTTTGAAACTGTAAGTTTTTCTTTCCCATAGAATTAATTTCTTTAGATGTTCTTAAAATATTTGTTTTGTGGGATTGTTAGAGGCCAATTATGGAATGTGGTGGCGAATGATGGTGACATGGAGGTGGTGAATAACAAATGGGTGATGAGGTCTCTAATTTTGTGGTCTCTAATTTCGTGGTCTCTAATTTCTAATAGGCATTGTGGTATGCTTTTGGGATCCTTTTTTTGGAGGAAAGTTGTCCAAATTGTTTCGAGTTTATTAGACCCATAAACTTATTTGGTCTCTTAAATGCATTATTTGGGCTTCTTTCCTTTCTAATACTCAGTTTTTAATTGCTGATTTTTTTATTACATTATGCCTTCAGATATGAGACATTAAATATGTTGTTATTGTCTTTATAGGGATAAAGGATGTTGTCCAATGAAGGGAGTTTTTTTTCTTCTATCAAATCCATTAGTCAAGGTGAGTGTATGTAAGAAGGGAATCATTGGTTTGAACTATATTTAGTACTGAACATCCACTGTTATGAATAAATGTGAATTATACTGATATACGATTTTTGATATACCTTTAAAAAAGAGTATGTGCCAAGTATTGTGTAAATTGGAATGATGGAACACAATATAAGATATGGTTATGTGTTGTTGATCAGGGGGAATTGATTGTGACCTGTGTATGTTATGTTATATGATATTGTGCATAATGAATTACGAAAAATAACTGTGTTTTTGTACAATTACTATATTTGCTTTGGCAAGGTACCACCAACACCCTGACATCTTTCTCACTATGAAGGCCAACCCAAAATGGCCTGAAATAATAGCTGTCTTACTAGAACACCAAACCTCTTTGGATCGTCCAGACATAGTTGCCCGTGTATTTGAGTTAAAACGGCGTGCCCTGATGTATGAGGTAAAAAGTGAACAAATTTTTGGTCGAAAAGTTGCTCATGTATTCACCATTGAGTTCCAAAAATGGGGGTTACCAAACATGCATGCTTTATTCTTCCTTAATGGTCCAGACAAGATTCAGACAATTGCACAAGTTGATCGGTTAGTTAGGGCTGAATTCCCATATCCATCCACTGATCCAAGTCTCTACGAAACAATCAAGAGTTGTATGGTTCATGGTCCGTGTGGTTCTCGAAACCCACATTCAACTTTCATGGTGAACGGTGCGTGTCGGTTCCATTATCCAAAAGCCTTTGCAGATTCGACTACTATGGATGAACATGGGTACCCTGTTTACCGTCGTCGACGTAATGGTCAGTCTTACACCACCAGAGGGCATACATTTGATAATCGGGACGTCGTACCTTACAATTCATACCTGTCAAGAAAGTTCAACTGTCATATAAAAGTGGAGGTCTGTGCAGGAATGAGGTGTGTTAAATATATCCACAAGTACATTTACAAAGGTCATGACCGCACAACTATGGTTTTAGAGGGACTAGATGGAAACAATGAGAAAAAGCAATACCTTGATGCAAGATATATTGGACCGACATAGGCTGCATGGCGACTCTTTGGTTATCCTCTCCATGAAGAAATTCCTTCAGTTGTACGACTAGATCTACATTTACCTGGTATGCATCAAGTTGTTTACGATCCTGCTAAAACTCTTGAAACAATTAGACTTGGGTCTAGGAGTCAAAACACAACTCTGACTGGATTCTTTGACTGTTGTTCTTCAAATGATGTTGCACGTGCCTACACATACCAAGAATTTCTCCAACATTTTGTTTGGAACAAAGGTCGGAAGATTTGGACTCCGAGGCAAATCGATTTTGCAATTGGCAGATTATACTTTGCTATGCCCAATTTTGGGGAGCGATTTTACCTTCGATTGCTATTAACAGTTGTTAAAGGACCGCGGTCTTTTGATTGTCTACGCACAATCAATGGTGTATTTTATGATAGCTTCAAATCAGCTTATGTAGCTATAGGGCTCTTGGAAGATGATGCAGATTGGGTACAATGCCTCCAAGAGGCTTCAACCATGAATACTGGATACCAATTACGGAGACTGTTCTGCATCATTCTGGTAGAATGCTCGCCAATATAGCCATGTACTTTGTGGGATCAATTCTATGTCCATATATGTGATGATCTTCGTCACAAGCTACAAACAACTTTTGGCATTTGCGATCCAACGCAGCCTCAGATCAAAGATTATGGTTTATATTTGATTGATCAGTTGCTACATGAATCTAGCAAAAAATTGGATGACTTCCCACCTATGCCACACTCCATTGAAAATTGGAGTAATGTTACAGGTAATAGATTGTTGATCGATCATATGCAACTACGAAATGAAGCAAATCAACTGAATAACCTTTTGAATATTGATGTTTTAAATAATGCTCAACGTACAGCTTACGATGCTATCACTATCTCCGTTGCTGAAAATTAGGGCAAACTTTTTTTCCTCAGTGAAGGTGCAGGAATAGGAAAAACCTTTTTGTACAACACCATCACAACTAAAATGCGCAGCGAAGGTTATATCGTCATTACAGTTGCTTCATCAGGAATTGCTTCGTTGTTGTTGTTAGGCAGTCGGACAGCTCATTCTACATTCTGCATTCCTTTCGATATCATAGAAAGCTTGGTATGTGGTTTCAGCAAACAGTCAGCGCATGGGGAATTATTTAGGGAGGCTCGCTTAATAATATGGGATGAGGTTCCCATGCAGCATCGACATGGTGTTGAAGCAGTTGATCGCACACTCCGTGATGTTTGTGATGATAACCGACCATTCGACGATATCACGATCGTGCTTGGTGGGGATTTTCGTCAAATACTACCGGTTATACCTAAGGGTGGGCGAGAACAAATTGTTAGTGCATCCTTAAGACGTTCTGCAATGTGGGCAAGTGTGTGCATATTGACTTTGAGCATAAACATACGTTTGAATAGTAATTATCCTGCAAATTCTTCTCACGCATCCTTTTTGGAAGAGGTGATTTATATTATAGATTTTTTTATATAAAACCGTCTAATTATTCTTTTACATGTACTGATATGTTTCACATCATACTTAGATTGAGATCAGTACGCAGGATACTGTTGAACTTCTACCAACGATACACAGGTGTCGAACTATGCATGAACTAATTTCTAGAGTTTATCCATAACTAGATGTGCTTGGTGCAGTAACCCCATCCTACTTAACTGAGCGCACAATTCTTTCTGCTCGGAATGATGATGTCTGCTCTATTAATGATGTTGCTCTACAAATTTACCCTGGCGAGACGTATACCTACTTGGCAGCTAACAAGGTGTCGGATGGTGACGAACTCTGTCGTTCTACCACTAATCAATATCCAAGTGAGTTTTTGAATTCCCTAAACCCGTCAGGTTTACCGCCTTTCAAGTTGGAGCTAAAGGTCGGGTGCCCCATCATTTTGTTGAGGAATATAGCCCCAAAAGATGGCCTCTGTAACGGGACCAAACTAATGGTTGTCAAGTGCGCATCGCGGGTTATTGAGGCTAGAATTCTAACTGGTGACAAATCTGGGAATTTGTGTTTCATCTCGCGGATATCATTATCACCGTCGTCTAAAGAATTACCATTTCAAATTACTAGACGCCAATTCCCAGTACGCTTAACATATGCTATGACAATCAATAAGTCGCAGGGCCAGTCAGTCAAGTTTGTTGGTGTAGATTTGCGCTTGCCTGTATTCAACCACGGTCACCTATATGTGGCCATGTCTAGAACCACGACAAATATTGTATATCCGGAGGTGTTGTTGAACTTGGTGTAAATATTACTACATTTTTTAATGTATTGCAACTTGCGTCAGCTCTAGGTTCATGACTTTTATTATAGTTTTAATAGTTTTTTCCACACATGTATGATGAAAATTTTTCAATGATTATATGTTTGTTTTTTGAATTCATGAGCATCTGTGTTCAATGATAATATTTTTTTTTTCAGTACATGGTTTATTTGAAGGATTATTTATTTATGATATTTATTCCCAATTTTTGATAGTTATTTGTCTACGAATAACTTTTTTCTTTGCATTAATGACGTGTTGAGGAATGAGTAATCCATCATCTCCAAATTTTTTTTTATATTCCTCCATCTTTCACTCTTCTCTCTCTATATTTATCCCTTTCTCACTCTGTTAGGCCATCTCCATCAACACCACTGATGAAACTATTGTCCAGATGTTAGGCCATCTCTATATTTCTCTGTTTCTCATGCAAAAACACAACACACGTAATACATGCACAAATACACATGCAACTGCAACCACTCAAACACTCGCACATCGAACTCACACACCACTATACTACCACCAATACAGATTTATGATTGAAATTATTAGACAAATGAACCGTTTGTTGAAATGCTACATAGAAATACTATGTGCTATTTCTCTCCTACATCACGCCCAATTCGATAGGAGTTCGATTAAACATGTCAACTTGGTACAGATTAAGAGCGGTCAAAGGACGGTAAAATGATGGGCCTTACTTTTGAATGAGTATGAATATTGAGCTTAAGATCTTATTTGAGCTTTGATTATTGAAAATCTTATTTTCTATTTTTCTTTCCTTAGGTGGATTGGTTTATGGAAGCGCACCTACAGGTTTGTGGAAGGTTATAAAGTTTGCCACTTTTTGCTTGGGTTGATTTACATATATAGAGGCATCTATAATAAAATGACGCTAAATTTGGTTTTAAGCATAGAAGGATATTATGAGATGACTTTATTGATTTAAAGTAGATATATGTTCTTCAAAATCTCGCCAACCTAATATTTGTTTTTTATTTTACTTGATGTTTCATCTTCGTGTTAACCAAAGTCTTGCTAAGTGAGATGATTTTCCACTAACCAACATCATTCGCATTTTTCATCTCATATTCTAGGAAACATAGTTGCTTATTTCTCTAAAATGTGTTTGTGGCACTTGCGACAAAATTTGAGACAGTGATTTAATTATCAATATNAAACATACTTGCTTATTTCTCTAAAATGTGTTTGTGGCACTTGCGACAAAATTTGGGACAGTAATATAATTATTAATTTTATGTTGAATCCAACTAACGATAAAAGTAAGGGGTCTTATGTTTCAGATTTGCAAATGTTTTATTTTGCCTCACATATCTCAAATATTTTCAGGTATACATGAAAGGATATGAAGATGAAATTGAACGTGTTTCTATATTTGTGCATGAATGTATTTTTTGTATTCTGTTTTTGGTAGAGTTAACTAATTATACATGGTTATGATGATTTTGTTTTGGTGGTTTGGATAAATATGGTTATGATAATTGTGGTCATATGTATAATTGTAAGTATTTTAGGCAAGTTTAGATTTTTTTGAGCTTCTATTTTTAAAGGAAACTCTGTCCAAATTTTTTGAAATTAGTATGGATTAGCTTGATGTTTTGATGGTTGGATGTGTTGATGATTGAGTCTGTATTGATTATTGTGGTCGTATGAGAAATTATGATAATTGTTATGTACGTAAGTTCTGTAAACTTGTTTAAATTTTTATGATTTCTTATTTTTAGAGAAAATTATGTCAAAATCTCTGGATATTAGTATGAACTATTTTGATTTCAAATTGACAGGTTATTTTAAGTTGCAAATAGTCTTTAAGTGATATAAGATTTTTTGAATTTTAGGTTACATGAGATTATCTTGATTTCATTACACCGTGCCTTTAGACACGAATAATTACTAATTTAATAATAACACCGATCAAAAAGAGTCATCTCAATAACAGTCACCTCAATAAAATGTCTGATATAATAAAAAAATGACACGTTAGTCAAACAAGCTAACTCGGTTAACGGAGTTAACATATTTATTTTCTCTTTCTTTCAATTTTTCTCTCTCCACCGCATGCCTATCACTTCAGCCGATTTCATTCCTTGGAAGTTGTTCCCATCACGTTAGTCCTTCATTGCTGCCATAGAAGATTTCCTCCCTTAGAATTTGTTTACTACTTTTCAATCTTTACACTCCCTGTCTCTCTAAGTTCATCTTCCTCCTTTCAAACATGTTTCACTAAAAACCATTTTTTTTGGCAAGTAAAATTTACACAGGTGCTGATAAAAAAAAAAATTCACAGGTAATTTTTTCTCCAATTTTACATTTGAATGCTACCTTTTGTGGGTGGTGTTTAATGTGTCGGTTTTGGCCTTGGAGGTGTTGTGCTTGTGCATGTGTAGTGGTTGTGTGTCTTGTGTGCTGCCATGTGGGTGTTGTGTGCAATGTACATATATAGTGATTGTGTGGGTTAATGTATGTGTGTCGTGTAGAGATACGGAAAAGATAAATTATTTTTTTTATTTAAAAAATTTAGTCGATCAATTTTATTATGACCTTAATTCTAATTGTTATTTTTATCTTTTAACAATTATTTATTAAAATTTCAACAATGTCGTCAAGCAAAGGAAAATAAATTATACAATTAAGTATGTGTAATTTAAATTTTGTTTTGAGATATTTAAAATTTATTTTTGATTGCTATTATTTTTTTTTTTTACAAATTGGTATGCATGGTATGTAGTGATAGTGATGGTGATAAATATTATATACACAACTAAAATAGTGTCTTTTATTATTTTTAAATATGTGTAGATCAAAGTGGTGATGATGATGATTATGACAATGTTGAAGAGAACTATGTTTACAGTAATATTGATGTCCCAATTGGTGCGTTAAGTAACTAAAATAATGAATTTGAATTAAAAGTTGGCATGGTTGAATATAGTGAAGAAGCTTTTAATATTTATAACAAATTTGTAAAAGTGTAAACAAACAAAATAGATCCAATAAATAACTTGCGTAAAATCATCTAAAAAATTTCATTAACATAAGCGCTTATACAATAAGTGGTTGTGGAGCCCTTTTCCGTGCAAGAAAGGAGGCAGGACTCCAGTATGTAAAGGGTGATCTCCATTGTTCCATGCCATAAGCATCCTCGGTTCACAACGTTTCCACTGCCAAGTTTGAGCAAGTATGTCCTGCAACTAATGGAAAGGAGTATAATTTTAGTGCAAGTTGTCCCATTGCTCGTCCAATCAAAACTCTATATTTGGTTCCTTCATACCTCTATGTTTCTGACCATTGCACCGTCATCTGCCTGCCAATGTTTCCCATCTGCATCCAAGTGAAATGGGAAGTCGAAAACATAACGTGATGAAGAAACAAGGAGCCAGTCATGATCAAGTTTGTAAGTATGATTCAAAATGGAAATGACCTCCGGCAAAACAATGGTTTCTGGATCGATCATAACAGATATATCTGAGGTGCAAGCTTGTGCTCTTGCAACCATTGAATGAAAGAAGGGGGTATTCAAGAACCTAAACAGAAGAAGACACAGGAAATTTAGCAAAGTCAAACCAGCAACCATACAGTCACAATTAACCATAGTATATGGCACTTATTCAAATTTATTAATCACTCTCTATTGTTCCCTCGTTCTAAATTTTCTTTTAGTTCTGGACTTTCTTACATGTCCCCTGTATATTATCATTTGATACTACAACTAGTCCAAGTTACGATCATTTTCACCCCGCTTATCAATTTATAAACTTATTAGTCTCACTGAATATTTCTTGGGTGTCAATTCAGCCTGATCATAATAAGGAACATTCATTAGTCCTTTACTTATTTAGGACTTTTCTCAGCATGAAGAACTTTTCTCATTTGCATACATAGCCAGCTATTTACTATAAGTTAACTGCATAATCTAGCTCTTATTTTCAGAATATAGCCTTTGGATCTTCAAATCTAAGAAGACAAATTAAAACTTTGGGAACAAGTCATCACAGCACGTGGGAGTTGTGGGAGTTTTGCAAGTTAATTTTTCTTTTACACATTCTCGATTCCAAATCTAGTAACTACAGTCTGCAAAGAATTTTCCTTTGGCTTTTGCAACTATCAAGTGTTGATCATAATTTAATTTTTGAACTAAAAAAGTACAGAAAAACGGAATAAAAAAAACACGAAAGTCCCACTATAATATGTCAAATCATGTAAAGATCCCAATTATCGAAATAAATGGAAGATGGTTTGCTAAGAAATTGAAAAAAAACGCTGAAGAGGCTTACGTAAAATCGATATTAGCTTCAACAGAAACCCGAGAACCAAATTCTCCTACAAAAGAGAAAACAGAGGGGTCTTGGCTAAACAAAACAATAGTAATATCTGGAGATAAACCAAGCCATGATCTCATAGCTACAACCTACCTTGCCCCAACTGAACCAGTAAAAGGGCTTGGAGCTGAAAATATAGTAATTGTGGGACCGCCCCTATTGCCAGAGCCATTGTCGAAAAGTTTGGGCATTTTTATGATCTGATCTTTAAGGGCAGAAGACAATAACTGAGTAGCACAGAAGGAGATAACAATCAAGATAAACCCGCATAGCCAAACTAACCACAGCCCAATTTGAAAGCCCTGTAAATGAAAAATCCTAGCTCAAGAACAAGGTCTACATAGAAAACATACATGTATAAGACTGAATATGTAATCAAGGGTTTAATAAATCTGACCTTTTTGCTGTAGTAAAGAGAAGAGAAAAAAGAACGCACTTTCATTGTTGCTACCATTGTTGTCGTTTAGCAGTTGCTGAGGAGAAGACTGAAATGGAATGTGGTTTGATTTGATTTTGTGAATCGGGTAGGAAAAGAGGGAGAGAGAGGGCAGAACAAACCCATCAACTCATGAAATTAGTGGCGATGGTTCAAAATTTGAAATTTTTATTATTATTGATGAAATGGAAAAGCTATAAAAAAAAGGGAAAAAATTGACATGACATATCACAATAGAGAGAGAAAACGGGAAAAAAGACAGACATTAAGAAATAACTTTATTTCGCTGACTTGGCACTTATCTAACACTGCCTGACAAATTATTGAGGTGGCATCTTGATCGGTGCTGGGTACCGGCTGTCAATAACAGCCTGGTTACAGAATATTTACTCTCAAGATATGGGCTCAGTCTCTTAATTGCACTGTGGTGTTTTCCGAGGCATCTGATTTCAATTACATATGCCATTTTTATTTATTTCAGAGGAAGATACATTATTTTGGACAAGAGATGTTGGAAAACTAGGAATTGCATAACATGATTTCATTTAGGGTATTTTGGATGTAGCTATAATTTTTTAGACTTATTTGAGTAAAAATGTATAAATAAGTTGTTTACTCTACCAATTACAATTTTTATAAAAAATTTTGTGTTTAGGTACAAAATTCAAATGAATAAAATTTTTTTTTACCTAAACACCTTCTCTTAAATTATGCAGTCATCATTGACAGTTATTTGATAAAATAAATATGTAAAGATTAAAAATAATAATGAGAGGTAAAATAAGGGCATTAATGATCAAAACCCTTCTACTTTGGAAATAGGATTTTATGGCAATGGAATTTGATTAGAATGTCACAAATTATATAGGAATAAACACTGAGTTTTCTCAAAAGAAAAAAAATAAAGAGAACTGGCCAAGATATTTTGTTAGATATTATGTATTGTTTGTTATTGGGATGTAGCGAAAAAAGATTATTTTTTTATTTTTTTTAATGGGTGTAACTGTTTTTTAATAGGTGTAAATATTTTTTAAATAAGTGTAACTGTTTTTTAATGAGTGTAACAATCACAGTCTCATGTAATTGTTAAGGCATGATGGTGTAACGATATCACGATACTAAATGATGCAACTATTTATTTTATGTAAACACCTGAATGACAAATTGGGTTGATGTCATAATTTTGTATAACTGTTTGGTTTATTCTAACGCATGAGTAACTGTTTGGTATATTGTAAGACAATTGTAACTGATTGATGTAACTGTATTGTNGATGTTGGAAAACTAGGAATTGCATAACATGATTTCATTTAGGGTATTTTGGATGTAGCTATAATTTTTTAGACTTATTTGAGTAAAAATGTATAAATAAGTTGTTTACTCTACCAATTACAATTTTTATAAAAAATTTTGTGTTTAGGTACAAAATTCAAATGAATAAAATTTTTTTTTACCTAAACACCTTCTCTTAAATTATGCAGTCATCATTGACAGTTATTTGATAAAATAAATATGTAAAGATTAAAAATAATAATGAGAGGTAAAATAAGGGCATTAATGATCAAAACCCTTCTACTTTGGAAATAGGATTTTATGGCAATGGAATTTGATTAGAATGTCACAAATTATATAGGAATAAACACTGAGTTTTCTCAAAAGAAAAAAAATAAAGAGAACTGGCCAAGATATTTTGTTAGATATTATGTATTGTTTGTTATTGGGATGTAGCGAAAAAAGATTATTTTTTTATCTTTTTTAATGGGTGTAACTGTTTTTTAATAGGTGTAAATATTTTTTAAATAAGTGTAACTGTTTTTTAATGAGTGTAACAATCACAGTCTCATGTAATTGTTAAGGCATGATGGTGTAACGATATCACGATACTAAATGATGCAACTATTTATTTTATGTAAACACCTGAATGACAAATTGGGTTGATGTCATAATTTTGTATAACTGTTTGGTTTATTCTAACGCATGAGTAACTGTTTGGTATATTGTAAGACAATTGTAACTGATTGATGTAACTGTATTGTTGTAATATTAATATAAATAGAGTAAGAGAAAATAAAGAGAGAAAGAGAGAAATTATTAGGAAAAATATGCCCCTATTTTACCTGTCATTGCTTGATTGTAGCTAAAAGTTTCAATCCATCAGCTATTTACTGAATAATAATATTGTCATTTTTTAAAAATATGTACTTCAGCCCAAATAAAATTTTGTGTTATATTTTTGGNGAGAGAAAACGGGAAAAAAGACAGACATTAAGAAATAACTTTATTTCGCTGACTTGGCACTTATCTAACACTGCCTGACAAATTATTGAGGTGGCATCTTGATCGGTGCTGGGTACCGGTTGTCAATAACAGCCTGGTTACAGAATATTTACTCTCAAGATATGGGCTCAGTCTCTTAATTGCACTGTGGTGTTTTCCGAGGCATCTGATTTCAATTACATATGCCATTTTTATTTATTTCAGAGGAAGATACATTATTTTGGACAAGAGATGTTGGAAAACTAGGAATTGCATAACATGATTTCATTTAGGGTATTTTGGATGTAGCTATAATTTTTTAGACTTATTTGAGTAAAAATGTATAAATAAGTTGTTTACTCTACCAATTACAATTTTTATAAAAAATTTTGTGTTTAGGTACAAAATTCAAATGAATAAAATTTTTTTTTACCTAAACACCTTCTCTTAAATTATGCAGTCATCATTGACAGTTATTTGATAAAATAAATATGTAAAGATTAAAAATAATAATGAGAGGTAAAATAAGGGCATTAATGATCAAAACCCTTCTACTTTGGAAATAGGATTTTATGGCAATGGAATTTGATTAGAATGTCACAAATTATATAGGAATAAACACTGAGTTTTCTCAAAAGAAAAAAAATAAAGAGAACTGGCCAAGATATTTTGTTAGATATTATGTATTGTTTGTTATTGGGATGTAGCGAAAAAAGATTATTTTTTTATCTTTTTTAATGGGTGTAACTGTTTTTTAATAGGTGTAAATATTTTTTAAATAAGTGTAACTGTTTTTTAATGAGTGTAACAATCACAGTCTCATGTAATTGTTAAGGCATGATGGTGTAACGATATCACGATACTAAATGATGCAACTATTTATTTTATGTAAACACCTGAATGACAAATTGGGTTGATGTCATAATTTTGTGTAACTGTTTGGTTTATTCTAACGCATGAGTAACTGTTTGGTATATTGTAAGACAATTGTAACTGATTGATGTAACTGTATTATTGTAATATTAATATAAATAGAGTAAGAGAAAATAAAGAGAGAAAGAGAGAAATTATTAGGAAAAATATGCCCCTATTTTACCTGTCATTGCTTGATTGTAGCTAAAATTTTCAATCCATCAGCTATTTACTGAATGATAATATTGTCATTTTTTAAAAATATGTACTTCAGCCCAAATAAAATTTTGTGTTATATTTTTTGTCAAATAAGTCTAAAAAATTATATTAACTTCCAAATCACCCTTTCATTTACCGGTTATTTTCGTGTATGGAGAGGGTTAGGCCTCACCAAAAAGTCGAAAGCTCAATGGGCTCTCCCCGGCCTGAAGGTCCAACGAGTTAAAGGCTGCTCAGTCCGTACACATGGCAAGGCTTAGCTTCACAGGTAGGGTCTAGGTAGTGTTTTTTAGGGCCACGGGTCCGACAGGCCGACCCGTTAAGAAGCTTGTTAACTCATCCGTTAGTCCTATAGAATATACCCGTTAGAAATAGAATATAACCATTGCTAACATTGTGACAACTTTCATTTCTTTTGAAAAATTATATATTCCACACCCTCTACAGGCTTGACTTTAATTTAAAATAAATATAATTTCCCCCCAAACCCCAACGGCTAATTGTTTTTAGTCTAAAGGTTATTTCCATTTTTAAATAAAATTATAGATTTTCCCCCCTTCTCAAGTCACCAACAGCTAATTATTCATTTAAAAAAATATTCAATCCTCCTTCACCCAAAATGTCGATAAATATGTTTAAGTTTTCCATTATTTCTTTACCACTATTCAATCTATCTTTCTAACTCTCCCTAAAACTTGTCACAAGTCTCAATATCATTGAAGCTTTTTTTTAATTCTTATTATCTAACTCTTTTGATTATAGCTTGCTAATTCGAAGAAGTTGGAGTTACAACATTTGATAGAAGTACTCACACTCAAATCAAATTTCATCTTCTACGATAATATTTCATTATGTTGTGATTAGGTAATATCTTCTTCTTCTTTTTTTCTATATTTCATAGTTATATTTACTTGTGAGTTTAATTGTTTTATTATATATTATTTTTTAAATTAAAAATGGTAACTAGTGATTTTAATGTCACCATTGATGAAAATGAAGAATTCTAATTTTGGGAGTCTACCGGTTCCCCCATGCACATCTTGACACATCCATCCATGCAAGAACACAAACACAACAAACTTTAGTGTCTACAAGTTCTACTTCTAGAACATTACATTCTAATATTTGGAATGATTTTGATAAAGTTAAAATCAAGTTAGATGATGGTAAAATAATAGAAAACAATATATGTAAAAACATGTAAAAAAGAAATGGCAGGTGGTTCTAATGTCGACACTAGCCATTTAAAACATCATCGAGTTGCACACTTGTCTAAGGGCAATGTAGATATTGACCAATATTATCTGATGATGCACAAAAGTGGATTTATGCATCATCTATCGAGTAATTAATATGGGTAATAAATGTAGTAAATACAAAGATGAGATCCATACAAGCAACACAAATATAGAGTGGTTCAGTTAGGGTGACCTACTCCACTTTAAAGGCTGCAATGGTCCCCGGAGGACATTATTGATAAAGTAGTGTGAGAGAANAAGATGAGATCCATACAAGCAACACAAATATAGAGTGGTTCAGTTAGGGTGACCTATTCCACTTTAAAGGCTGCAATGGTCCCCGGAGGACATTATTGATAAAGTAGTGTGAGAGAAAAAAGAGCAAGGGTAAGCTCTAGATGAGGTTAGGTAGCTATGAGAGATATAACTGTGTAAAATATATGTTGTTGTGTGAGATGTGTAAAGATATGTCCCTCTCATGTGGAGAGAGCTTACAATTTATAGGTACAGAGTTTTGGTTGAAGTGGTGGCGTGATGGTTAGGTTACTAGCTTTTCGGGGAGGATAACTATAATTAGGATAGGTAAAATTAGAGAGAGTTTTGATCTAAAAGAGTGGCTATCCTGGTAATTACTCCACATGTGCGCTAATCTTCTTGACTCCCTTGAACTTCGGACCGGGCTGAATCCATGAGCTGGACTTGACCTACCTTTTAGCTGATTTGTACTTACTTATGAATTGGGCCTGCCCAGTTGGATTTGGGCTCATTATTATCAATTAGGAAAAAATGATCAAGGTAATTTAAATACATTTAAGTTTGACGATGCATAAGCAAGTAAAGAAGTAGTTGACTATGTTGTTAGAGCTGAATAACCATTTACATTTGTTGAAAAGTCTGATTTTACTGGAATGATTCAAAGAGGATTTAATCCTCAATATATAGGGTTTTCTTCAAAAACAGTCAAAAGAAATATTATGAATAACTTTAATTTGGAAGTAGCAAAAATTTAATCTTTTTTTCAAACTTATGATGGTAGAATTAATTTAACTTTTGATATTTGGACATCTAGAAGTAAAATTGGATTTCTTTGTTTGACTACACATTACATTGATAGTAATTGGAATTTAAATAAAACAATATTATGTTTCAAAATGTTGAAAACCCCACATACTAGGTACTATATAGGAAATGTTATTATGGAGGAAACTGAATTGTAGGGGTTTAAATATAATAACTTTTTGATAACACTTGATAATGCTTCAAATAATGATGTAGCCAATGAATTTTTTAGGTCAAGATTTACTAGTTTGCCTCTAGATGGAATTTTATTTTGTGTTTGTTGTTGTGCACACATTTTAAATTTAGTTGTACAAGATGGTTTAGAGTATATAGCTCCTCCAATCGAAAATTCATGCAGTGCGTCATATTAATAGTTCTTGTAAGAGGTAAAAATTGAAGATACCTCCTTCAAGAATGAAGAACGAATATTTTTGGTAAGAGTGGGCTCTGAACTTAGTCTCTCAGTCCTTTTTTCCTACAAAACGAACAAACTGTGCAAGATCGAAATGTTTCAATCGAAGGCACTCCGATGCTTAAGTCAGTAGTAGATCTGAGCCAAATGCAAAAAGACAAGGAGAGTTCAACGTACATTTCACCCTACCTCCTTGTGCTTTTTATAGATCCCTGTTCAATTAGGGTTTCCATGATTTCTGATTCAAGGTGACACGCCTCCCTTCAATTAGGTGACTCTGTTTGGGAAGTTTCTAAAATCTCGCTAGCAATTCACTTGGCCTGGCCTATTATTAAGCTCATTAGCTTACCCAAGATGCCTGAGTTATAGGCAAATCTTTTGCTCTTCGTTTGACTGAAACGAAATAGCTCAGTCGCAATCAGGACCAACCTCTTTCGTTCCTCACCGAACTCATCAAACAGCTTGACTCCGGACTATTGTCTAATTGTCTAATGTCTCCATCACGTGCCTTGTTTTGTCACTCACGTGAGCTCATTTAATGTCATAACACGTGTAATAAAGGGAGCCACCCCCTTCATTTGCCCCCAAAACACGTCTAATAGACGTCGTTCGTCTGTCAGTCATTTTATGCCTTTTCAGTCATCATTGTGCGTACTTNCATCTTCTACGATAATATTTCATTATGTTGTGATTAGGTAATATCTTCTTCTTCTTTTTTTCTATATTTCATAGTTATATTTACTTGTGAGTTTAATTGTTTTATTATATATTATTTTTTAAATTAAAAATGGTAACTAGTGATTTTAATGTCACCATTGATGAAAATGAAGAATTCTAATTTTGGGAGTCTACCGGTTCCCCCATGCACATCTTGACACATCCATCCATGCAAGAACACAAACACAACAAACTTTAGTGTCTACAAGTTCTACTTCTAGAACATTACATTCTAATATTTGGAATGATTTTGATAAAGTTAAAATCAAGTTAGATGATGGTAAAATAATAGAAAACAATATATGTAAAAACATGTAAAAAAGAAATGGCAGGTGGTTCTAATGTCGACACTAGCCATTTAAAACATCATCGAGTTGCACACTTGTCTAAGGGCAATGTAGATATTGACCAATATTATCTGATGATGCACAAAAGTGGATTTATGCATCATCTATCGAGTAATTAATATGGGTAATAAATGTAGTAAATACAAAGATGAGATCCATACAAGCAACACAAATATAGAGTGGTTCAGTTAGGGTGACCTACTCCACTTTAAAGGCTGCAATGGTCCCCGGAGGACATTATTGATAAAGTAGTGTGAGAGAAAAAAGAGCAAGGGTAAGCTCTAGATGAGGTTAGGTAGCTATGAGAGATATAACTGTGTAAAATATATGTTGTTGTGTGAGATGTGTAAAGATATGTCCCTCTCATGTGGAGAGAGCTTACAATTTATAGGTACAGAGTTTTGGTTGAAGTGGTGGCGTGATGGTTAGGTTACTAGCTTTTCGGGGAGGATAACTATAATTAGGATAGGTAAAATTAGAGAGAGTTTTGATCTAAAAGAGTGGTTATCCTGGTAATTACTCCACATGTGCGCTAATCTTCTTGACTCCCTTGAACTTCGGACCGGGCTGAATCCATGAGCTGGACTTGACCTACCTTTTAGCTGATTTGTACTTACTTATGAATTGGGCCTGCCCAGTTGGATTTGGGCTCATTATTATCAATTAGGAAAAAATGATCAAGGTAATTTAAATACATTTAAGTTTGACGATGCATAAGCAAGTAAAGAAGTAGTTGACTATGTTGTTAGAGCTGAATAACCATTTACATTTGTTGAAAAGTCTGATTTTACTGGAATGATTCAAAGAGGATTTAATCCTCAATATATAGGGTTTTCTTCAAAAACAGTCAAACGAAATATTATGAATAACTTTAATTTGGAAGTAGCAAAAATTTAATCTTTTTTTCAAACTTATGATGGTAGAATTAATTTAACTTTTGATATTTGGACATCTAGAAGTAAAATTGGATTTCTTTGTTTGACTACACATTACATTGATAGTAATTGGAATTTAAATAAAACAATATTATGTTTCAAAATGTTGAAAACCCCACATACTAGGTACTATATAGGAAATGTTATTATGGAGGAAACTGAATTGTAGGGGTTTAAATATAATAACTTTTTGATAACACTTGATAATGCTTCAAATAATGATGTAGCCAATGAATTTTTTAGGTCAAGATTTACTAGTTTGCCTCTAGATGGAATTTTATTTTGTGTTTGTTGTTGTGCACACATTTTAAATTTAGTTGTACAAGATGGTTTAGAGTATATAGCTCCTCCAATCGAAAATTCATGCAGTGCGTCATATTAATAGTTCTTGTAAGAGGTAAAAATTGAAGATACCTCCTTCAAGAATGAAGAACGAATATTTTTGGTAAGAGTGGGCTCTGAACTTAGTCTCTCAGTCCTTTCTTCCTACAAAACGAACAAACTGTGCAAGATCGAAATGTTTCAATCGAAGGCACTCCGATGCTTAAGTCAGTAGTAGATCTGAGCCAAATGCAAAAAGACAAGGAGAGTTCAACGTACATTTCACCCTACCTCCTTGTGCTTTTTATAGATCCCTGTTCAATTAGGGTTTCCATGATTTCTGATTCAAGGTGACACGCCTCCCTTCAATTAGGTGACTCTGTTTGGGAAGTTTCTAAAATCTCGCTAGCAATTCACTTGGCCTGGCCTATTATTAAGCTCATTAGCTTACCCAAGATGCCTGAGTTATAGGCAAATCTTTTGCTCTTCGTTTGACTGAAACGAAATAGCTCAGTCGCAATCAGGACCAACCTCTTTCGTTCCTCACCGAACTCATCAAACAGCTTGACTCCGGACTATTGTCTAATTGTCTAATGTCTCCATCACGTGCCTTGTTTTGTCACTCACGTGAGCTCATTTAATGTCATAACACGTGTAATAAAGGGAGCCACCCCCTTCATTTGCCCCCAAAACACGTCTAATAGACATCGTTCGTCTGTCAGTCATTTTATGCCTTTTCAGTCATCATTGTGCGTACTTGTGACATCTGGCGGCATGCTTGGTATTTAAATAGCCTTTTGGAATTCCCTTCTACAATAAGTAGCCTTTTTCTCTCCTTCTTCTTTACTTCATCTTTTCGAACTTCCTNTTGTGACATCTGGCGGCATGCTTGGTATTTAAATAGCCTTTTGGAATTCCCTTCTATAATAAGTAGCCTTTTTCTCTCCTTCTTCTTTACTTCATCTTTTCGAACTTCTTGACTTCTCTTCTTCTACCTTTGTCGTCTTCTACCATGGCCCCTCTTACTTCTCCTGAAGTTCTTGCTTTCAAAGCTAAATATAGTATTCCATGATGTTGACATAAGAGTCGCTGGAAAAGACGATCCTTTGATAGGCACAAGATAGAGAATTCCCTTTCATACTCGAGGGATCACTGAGAGTGTAGTTCGATTCCCTCTAGACCCTTTCTTCCTCTGGATTCTTTCTACAACGAAACTTTGCCCCATACAATGTTGCCCCAACTTCTTCAAGATAGTGATGGGGTAGTTGTTTTGAATAAGCTTCTGGGCTTGAGTCTTGGTTTATGGGAGATCCTATACTGCTACATCATCAAATCGATTGGAGACAACTACTATCTATCGGTGAGGAAGAAGGACCGTTATCTGGTCACTCATCTCCTAGATTCGAACAAAGGTCATGAGAATGACATTATCTTTGTTTCTAGAAATTAGGAGTATGCTACTGGTGCTGTTCCATCCTATCGTTACCCTTACGAAAAAGGCACTCCAGGTATCTGTATTTTTTACTCTTCTAGATTTGCTTGTTTATCTACTGCTTTTTAACATAAGTTTTCTTTTGCATGAAGGCGAGACTGTGAAGGGTAGAATTCTTGAGTGTTCTGTGAAAATGGATGAACTTAGAAAAGTTTGGGGCTATACGCCGACCTATACATCTTTCATAGTCGTGCCGAACCGTCCCAATGCTACACTTATCGAGGATCGGGAGGCAATTCAGAATGTTCAGGAACAGACACCCCGATCTCGTAAGAAGTCTTCTATTGCCATTTTTGGACGGAGGACTATGAAGAATTTTTTAGATTTTTTATCAACTGTTGAACTGACCCCGTCCACCGAACCGACTCCACCATTAACTTCTGTGAATTCAATCCCTGTTCATGAGGAGCAGCCCGTAGCCGAGGTTCCAGCCGAAACTATTCACCCAGAGCCAAATAATGCAATTTTGCTAGTCAGCCATCTGACAGATTTGGCTCAGGCTATTGAAACTTCATTTCCTGTTGATTTAGACCCTGCTGCTTTTTTTCATTCTCCTGATCATGAAGATGATTCCATTTTTGAACTTGCTGAAGACCTCACCCCCAAGAGGTGAAGAATTGCAGAGTCCGAGGCAAGCCTCTCTCCTAAGCCAGTCAATCCTCCTTTTCGACCTGTCCTTAATGCAAAAGAAGAGAGATTACTGTGAAAGATTCTGTCATTGAAGACTTCAATATTGCATTGGGGATTGCTAGAGGGGTCATCTTGCCTCGGGACCTTGCTATGAACGAAGCTTTAATTGATAATGAAATGTCCCGCCAGGCAATTCAGCACATGGTCTTGGTAAGATTTGTTTCTTTAGGCCTTCTCCTTTTCCAAAATTTGTTCTAAGTTTCCTAATCTTCGTTTACAAGGTCTTTAAAAGGTTCATGAGGTCGGGGCTAAGATAGCCCGAAAAGATAAAGCAATGAAAGATGCAATCCACGCCCGTGCCTCTATTCTAACAAAGAAGGAATCTGTAGATGAAGAATACACCAAGATCTATGAAGAAGCTAAGGCTCTATAGGCTCAAAATCAAAGCCTGATCAAGGAGAACAAAAAACTTCAGACAGAGATCAGAAAACTGAGAGACTCAGAACATGAAGTGAATGTAGAGCTCTCTCAATCCCAACTTGATTACACCAGTTTTCTTGAGGAGTTCGATCAGTACAAGTTTGAGGCAAACGAAAGAGAAGATGTTGCATATGATGAAGGAATTGAAAAGGTAGAAAATGATATGGTTTTGCAGATCCCTCAACTTCGGGATTCATACTTTAGCAAGGGTTGGCGTGCCGCCCTAACTACTACTGGAATTCCATCTTCTTCAGAGCTTTACTCCATATAATCTCTTCCTGGCTCCTCCCAGCCTCCTTCTTCCTAAAAACTCCTTAGAAGATTTTTGCAACTTCTGATGTACACGTTCAAAGATCCTTTTGTACTCTTCTTTTGAAGTTTAAATGAAAAGTGCTTTTTAACCCTTATATTTCTATAACTTGTTCGGGAATATTTACAAAGACTTGAAATTTGAGGCCCTTGTTCAGCCTTTCTTCAAAAGGTCCGGTTCCTTACTCAGGATTCTTTAATTAATTGGAAAAATTTTACTTTTGAAGTTTTGGCCCTTGCTCGGCCCATCTTCAAAGAGTTTCATCCCTCAGCAAGGTTCTTAAAATACTTATAACTCATCAGATACCTTAAACACTTAGAGAAATTTTTAGACTCTTGAAGTTACGGCCTTTGCTCGGTCTTTCTTCAAAGAGCTAGGTTTTTCAACAAAGACCTTAAAATACTCAGAAAATTTTTGAACTCTTCGAAGTTATGACCCTTGCTTGGCCCTTCTTCAAAGAGCTCGATCATCTAGTAGAGTTAGACTCTAATTTTCATTTTAGATTGCTTTCAGATATTTTTTCTACTTCGCACAAACCCACTAATCTAATCAGACTCATATCCATCCCAAATCAGCTTATATCGTCATGCCTAGCTGAGGGACTGGATCTAATCGAGTGGTTGCGCCTGGTTTAAGTATATATTTATATCAGGATTTTTTGCCTCCCTGCCTTAGCAGTAGGATGTTTATAACGAGAAGGAACAGAAAGATATGTATTGAAAACTTCCATTAATCACTTTTGTTTATCAATACATTTGAAAGAGTGATCTTGCTAGTTTTTCAAGATAAGGGGCACCCCTATGTTTTCGAAGGCACTTCAGAGTTCCATTTCTGAAAAGGTACTTTTCAAAAATAAAACTTTCTTTGCAGCATTCCAGGGCGCGTGACACCATTCTATGGTCCAAAGTCTCTAGCTCATAGTATTCACTTCCTCTTACTCAGGCTTCTCGGTACGGTCCCTCCCAATTGGGTCCGAGCTTTCCATGTGTTGAGTTCTTAGTTGAGCTCAGAATGAGCCTAAGGACTAAGTCTCCAGGGGTGAAAATTTGAGGATTAACTTTTTTGTTGTAGGCCCAGGACATCTGTTGCCGACAAGAAGCCATCCGTATTACTTCTTGCTCTCTTCTTTCCTCAGCTAAATATAGGTCCCGAGTGATGGCAGCATTGTTACATTTGTTTACAACCAACTATGTTCTTAAGGTCAAAAAACCAACTTCTAATGGAATTGCCGAGGTGTGGTTCGATACGTCCATAGTACACTCGGCAATTCTTCAACCCACATTCCTTTGGCATCCTCCAATTTCTTCTTAATACCTTCCAGTATTGTCTTGTTGGAAATCTCTGNACAACCAACTATGTTCTTAAGGTCAAAAAACCAACTTCTAATGGAATTGCCGAGGTGTGGTTCGATACGTCCATAGTACACTCGGCAATTCTTCAACCCACCTTCCTTTGGCATCCTCCAATTTCTTCTTAATACCTTCCAGTATTGTCTTGTTGGAAATCTCTGCTTGTCCATTATTCTGAGGATAAGCCGGGGTCAAATTCCATACTGCTGGCAGAAATTTTTGAAGAGACCACTAACAAACTGAGTCCCATTATCAGAGATGAGTGCATTAGGGATTTCGAACCTGGTGATAATGTTCCTCCAGATGAACTTCCTTGTATTAGTATCTCTGATGTGAGCTAGGGGCTCGGCTTCCACCTATTTTGAGAAATAATTAGTTGCAATGAGGAGAAACTTCTTATTGCCAGGGGCTTGAGGTAATGGTCTTACAATATCTAGCCCCCATTATGCAAATGACCATGGGCTCGCCAATGAAAGCTGTTCTTGTGATGGTTTTCTCGGTATTTGTGAGAATTTTGACACTTCTCGCACCGCCTGACATACTATTGAGCATCTTTCTGTATGTAGGGCCACTAGTACCCTTGAAAAATAGCTCAGTGAGCCAGGGATCTTCCACCAGTATGAGCGCCACAAGATCCCTCATGAATTTCAAACAGAAAATTAGGAACCAATTTGGGGTGGACACATTTCAAGTAGGGGCCTCCGAATAAGCGTCGGTAGAGTTTATCATTTGGAGATAACCAGAACCAAGCTGCCTTTAATCGCATTTTATGGGTTTCTTTCTTGTCCTCAAGAAAGTCCCCATTCTTTAAAAAGGAGATGATCTCGTCCATCCAACTCGACTCAAGCTCTCTCGATAAGATTTCGCCCGAGCTAGTGGCAGAAATACTTGGCTCGGGCTGGAATTCAATAGTGATAGCCCTTTCAAACTGCTGGTCAATGGCCGAAGCTCATGATGCTACGGCGTCGGCGTGACTATTTTTTGTTCTTCCAATCTGCTGGATCGAATATTCTGGAATCTAGTCTAATTCCTTTTCTGCGACAGCATGATATGTCATCATTCTCTCATCCTTTGCCATGTACTCCCATATTATTTGATTTACTACTAACTATGAATCAGAGAATATTTGGAGCTTTATTACGCCCAATTCAAACTCTGAGCCTTACTGCAGCTATTAAGGTTTCATACTCTACTTTATTATTCGAGGCCTCGAACCCTATCCTAACGACTTTTTTCAGAATACAGCCCTCCAAAAATTTCAGTATGAGGCCAATGCCTGCCTCTTTTGATTGGAAGATCCGTCAACGAACAGACTCTATTCATCACCGAACAATGACTTTTCAGTACTATCTCTCTAGTCGGTTATCCCTGAGCTGGTTTTTGGTTGAAATTCAGCGGTAAGGTCGCCACCACCTGCCCCTTGAATGCAGTTCTAGGTTCGAACGTAATGTCGAACTCCCTGAGCACCAAAACCCATTTGGCAACGAGTCTTGACAAATCGGCCTTCTAAAAAAGGGCTTTCAAGGGTTGGCCGGTGAGTACTGTGATTTGGTGTGCCTGAAAATAGTGCCTAAGCTTCCTGGCTGAGCTAATCAATGCAAGTGCAAGCTTCTCTAGCGAAGTATACATTGACTTGGAATCCAAGAGCATTTTGCTCACATGATACACGAGCCTTAGTTTTGCCTGATTTTCTCTCATCAGTGCTCCACTTACTGCGTGCTCAGACACAGCTAAGTAGAAGTAGAGACATTTCTCGAGTAATGATGTCATAAGGATCGGTAGGGAGACTAAGTATGCCTTCAGATTTAAAAATGCCTCCTCACATTGCTGACTCCAAAATGCTCCCTTCTTTCCTTTGATTGATTGAAAAAAGGGTCTGCACCTATCCGAGGCTCGGGATATGAACCTTTTGAGCGTAGCTGCCATTCCAGTTAGTCTTTGTACCTCTTTTACAGTCCAAGGTGATTGTAGTTTTGCAATGGCTTTTACTTGATCGAGGTTTACCTCTATACCTCGGTGGGTAACCAAAAAATTGAGAAACTTCCCCGAGCCAACCCCAAATGCACACTTCGAGGCATTTAACTTCATTTTGTTCCTTCGAAGGACGTCAAATGTGCTTCTCAGGTCGGAGTAGTGATTGGTGGTCTTTTGACCTTTAACCACCATCTTGTCAATGTAAACTTCCATGGTGCTGCCTAGCATGTGTGAAAATATTTTTAATATCAATCTCTGATATATTGCTCCAGCGTTATTCAACCCAAACAGCATGACTTTGTAACAGTAAGTCCCTTCTGGTGTTATAAATGCTGTCTTTTTCCTGGTCTTGTTCGGCAAGGGGGATCTAGTGATATCCCCTATAGGCTCGTGACCAGCAGTTGCGTCGACCAATTGATCTATCTTGGGTAAGGAAAAACTATCTTTTGGACATGCTTTGTTAAGGTTGGAGAAGTCAACACAGACTCTCCACTTCCCTTTTTTCTTTTTCACCATTACAATGTTCGACAACCAGGTTGGGTATTGTACTTCCCTGATGGTTTGGAACTCCAACAACTGTGTCACTTCCTCTTTCACTGCTTCTTGATGCTGGTGTGCCGACCTCCTGAGATTTTGTTTGACTAGCTTGAAGCTTGGGTCAACATTTAATTGGTGACATGCAACTTCGGACGGTACGCCGGGCATTTCACTCGGTGCTCTAGGCGAAGACATCAGCATATTCTCTGAGTAAGGAGACTAACTCATTTTGTTGTTCGGGGCTGAGAGACGTTCCCAACAAAAAATACTTGTCCTGATCTCTGTTCTTGTCTAAAGGTACTTTAGATAAGTCTTTAATTGTTTGGTCAACAACTTATTTCTCTATGCCTAAAGGTACTTTAGGACTTTTCATGACAGTTCGATTGGTGGAATCAACTAAGTTGTCAAGTGTTGATTGCTATTTTGCCTGCTTAACTACTGAGCTCCTCTCTCAAACCTCTACTCCGTCTTTGGCTTTGACCAAGGCCAGTAAACAAGTTTGGAAACTTACTTGGTCTCTAATGTTCACTTCTCCTTCAGATGATGGGAATGTCAACATCTGGTGGTATGTTAATGGTACCGCATTCATCTCATGTAGCTAAGATCACCCCATTATTGCATTGTACGCCAATACCGTATCAACTATCAGAAATTCAATCACGACACCGATTGGTCCAGTCTTCACGGGAAGTGTGATCCTCCTCCTAAGAAGAACTGCTTTTCCACTAAAGTTGATTAATGGAGTATTAGAGGGTTTAAGATCTTCTTGCTTGAGTCCGAGCTTCTCGAAGAGGTCCATGTATATAATTTTGGAAGATCTCCCTAGATCAATCAGAACCCTCCTCACATCGTAATTTGTAAATCCAAAGCGTTACAACTAACGCATCATTGTGTGGCTAATGAACGCCGACCAAATCCTGCTCGGTGAAGCAGATGGCCTCGATTGATTCTTCCATCTTAATCCTCTTACTCCGAACCTTGGGGGTTAGTCGAAGCTGATAGACTCCACTCTCTTTCGTAGCTTTCTGAATATATGCCCTAACAACGTTATTTGTCGACATCTACAGATTCGTTGCAGGATGGATTATGTCTATTATTCCTGCTATTATGGTCTGGTCTCCTCTTGGCTCAGCCTTTCCTCTATCGGTTCTATCACTATCCTCGACAAACTCGGCGAGATGTCTAACCTGGACCAATTCCTCCAAATACTGCTTCAAAGATCGGTAATTTTCGATCATGTGACCTACATCCGGATGATATAAGCACCTAAAATTATGATTCCTTTTGGAAGGGTCCCCTATTAGCTTATTGGGCCACATGAAAAATGGCTTCCCCTTGATTTGAGTCAATATCTTGTATATCGGCTCTTTGAACACTGTATTTACTCCAATAAATGGAGACTTCTGGGGAAATCTCTCATTTTTTTTCTTAGTTTTTCCCTCTTTGTTCGATTCGGTCTGCTTATCATGGTTGAACTGCCTTCTGCTTTGATGATCTTTCCTCACATCTCTGGATAAGTCATCATCGACTTTAGCATATTTCTCGATTCTTGCCATCAGTTTTTCCAGGTCTGCGGCAGGCCTCCTGGTAAGAGATTGGTATAAAGGGTTCTTCTTCGGCAACCCAATTTTGATGGATTTTACTATAATTTCGAGGTTACAGGCTTCAATTTCATTCATCGTCTCCTAGTAATGATGAGCGTATTCTCGCAAAGTCTCATTACTTCGCTTATTCAATGTTAGCAGAGCCCCGATATCCTTGGGCTGTTTGCTACTCGTAATGAATCGAGTTGTGAATTGCTCGGCTAATTGTGACCATTCGTCAATCGAACCCTTCTGCAAGCTGTCGAACCACTTCANCACTTCCTCTTTCACTGCTTCTTGATGCTGGTGTGCCGACCTCCTGAGATTTTGTTTGACTAGCTTGAAGCTTGGGTCAACATTTAATTGGTGACATGCAACTTCGGACGGTACGCCGGGCATTTCACTCGGTGCTCTAGGCGAAGACATCAGCATATTCTCTGAGTAAGGAGACTAACTCATTTTGTTGTTCGGGGCTGAGAGACGTTCCCAACAAAAAATACTTGTCCTGATCTCTGTTCTTGTCTAAAGGTACTTTAGATAAGTCTTTAATTGTTTGGTCAACAACTTATTTCTCTATGCCTAAAGGTACTTTAGGACTTTTCATGACAGTTCGATTGGTGGAATCAACTAAGTTGTCAAGTGTTGATTGCTATTTTGCCTGCTCAGCTACTGAGCTCCTCTCTCAAACCTCTACTCCGTCTTTGGCTTTGACCAAGGCCAGTAAACAAGTTTGGAAACTTACTTGGTCTCTAATGTTCACTTCTCCTTCAGATGATGGGAATGTCAACATCTGGTGGTATGTTAATGGTACCGCATTCATCTCATGTAGCTAAGATCACCCCATTATTGCATTGTACGCCAATACCGTATCAACTATCAGAAATTCAATCACGACACCGATTGGTCCAGTCTTCACGGGAAGTGTGATCCTCCTCCTAAGAAGAACTGCTTTTCCACTAAAGTTGATTAATGGAGTATTAGAGGGTTTAAGATCTTCTTGCTTGAGTCCGAGCTTCTCGAAGAGGTCCATGTATATAATTTTGGAAGATCTCCCTAGATCAATCAGAACCCTCCTCACATCGTAATTTGTAAATCCAAAGCGTTACAACTAACGCATCATTGTGTGGCTAATGAATGCCGACCAAATCCTGCTCGGTGAAGCAGATGGCCTCGATTGATTCTTCCATCTTAATCCTCTTACTCCGAACCTTGGGGGTTAGTCGAAGCTGATAGACTCCACTCTCTTTCGTAGCTTTCTGAATATATGCCCTAACAACGTTATTTGTCGACATCTACAGATTCGTTGCAGGATGGATTATGTCTATTATTCCTGCTATTATGGTCTGGTCTCCTCTTGGCTCAGCCTTTCCTCTATCGGTTCTATCACTATCCTCGACAAACTCGGCGAGATGTCTAACCTGGACCAATTCCTCCAAATACTGCTTCAAAGATCGGTAATTTTCGATCATGTGACCTACATCCGGATGATATAAGCACCTAAAATTATGATTCCTTTTGGAAGGGTCCCCTATTAGCTTATTGGGCCACATGAAAAATGGCTTCCCCTTGATTTGAGTCAATATCTTGTATATCGGCTCTTTGAACACTGTATTTACTCCAATAAATGGAGACTTCTGGGGAAATCTCTCATTTTTTTTCTTAGTTTTTCCCTCTTTGTTCGATTCGGTCTGCTTATCATGGCTGAACTGCCTTCTGCTTTGATGATCTTTCCTCACATCTCTGGATAAGTCATCATCGACTTTAGCATATTTCTCGATTCTTGCCATCAGTTTTTCCAGGTCTGCGGCAGGCCTCCTGGTAAGAGATTGGTATAAAGGGTTCTTCTTCGGCAACCCAATTTTGATGGATTTTACTATAATTTCGAGGTTACAGGCTTCAATTTCATTCATCGTCTCCTAGTAATGATGAGCGTATTCTCGCAAAGTCTCATTACTTCGCTTATTCAATGTTAGCAGAGCCCCGATATCCTTGGGCTGTTTGCTACTCGTAATGAATCGAGTTGTGAATTGCTCGGCTAATTGTGACCATTCGTCAATCGAACCCTTCTGCAAGCTGTCGAACCACTTCATGACTAACTCCTCGAGGTTGCTGGGGAAGATGGTGCATAGCAAGGGTTCGTTCCTCAGATGAATGGTCATCAGTTGTCTGTAATGTCTGATGTGGAAGGCTGGGTCAGTCTTTCCATCATAAAGCTTGAAATTTGAGATGATGAATTTACTCTAGATTCGCCCCCTTTCGATCCATAAAGTGAAAGGTGATGACTCCGAGCCGTCTTCGTATTCTCCTGTTGCTCTTCTAGCTAGGTCCTTAGCCAACTTCTACTCAAGCCTCTTTAAGCGGTTGTTGAGTTCTTCGGTAATGAATTGCTTCTAGGAATCTTCCTCTAGGACCTGAGGTCTTTTCTGTTTGTACTTATCATCATCAACATTTTTGGTTTTGTCACGTTTTCTTTTGGGACTTTCTCGTCGGCTTTCCCTTTCTCGCTTTTCTTTCTTGGTCATCTCCTTTAGCTTAGCTTTCAACTCCTCATTCTCTTTTATCAGATCCTTTTCCCTGGCATAGGATTTCTTGAATAATTTATCTTGCAAGTCAAGTCAGTCTTGTAGGGATTGGACCAACTTTGCTAAGGAATGGTTCTCCCCTTCGGCACGAAGGGATTCAACACGATCTTCACCTGGCTGGTTCTTGGATGGTTTGAAACTTGCTGAGGACACTTCGTCATCCTCGTGGGGTTCAAATGGGCTTTTGTCCATATGCAACCTAACGTTGCTATCAGATGGAAGTGACACTGGATCAGAATTCCCCAAGGCAAAATTGCCTACAGGTGATCCGATGGCACTTCTGAATCTTGACATTGTAGCTTTTTGTTTCGATTGATGAGAATTTTCCCACAAACGGCGCTAAAAAATGTAAGAGGTAAAAATTGAAGATACCTCCTTCAAGAACGAAGAACGAATGTTTTTGGTAAGAGTGGGCTCTGAATTTAGTCTCCCAGTCCTTTCTTCTCGCAAAACGAACAAACTGCCCAAGATCAAAGTGCTTCGATCAAATGTACTCCGATGCTTAAGTCAGTAGTGGAACTGAACCAAATACAAAAGGACAAGGAGAGTTCAATGTACCTTTCACCCTGGTTCCTTGTGCTTTTTATAGATCCTCATTCAATTAGGGTTTTCATGATTTTCGATTCAAGGTGGCACACCTCCCTTCAATCAGGCGACTTTGTTTGGGAAGTTGCTAAAATCTCTCTAGCAATTCCCTTGGCCTGGCCTATTATTAAGCCCATTAGCTTATCCATGATGCCTGAGTTATAGGCAAATATTTTGCTCTNATCTCTCTAGCAATTCCCTTGGCCTGGCCTATTATTAAGCCCATTAGCTTATCCATGATGCCTGAGTTATAGGCAAATATTTTGCTCTTCATTTGACTGAAATGAAACAGCTTGGTCACAATGAGGACCTACCTTTTTCGTTTCTCACCGAACTCATCAAACAGCTCGGCTCCGGACTATTGACTAAGTGTCTAATGTCTCCATCACGTGCCTTGTTTTGTCAGTCACGTGAGCTCATTTAAGGTCATAACACGTGTAATAAAGGGAGCCACCCCCTTCAGTTCTCAATCAAGATATGAACTATATAAAAAATGTTGTAAGAGTTTGAAAGTAAGAAAACAAAATATTAGTCTTGATGTTCCTCATAGGTGGAATTCCACACATCGACTTCTAATTATAGCTATTGAATATAACAATATTTTAAATTTATAAAATCTACTTGTTTGTATGTTAATTTGTTATTCAATGGTGACGTTACATGATATTTACATCCAATATTTTCTCGCTTGTTTGGGTCTTTAGGAAGAGAGAAAATATATTGATTTGACAATATTATAAGTAAATTGAGCTTTACTAGCATTTAATCGCTGGCATGTGGCGAAATGCCGATAAAGACCAACGATTACCATAAAACGCCGCAAAACAAAGTCCAATTCTTACTATATTAACTACGTTTGTAATAATCATTAGTAAATGATCTTTAAAAAAAATTCTCAAATCCATGTTTTTTTCCCAATCTCTTAGTTACCGACACACCTCTCTTGCTCTAAACTTTCTCTCTCTCTCTCTANATTGTTTAAAGGTATAAAGATAAGGATAATTTTACACACATGCCCACTGTTATGTATAGTGTCCTTCCTTTGTTTTCAGAGTTTTTGTTTGAATTTATGATCTTTTAANATAAGGATAATTTTACACACATGCCCACTGTTATGTATAGTGTCCTTCCTTTGTTTTCAGAGTTTTTGTTTGAATTTATGATCTTTTAAGCACTTTCAATGTTGTCTTATATAATTATGCAACACTTGATTTTTTTTTTTTTTGTTTTTTAAGTTGGATTCATCTAGTCGGGGGACTAGCCAATCTTGTGGGGACCGCCAGGTTCTTAAAACTCCGGCGGTGGATAGCTATATCACACCCACCAATTCCATTGCATTGCCATCAGCCCTTTCTATAGTTCCTTTTCCGGATGGGTGGTCAGTCTATTTTTTTTTGGATGTCCTCTTTCTTCTATCTCTCTCAATGTTGATTGACACTGAATCATGTTTTGGCTTATCAAAATTAGTCGTATGAAACTCGAATTTGTGAGTGGGGATGGTACCAACGGCACTGGGTGTCCTTCTCCTATGGCAATCGAAATTGATCCCCCTTAATTTAGGGTGCTCAGAAAAGGTGGATCGAAATTGATCCCTCTTTTTGGGGGTGCGTTTTATAAAGGATTTGGGAGTGGAAAAAAGCTTCGACGCTTTGGAGAGGTGTTTGGTTGGAGAGGAATCGCAGAATTTTTGAAAGTAAAGATAAAGAGGAGTTGTGGGATAGAATAAAGTTTTTAGCTTCTTTTTAGGCAGCGGGCCAGCGGTGGCTCAAATCGCTTTTGTGACATTTCTTTGTCGGTCTTATAACATAATTGGAAGGCTACATCTAACTAAATGAATGGGTTTTTCCTTTTCTTTTTTCTCTTGAAGGGGTGCATTATCATCCAGTAGAATAAAAAGCCTAGGTATTAGGGGAGGCTATGGACTGGACAGCTTGGCCCGTTTCCCCCATTTCATTCTATTTGATCTTGACTTTAATTGCTTTATAAAGTCGTACGTAAAACTAGTTCTTATTATCTGAGAATTACTCTTTGAATCTCATCGAAAATGTTCGATGTTTCTTGGGACTTCTTTGGCGACCGAGGAGTCACCGGATGAATTTTGGGATAGATAATAAGAATTACTCTCTGAAAATGTTCGATGTTTCTGGGGACTTCTTTAGCTATCGAGGAGTCACCGGATGAATTGTGGGATAGATAATAAGATTTGGACAAGGATTCGGACATGACTCCTGTTTCGTCGTGAAATGAACTTGACCCATTCCTACCCAATTTAAGGACTGGGCCTAATATTTTGGTTGATGTTCTAGGCCCCAGAGTTCTAGCCCATGGACTGATTTACCGGGCTCATTTATGTATGTATACATTATTTTTTTTTATCTAAAATTCATATATGTTTTCATGTGATAATATGAAAATTAAGAGTATGTATTACATTTTTGACATATTAATGACATAATGGCCCATGGTCGGGGCCTAGTCTGAACTCCGAGCTGCAATTGGGCTACATTTTTTGTGGTTGGTTCGGGCCATGTTGGATTGAGATGTTCTCCGTTGTACTTTTTTTTAATTTTATTCAATAACAGATCATCCATCATGTATAAGTGAAGGGACCACTAGTACATGAAGGGTCGCATATGTATTAATGGTATATGATCAACTATTGAATAAAAATGTAGCAAGAGGACATAGATTCGGCTATGTCCACCCTTGTTGGACCCTATTGGCTTGTAAATTTCAAGACACATGCAACAAAAACACTATCTTAGTTCCCACACGACCAATATGTGTTGAGCAATGCTATACACTCCAAAAGTGTGCATTAAAATATGCACCAAATCATCTGTAGTTGTTGGATCAATGAGTTCTATTACTGATCAAATGGTTACAGGTGATTTGGTGTACGCTTTTGGTGTACATAATTTTATCCATTTGTGTGTTAGTAACTCCTCAAAACATGATATCAGTTTGGTTTAACACCATACATAAATACCCTCTTAATTTCATGCAACAGTTAAAACCATTTATGCCCAGAAAACTTCTATAAAAGCCAAGAAGGGCTGCATCTCTTACAGCTATCACCCCCCCAGAGGAACCATGTTGACCCACCAGCCCCTCGTCGCCATGGCCGCCCTCCTCTTGCTATTCGCAGCACCCTGGTCGGCCATGGCTGACAAGCTCGTGGTCGAGAACCGGAGCTCAAACCACAAGAAAGCACGCATCACATGTTTCCACAAATCCTCCCACAGAAAACCATTCTATGTCAACAAAATTGCCCCAAAAGAAGTAGCCGAAGTGCCAATCCCAAAGAACCTGACACAAGCATTCTGTCTGGGCTTGTATGATAGCAAACTTGTAAAGTTGTATGACTCAAAACAGGACAATGAGAGATGTGAGAACACATGCTCAATAAGGTTGTTGAACACTGGTTACAACTTGTGGAATGACAAGACCAAGAAGTGGGAGGTCATTGCCTCATCAAAATCACATGCTGCATCGCCCAAGTTGTCACCCTTGTCACCCTTTGGATCACCTGCTAAATTGACATCAATGAAGAAATCACATGCTAAATCGCCCAAGTCATCGCCACATGCTGCATCACCCAAGTTGTCACCCTTTGGATCACCTGCTAAATTGACATCAATGAAGAAATCACATGCTAAATCGCCCAAGTTATCGCCACATGCTGCATCACCCAAGTTGTCACCCTTTGGATCACCTGCTAAATTGACATCAATGAAGAAATCAGATGCTAAATTGCCCAAGTTATCGCCACATGCTGAATCACCCAAGTTGTCACCCTTTGGATCACCTGCTAAATTGATATCAACGAAGAAATCGCACACTAAATCGCCCGAGTTGTCGTCACATGCTGCATCACCCAAATTATCACACTTTGGATCACCTGCTAAATCGAGATCAACCAAGAAATCGCACACTAAATCGCCCGAGTTATCGCCATCGAAGCATACTAAATCACCCGCCAAATTGCCCATTAAACACCATGTTATTCCTAATTAGATCACCTATGTATTAATAATTTGTTTTCTTAAAGCCAATTCAAACAAATCATATGGCCAAAGACACATACATAATAATGTGTTTCTATTTGATGGTTTGGTTTGAAATTTGAAGAGAACACTGGTTGAAATTATGGTTGGTTGTGTTAAGGTACTTATGTCTATGCAATTTTGAGTAGGGTAATGGAGTGAACCATGTTACTTTAATTTTTTTAATTATTTTTGTTTGAAATAGTTTCACTGCAAAGTTATATTTCTTATTATCTCGGTATGTTCGATAATTCTAAGCGACTAATTTCTACCCTTATATCAAAATTTTGTTTCCATGTTGTGACAAGCAAGGAAGGATTAATAGGGTAACAAGTGGTGATCGCCCTTGTAAGTTGTGGAGATTCTTGTTTATTAGAATTAATATTTTTTTTAATGAGAATATATGAATATGCTCAAACTTCACTTCACCATAAACACGGGTGGAGTCAGAAAATTGTGTCAAGGTGGGCACGAATATTTCAACAAACTAATTTTTTTTTCTTACAATCGAGAGAAATAGGACAATAATATATATTTAATTACATCATATTTAATACTTAAAACTTAAAAGTTCATTAAATTCAACATACCAAAATTTGGTAAGCCTAGTATATACAAACAACAACATTTTTTTTTTCTTTTTACAAAATATAGGCTAATTATTTATATACACAATTATGTTATCATTTTGATATTTATAACTCATTCGATTGATTATACAGTTCAATGTGCACTCTATAATTTTTACCATAATTAAGAAAAATAAATGTTAAAATCACAAGTAAACTAACGAATATGTATATCATGTTTTTTTTAGTCTTAAAAAATATAAAATAATTCTAGTATATTTAAAATTTATCTAGATAGGTACATAACCTTTCCAAAATATGTTAAAAATTTTATATTCATTTAATATAAGTATACACTAATTGATGTGCCAAAAAAATAGGGTGACATATAGATAATTTTAAAAAAAAAATTTGAGGATGAACATGTGCCCCCCTTGGGCATATACTGGCTCCGCCCATGACTCTAAATGTTTTCGAATATGTGAAAATTATCGCTAGACTGCGTTCTTGAATTTTTACCAATTTATAATTATTTCTAATAAATTCCGACAGTGGTAAACTTGAGATATGTTCTAAACATGTTTGAGTTACGATGCCTAATATCCAAGATTAAGAGATTAGTCGGCCCGGACACCCTAAAGTAAGTTTTTTTTTTTTTAAACTATTAGGGATAAGAAAAGAATTTACTATGTATGATTTATTTAAATCGTTTTTTAAGTAGGATTTAGTGGTTATGTTCAGAATTCATAGGATAATGTTTTTTTTTAAATCAAGAATTAAAGTCACCTAAAAAACAAAAACTTTTCAAAAATATTTTAAAAATATAATCAAAACGGATAAATATTTGAAAATTTTAGTTTAAAAATATTTTAAAATAATAATCAAAATATATTAAAATATTTCAAAATATTTTGAAATATAGATAAAAATATACCGTAATATCTCAAAGTTTTACAATTCCGATTCAATTACCCACTCATTTTGATATGCTCGAATATCGAAATATTTAATTCTTGGTCTAAATTATTACTTAATTTAATACAATTATTTTTCCAAAAAGAAAAAAAGGAGGCCCACAAAAGAGCTGACACCTGTACCTTGGTCTGAGATTTCAACACAACAGACAATCTGCCACCACCTTCATACGAAACCTCCAACCAGTGAAACGACGACTTCGTATCTTTTTCGTCTTCAACTTTCTCTCTCTCTCTCAAGGATTGAAAATGGGTTCAAGTAGCAGTCGCATGGGAACCTCGCGCTCATCTGGGTCTTCCTCCAGACTCGGTCGCACCAAACATAGACTCTCTTCGCTTTTCTGTGGTGGCACTACCTCTCAATCACCGTCTGAGGTATCATACAATCCATCACACACACACACACACACACACAAGTATATTTGTATGTGTGTGAGAGATTAAAATTGATTTTGTTGTTAGAGAAAACCTTTTGTTTGTGTTTTTTCAATTGGGTAATTTTGAAGTTTATACAGAAGGTCTGTGGTTGATCAGTTAATGAAAGGACTCCTATAGTTGTTATTTGCGGTTACTCTGTTTGGGTTTATGTGTTGAAGGTTTCATCTTGATCGGTTGATGTAAAAAACCTCTATAAAATTTCATGGTCATTCTTATTTTCTAATGAAATGATTTAGTCTCACAACCACCTTTGTGTATGATCGTTCTTTGTTATGTGTTAAGAGATTGTGTGTATATTAAAAGCTTCCATTCTGATTTTGTTTCTTTCGTATTTTTGGTATTTATGGCTTTATGAGAAGTTTATTCCCTATAATCAGTATTTGTATGTTGATTTTGCCTGGACTTTAGTGAAAATTAGGGTTGAAACATGTCAATGTTTCAGTTAAAAGTTAACTGTTTCATTAATCATGACTTGCTGCTCATCTTCCATCTTCACTCTTGTTACAGCATAATTGCATTTAAATGAAACCGGGAGTAAATGGATTTTTAGAGCTGATATCGATGTGTTGTGAAATTCTTCTCCTGCAGTTTGAAGAGTATCCACAAAAGTCACCGATAAGTTCTCTAGAAAATTTACCTCCTGTTAGTGATGAATCTTGGAGCTCCATTGCAGAAACTTCAATATTTGGTTCGGAAACTGGAGTGACCAGTTCCAAAACTGAGAGTGGGGACTCATCTGAAATCAGTGATGGAACCATTGATCATGCTTCAGTTGAATATGGTTTGAGAAATGCTGAATCAAATAGCCACGAGACTTGCCTTTCCAACAGTAAGGAATCAGTTTCTTGTCAGGTAAGTTCTGATTGTCTTTCCAAGGATGCATATTTGGATAAGGGTAGTAATACAGCTAGTACTTCCTATAAAGAACAGCCATATCAAGATTCGGTGTCAGCAAACACAAGGATTAGCTTGGTTGCAGGTGTCGGGGCTTATGATTCAGTGTTCGAAGGTGCGTCGATAAATTGTTTGGAGGATACAAATACAAGCAGTGCTGCACGTGAGGGTGCAGATTTATGTGCAGAAGGTGATTTTGCCGAAAATTCTGTGGCTGCAGTCATAGCCTCTAGCAGTTCTAATTCTGGGTCTCATTGCATTGATCCTCACCCTGTAGTAAGTCTTCAGTTGGCTGGAGATGACACTACTCGATTGGCATCACCTTCTGGTTCAGAACACCTTGTGTCTGATACTGAGCAGGATCTCAGAACTGGAGACCTACATCATGTTGATGTGGTGAGTATCTCTTCCAACCTGTTATCTAGTAGCATCAATGAAATAAGTAACCGCGAAGCGAGAAGGAATAGTAGAAGACTCTTTTGGGATGCTTTATCAAGGCGCAGTTTTAGAAGATATAGTGATTCACCAACAATCGTTTTCACAACTGATCATGCTGATGATCTAGGATCTCATGACAGATGGTTTCTAGATTTGAGTGGTGATCTCCACTATGATGGAATTGGTCGTGATTCTGTTTACCCGGGCTTTAGAAGCCATCGCAGAAATGAACGGCGCTGGCAATTAAGATCCCAGGTTATGTACTAGCCCTCTTTTTGTTACATATTCTTTAGTGAAAAACTTATTTACTCAAAAATATTGTTGACGAACTTGATTAGTGGTTGACCTAAAAATGGCAAATTCACAGGTAGACATCTCACAATTCTTTTATTGATTTCCATCCAAAATTTACTGTCCTTTTCTGCCCGTTAGCATTTTTTCCTTCATATCACAAGGATACTATTTGTAATTTTGTTTTTTGTTTTCTTGAATTTTGTTGATTTTGATCATGCTGGCAATGGTATATTTTAGTTGCAAAATTTGGATGGAAGTTGATGGAATTTTAATTTGCCACATTCTGTGAAAGTTTTCACTCTAGAGGTGGTTGACCTATCATATCACTTCCATTTCAATTAAGATTTAGGTTCTGGTCACATTAATTCAACTTCATCATTGAACTTGTGCGTGCAAATGCTCGTGTTTGTCTCCTTTCATAAGCGCAGGATTTGCACGTTTGTGTGAAATTATGTTCTAATTTGTGGAGGATGGTGAGATAAAAAAAAATAGCAAATATTTTAGGTTGGAAACCCATCTAACCGCTTACCATGCTGTTCATGCGTTGGAAAACCTCCCCTCGCCCTTCTTTTTCCTGGACATTGAGGTTATTTGACAATTTCCTGCAATATCTTTATAGATCTCAGAAAGAGTTCTTGGTGGCCTTGGTGAGGAAGCTCGGCAGACGGCATTTTGTTCATCTGGGCTCCATCCTGAGGGTACATGCTCATGTGATTCGTTTGATATGGCTGCAGAGTCCAGCGCCCTTGCAAGTATTTCAAGGATAGTCATGCTTGCTGAGGCTTTATTCGAGGTCGATTTCAAATATTCCATGTTTTTCCTAGCTAAATTGTTTAAATTATATTGCATTGGCTGTTCTTGCATTTTAAAGTCGGTAATATTCAAGTTTTTTATTCTTATGTATGTTTGTATCTACTCCTACGAATTTGGAATTTACACTTTGGGAGTTTTAAGTTGCACTATATAGGCCTTGTTTTTATGTAAATGAATCCTTCTCACAGTTGGTGACAAGATATTTATGATTATTGGGCTTATGGGATATGTTTGGCTGGTGTATCTGTAGTATGTCTGACTGCATTGAGAAAATTGAATTGAAGTGAAAATTTGTCTGATGTGGTGCCAAACAGTGAAATGCTTCCATGTCCTTCAACATAAAAGGGTCCCTCATTGATGACTTAGAAAAATTTATCTAATGAAATCTCAGGTGATGGAATGCTTCCATTTCCATTTATCATCAATATGCTCCCTCAGGGATGAATTAAGTTGTTTGGTCTGACAATCTCTGGGTTAGTTACATGTGCTATACTGCACCTTATGTGACCTGAATCAAATAAGAAATTGACCTAATGGCTTGACAAAACTATGGTTAACAATTTTTTTTAGAAAAAGCTTGATCAGACCATTGTGGTACCTTCCACCAGCTTTTGGGTTTTGGATTGTTCAGATATCTAGTGGGCCATTAGTGATAATTACATGCATTTTGTAAGTTATTCCTTATTCTTTTTGTGGTAGAACAGAAATAATAAGAAGATTTTGGAAATTTAAAATCATACTGTATTGTGGATTTAGTTATATATTGTGAAAAATAGGTATGTTAATATACTTTTACCAGATAGTGGTGTCGTACGGCTGTAATAAAGGTACTTTTAATTCTACTTGCAAAAAACTTTTTTGTTTCCTGTTGTAAATGTATTGGAGTTATAAATGCACTGGTTTTTTTATAAATTAAGCTGATAGTTATAGTACATTTGTTGATGTCTAATTTGTAGGTTTTGGATGAGATTCATCGCCAGCCTCTTTCACTATCCATGCTCAATCTCCCGGCTCCAGAGTCTGTTGTAAACTCATTTCCTCTTAAGAATCACAAAAAGTTAGATGCAGCTGAAAGTGGACCAAATGATGTGCCACAGTAAGTTTTCATAAATTATTGATGGGAAGATATTACACCTTGGTTCATTTGCAATCAATGGTTTTTGATGGAAAAATTACACAGTTTAGTCCGCCCCTAGTAATATGAATGAGAGGATTCGAATGTTGATTCTCTTTGGTGTTCAGATTATATAGAAACTGCAGGCTGGAAGGGTGCAAGTTAAGTTCAACTTCAAGAAATATATAAATGGGTTGAAATCTTATTAGATATCATCTCTTCGTCTTCTCAAAGTGAAAAGAGGAGAATTCCCTTATGGTATATGGTGCTATTGGGGAAGTATCTTATATCACAGTTAGATGTATTTTTTCTGCAAACTGATAAATAGCGTAACAGTCTTCTTTGGAAATAAGTGCTTTTTAAAATTCCAATAGAGACATCTGTATACCAAAGACTGATTTGGCTATCTAGTGCAGCACCCCAAAACAAATAGTAGACTTCTTTTTTTTTGGTTTGACACATAGTAGTCTTGACATTCAAAGAAAGATGTAGTTTTAGCCGTTGACTAAATATAGTGTTGAGGATGCAGGTGGTCTACTTTGTAGAACAATAAGCTCATCATGTCCATTTGAACTAAAGTTGGATGTTCCGTGCTTGCTTGCTTCCTAATACCATGCTATTTTCACAATTTGAAAAGCTAGTTTTAAGTGGTACATGTGACTTTGACATTTTTATTGACTTTTTGGTGGTTATTTATTGGGCATGTTGTATCACTCCAAGAGGAATATGCTTTAGACTTTGAGATTGTGTTGTTCGAACGTTGGTTAATCTTAGGTAAACCAGTGTTTTGTTTTTTTTTTTTTGGGGGGGGGGGCATTTCTCGGTGATTATCCTTAATATTTGTATTAAAGAATTAAGGTTCTGGAAAACATTTTGCTGCCTAATGAATTTGAGGTATAATAAAAGCACCATAGAAGGTGGAAAATAGTACCCCATGGTTCTATCTTGAAATTATCATTAGGATTCATACATTTAGGAATTATGCAAAACGCATGTAAAAATATGGGTAGCATTGGCATTTTTTTAGTTGTCTTCATAAGATTTTTTATTGCATTTTGTCAATAGACTGTGCCAAGTTAATCTCACTGTTTTCTTTTCCAGTTTTCTTCCCCCCCCCACCCTTTTCTTTCTTTTTTCATCCCCAATTCTCTGGCCATTAATGGTCCTTTTACTGATTTTGAAAGGAAGATTGGTAGTTTGTTTATGGAAGTTGCTTTCTGAGTAGCTCAATAAAGACCAATTGTATATTATCATGTAAAAGTACCAAATCTAAATCCTCAGCATCACGTAGTAGTGATATGATTAACAGGTGTTACATTTGCTTGGCTGAGTACGAGGAAGGGGATAAATTAAGAGTTCTCCCTTGCCATCATGAGTATCATATGTCATGCGTTGATAAATGGCTCAAAGAAATAAACGGGTATTTTTTCTCATCCATACCTTTTGTTGTTTTTACTTTATCCGAGTGCTGTTTTTTTTCTTTCAGTGGAAATATAATTTCTTATGTAAAGTGGCTCCCACTTCTTGCTCCTTTGCTGGTGATTCAGGGTATGCCCCCTCTGCAGAAGCAATGTTTGTGAGGGTGCTTCCCAGAATTCTATCCCAAACACGGAAACCCCATCCCAATGATGCATAGTATGTATTTATACATATACCTGTAAATAAGGTCATGTACTGATATGTTTCTGTCTGTTGTTTTGTATCTCTCAGTTCCAGTTTTTCCTTTTAATCTGATAGTGCATATTATATTGTAAGAATATGATTATGCAATAATATTTTTTGTCAAAATGGAAGTCTTTTCTGTATATTCATTTAGAGTTGAATACAATCGTATATAAATACAAAGCCAGAGGAATTGTTGGAACCTATTCTAGCCTATACACATTTTGTGGCTAAAAATAAGGATGGCCCTTGAAGTATGGGATTTACATAAAAACAGATTTCTCTACTTATCTAATTAGACAGCTCACGCCAACACTCCCCTCAAGTTGGTGCATAGATATCTCTGATGCCCAACTTGTCAAGTGAGTTGTAGAAGTTGCTTGCAGACACTGCTTTTGTAAGTATATCAGCCAACTGGTCTTCTGATTTAACAAATGGAAGCTGAATAATCTTTTCTTCAAGGCTCTGTTTGATGAAGTTCCGATCCACCTCAACGTGCTTAGTGGGATCATGTTGGACCGGATTGTGGGAGATGGCAATGGCCGCCTTGTTATCACAGAACAAGTTCATTTCAGAACTGGGAGCAACACCGATCTCAGCTAGCAGCTTTTCAGCCAAAGGAGCTCACATATTCCCTTGACCATTCCCCGAAATTCAGCTTCAGCACTAGACAAGGCAACTACCTTTTGTTTCTTGCTCCTCCATGTAACCAAGTAGCCTCCCACAAAAGTAAAGTACCCAGCAGTAGATTTCCTGTCCGTGATGTTCCCTGCCCAGTCCGCATCTGTGTAGCCAGCAACATTCAAATGACCATTCTTTGATTACATAAGCCCTTTCCTAGGAGAAGACTTCAAATAACGAAGGATCCGCATTACGGGATCCATATGGTCTTCACTCGGGCAGTGCATGAACTGACTCACTACACTCACAGCATAAGCAATATCTGGCCGAGTATGAGATAAATAGATGAGTTTACTCACTAACCGTTGATACCTCTGTTTGTCCGCTGGTACCTGGTCTACATATTCTCCAAGTTTATGATTTTGGACAATTGGAATATCAGCAGGCTTACACTCTAGTAATCCTACCTCTGCCAGCAAGTCTAGTATATATTTCCTTTGGGAAAGAAATATGCCTTGTCTTGACCTTGCCACTTCAATGCCCAAAAAAATATTTAGGCCCTCTTAAGTTCTTCATCTCAAACTTAGTTGACAATTGCTCTTGAAGCCTGGATATTTCTTCTACATCATCCCTTGTAATGATCATGTCGTCTACATAGACTATGAGGGCTGTTATTTTTCGCACTCGATGTTTTAGGAAAAGAGTATGATCAGAATTGCTTTGTTGAAACCCATATTTCCTCATTGCCGAACTCAACCTGCCAAACCATGCTCGAGGTAATTGCTTTAGTCCATACAATGCTCGTTGTAATCTACATGCGATTTTTTCCTCTGAGGTAGCAGAAAAACCTGGTGGAATATCCATGTAAATCTCCTCTTCAAGATCACCATGGAGGAAGGCATTTTTCACGTCCAGTTGGTGCAATGGCCAATCTAAATTTGCTGCAAGAGATAACAGAACTCTAACAGTTGTTAGTTTGGCTACCGGTGAGAAAGTTTCTTGATAATCTATACCATATTTCTGTGTATAACCCTTTGTTACCAACCTCGCCTTGTATCAATCAATAGACCCATCTGCTTTATATTTAATGGAGAAAATCCACTTGCACCCCACAGTCTTCCTTCCTTCAGGCAACACACTTAAATACCATGTGTTATTTTTCTGCAACACCTCCAATTCTTCTTTTATAGCTCGGGCCCATTTCGGATCTGATAAGGCTTCTTCAACACTACTCGGAATCTGACATGAGGAGAGTGTATATGCAAAAGCCTTGAGAGGTTCAGATAATCTTTGAATAGACACATAATTGGCTATTGGATACTTGGATCTCCGTTCTTCTATGTCTGGGGAGTATCGATTTGGTGGCTTGCCTCGATTGTGTCTGAAAGGTAGGACATAACCCGCAGATGTATCTATAACATTAGTTTGTAAAGGTACTAGAGCTTACCTCAGGGATATTCTCAGTAGGAGGGTCGTTGGGTACTAAAGAGTGAAGGGATTCATCAGATTCTGCATCTTCCCATGATTCAGGTACTGGTTCAGCTTCAGTTCTAGGTACAGGTTCAACCATGTCGTCGTCATCATTCGGATGTGCTAGATTGTCATCAATGTCCAGCACTTCAACATCAGATCAATTCCGTTCTTCACCATAGATCTCCCCCTGGAGAGGGGAATTGGATATCGGTGATGGAAATTTTTTTTTAGATTCTAGGAAAGTGACATCCATGGTAATGTAGATTCTTTTAGCAATGAGATCGTAGCATCTATATCCCTTTTTGTGTACTCCATACCCCAAAAATAAACACTGGACAACACATGGATCCAACTTAGTTCGTTGATTCTTATGGACGTGAACAAAAGCAACACAACCAAAAATTCAGGGAGGAATCATCAAAACATTAGGTAATTAGACATGATCGGAAAGCACCTTTAATGGAGTCTGGAATTGCAAAACTTTGGTGGGCATACGGTTCAGTAGATGCACGGCTGTGGCAACAGCATCACTCCAGTATTTATTTGGCACATGTGCATTGATCAATAGAGCACGGGCAGTTTCTAAGATATGCTTATTCTTTCTTTCTGCAGTACCATTCTGTTGTGGGGTTTGTGAACATGAGGTTTCATGGAGAATACCATGACTGTTGAAGTATGGCTGGAATTGTTGATTAACATATTCCCTTCCATTGTCAGAACGAAGGATCTTAATTTTTGTAGAAAATTGTGTCTGAACCATGGTATGAAATGATTGAAAAATAGTAAAGACTTCATCTTTGTGTTTTAGGAGGTAAAGCCATGTCATTCGTTTGCAATCGTCAACAAAAATTACAAACCAACGATGACCAGAAGACGTAGTTACTGGGAAAGGTCCCCAAACATCAAAATGGATTAAATCAAAAAGAATCATACTTTTATTCATACTCAGGGGATAAGAAGCCCTATGACTTTTGGCTAAGATACAAGTATCACATTTAAAATCTAAGTGTGTTACATTGGAAAATAAACCAGGCAGTAAGTGCTTCAAATACCCAAATGATGGATGCCCAAGTCGATGGTGCCATAACCAAATCTATCTTTCCTTGTTACCAACCGTGTGGTGCATGTGATTTGCTCTTCCTGAACTGAAGTCATCCACATGATATAACCCCCCCCTCTTAGTACAACGCCCAATCATCTCCTTGGTGAGAATATCCTGAAGAAGGCAAAAGGTATAATACATAAATACCACACAATTAAGATCTGTAGTAACTTAACTTACAGACATCAGTCTGTTTGAAAGAGAGGGTACAAGTAATGTATTAGATAATGAAAGGGAAGGAGATAAAGTCATTGTTCCAGCCCCTGTAATCGGATAAGTGACCCCATTGGCATTTGCAACACAGCTCCGTCTCGGCTGAGTTGTATTAGAGAAATCCTTTCAATCAAATGTCATGTGGTCTGTAGCTCCAGAGTCGAGAATCCAATAATCATCATCATTGCGAGTAGAGATATGAAATGCCTTACTAGAAGTACCTGGTTCATGTGAAGATTCTACTTGAGGGATGAGGGATAACGAAGGATCACAGGTAACCACAGCAGCTCTCCCAGTGTGGTCATCATTAGCAGAGGCTTTACGCTTTTTTTTGTGGTTGAAAGTCGTTCCACCAATCTGGATACCCATGTAGTTTGAAGCAGGTGTCACAGGTGTGTTTGGAGTTGTCACAATGGGTACACTTTATGCCATTAGATGGTGGTTTGGTTTTGGATGAGGGGTTGGATTTTTCGCTGCTCAGAGAAAGAGCCCCTGGTTTCGGTGGCATCTGGTGGTGACTTCCCTTGATCCCTTTGGAAGCCATTTGGAAGCCATAACTGTTCCTGGAGTAGTATTTGCACCCGAGATCATCACCGTCTGCCTGACCTCTTCCCTATGGACAAAAGCGTAGGCCTGTTTCACCGTAGGGAATGGTTTAATTTGGAGCACATCACTTTGAGTTTTATCCAATCTGTCATCTAGTCCATCAAGGAAAGTATAAACCCGATCCTCTTGTAGAATTGAGTTGTATTTTTGTATGTCAATAGCACACTCCATCGGGTTAGGACGACGAAAATCAATTTCTCGCCACAACCCTTGAAGGTCGTTGTAGTATTTTTCAATATATCCACCCGCTTGCTTCATACGAGTGACACGACGCCGGAGATCATAGACTTGAGACTATCTGTCCCATCGAAATAGGTTGTAGCAGCAGAATCCCAAACCTGTTTTGCAGTTGGGAAGCGGATAAAATTGGCAATCAAGGAAGGGTCCATCAAATTGATCAACCAACCCTTGACAATGGCGTTTTCGGTTCGCCATCTCCTGAATGAAGGATCGGTTTCTGGAGGCTGAGGGGAATGTCCATTTANAGCGGATAAAATTGGCAATCAAGGAAGGGTCCATCAAATTGATCAACCAACCCTTGACAATGGCGTTTTCGGTTCGCCATCTCCTGAATGAAGGATCGGTTTCTGGAGGCTGAGGGGAATCTCCATTTATGTATCCCAACTTGTCCTTGCCAGAGATATACATCTCGACAACCTGGGACCATAAGGCATAGTTGGATCCTTCCAACTTGATACCGATTGGAGTAGTTGAAGAATCGGCAAGCAGAGGTTGAGGGGAGGTCTGGGCTCTAGCCAAGACCTCCGTCATTTTTGTCGTCAGATCGTTAAGGATGGAATTGGTCTGGGGAATGAGAGGTTGTGTTAGGTCTCCTGACTCCGCCAGGGAGTCTATAGGGTCTGGGTTATTCCTGGTTACACGGTGGCTTGGGCAGAGGTCCTAAGGACATGATTTGATACCATGTCAAAATGGAAGTCTTTTCTGTATATTCATTTAGAGTTGAATACAATCGTATGTAAATACAAAGCCAGAGGAATTGTTGGAACCTATTCTAGCTTATACACATTTTGTGGCTAAAAATAAGGATGGCCCTTGAAGTATGGGATTTACATAAAAACAGATTTCTCTACTTATCTAATTAGACAGCTCACGCCAACAGTAATCGGCAGCATAATAATATGGTTGTGTGGCTGGCAGAAGATTGGATTGCTAGTCTAGCGCCTCCGCTTCTTTGGTTTTATATCAAAAAAAAGTATCATCTGCAGGATTTTAACATACATGTCAAACATTTTCTTCTCAAGATATTGGTGTGTTACTTATTTCTATAATCTCTGGCTAAGCGATTAATCCACCTTCAATCCCTCACGCTCACCAAATCCTCTTCCCCTGCCACCCAAAGGAAAAACACCAGAAAACAGGAAAAAAAACAAACTAACCAACCCAAAAAAGAAGACAAAAGAAGTAGAAATTTCTGTACTTAACAGTATAAAATATGTATATGTGTAGAGAGAGAGTGAGAGAGAGAGGGAAAGAAGGAGGGAGAGAGAGGAATTAAGGTGGTCTATTAAGAATATGTATTGCCACCTATGTAACTACTAAATTGGCACATCACTCCCTTCAGGCTTGGACCATGAACAGTTCATAACTGATCTTTGTGCACAGTTCTACATAAACGCACTGTCTGATCTCCTTTGTATTGCTGCCCAAATGTGTCTGGTGGCTGACATTTTTCAACGAAATCAGGCTTGGATCATAATTGGTCCATAACTCGTGCAGTGTCAAAAGTGTATGAGATGGTTTATTCTTTCTTCATCATATTTAAGTGTCATAATAATGCATTCTGTTACAGATGGTTAATCTTCACTTAATGCTTTGTATTCATATGGGTTTGCCAGCAGTTTCGATCATTTAAGATTATTTAGGGGATTCTATTGCCTATATTTTGGACTACGATCTCAGCTAGTACTAGATTCACTATCCGTGTACTGGGGACCAACTTCAGTGCACCGTGTCCTATTTAAACTTTTGGTAGAAAAATCTAGTATTGACAGAATCGAAAGTAACTAGTACTGTGATGGATGTGGATCCGTGTTTTATGGTTAATAGCCAGTCTACTCTGAAAGGAGATGGCTTGGCTGCTCAGCCCTTTGCTGCTGTTTCCACTACGTGTGTCTTATGAGAGGTCTCAAATGAAGGGTTACTCTCGTATTAGATGGGTACTTGCCATCTGAGGAGATTTATTAGTTGAAGCAGGATATTAGCTCTAATGGCAAGACACTATGAAGAAAAGTTTTCCTAAGTGCTTCTTTCGTTTAATTAAGGGAGTTATGCTCTGGATGATTGCCAAATTGCAGAACAAATTTCGTTTCATGGTGCATAAACCCGATAAAAGAAGTATGGTTTTGTTTTTATGGCAAAAAATCCACTTTACTCTTGCTGTATGGTTGAATTGCATGTAGTCTAATCCTTGTTTTCCAAATATGCTCATAACTGCCATGTATATGGCGCCCTTTTTTCGGTTTATTATAATGATTTCATCTTAATCTGAATGTACAGTTCGTGAAAAAAGCTTAGGACGATATTGATTTTGATGAAAAACTACAGAGAAAATTATCTACAAATGTATATAAGATCGTTTTTGATTTATTATTTTAGTTAAAACTAAAGTCTATATTTTTGAATCATGAGGGGATTATGTGCAACAGATGCAATCAGCAAAAGGAAAATGGATTTCTGTGCTAGTTTTGAATTGATAATCACAAAAAGAACCATTGCTGACCCAAATAAGTATATTGAACACCTCCTGGTAAGGCTTTTCAGATGTTTTGGGATGGTGTGGGATTGGCACGGTTCATGATTAATAATCTCTCTCTCTCTCTCTCTCTCTCTTTATATATATATATATATATATCTGTGTATGTGTGTAAAGAAGTATTTTGAAGGTCTCCTGCTCAGGCTTTTCAGATGTTTTATGGTGGAGTGGGATTGTCACGGTTCATGATCAATGCTCTCTCTCTCTCTCTCTCTCTCTCTA